>RRZL01000078.1:1971220-2026114 GCA_006782975.1 Chlorella sp. Dachan | reverse complement strand
CCCGCGGCGCTGCTGAGGCCCCCGCGGGCTTGGCGCCGGGCGGCCCGAAGCGCAGCGAGGCTGGCAGGCCCGACATCGGTGCGGCAGGGGGCTGCCAGGGGCGTCGGAAAGAACGGTCAACCCAGCCGCTGGCTTTGCCCGGCCTGCGCTGCTGAATTGACGGCCGCGGGTGGTGTGGGGTGCAACTGGGGTGCAGAAAGGCTGCCTGAAATCACGAGGTGGCGTCCAATGCTCCCTCCATGCCGAGCCTTCCACGCCATGGCCCAGAGCACGACCGCCGCAATCAGGCAATGCATGAGGACCTGTACAGCACTTGGCGCGGCCAGCAGGGCCCCACGCACGCCCTACCACATGCGCGGACTGCTCGCGTCGTCCCTGCGCCAGTTGGGGGGTTTCCGCAGCCTCGCCCCAAACTCAGGGATCCCAGGCAGGCCATCGGCAGCGCAAGTCCGGCACTGGGCGCCCGCCCTGCTGCACACCGCCGCTATGCTGCAAAAGGCAAGCCCCCGGCGGCACGTCTGCCAGTGCCAGTGGTTCTCGTCAATCTGCGCTGTCGGGGGGGCTATGCGAGACCGCTTGGGGCGCGGCTACTGCCGCTGCCGCCGCCGCCGCCGGGATGCAGAAACGCAAGCTGCTGATTAACAGCACGCCTCGAGCTGTCCTCTGCACCGCAGGCCATCGTGCGCTCCCTGCCCGGCGAGCCCAACCTCAGCATCACGCTGACGGTGGGCGGCAAGCAGCGGAACCTGGACAGGTGGGCTCAGGGCAGCACCCCAGGAAGCCCGGCGTGTCGCCCTGCCATTGCTGACTGCCATTCACATTATCCGCCCCTCCTCACCACTCACTCCAACCCACCCCCAACTCGCCTGCATGCGACAGGCCCAAGGATGAGCTGCTGGAGAAGCCGCTGGGGCGGCTGCAGAAGAGCGCAGCACCCCAGCCCGACCGCCAGCAGAAGCGAGCCAAGGCCAAGGGCGGCGCAGAGGCAAGCGGCGCCGACGGCGCCGCAGCCACCGCCGCCACCACGCAGCAGCAGGGTCCACTGTTTGTGGGCCTGCACGCCGGGCCGTCTGATGAGCACCCAGTGCTGAATGCGGCGGCGGTGACCAATGAGGAGGCGTGGCGGCACGGCCGCCTGCTGCGCATTGGCGACACAGCCTACCGAGTGGAGCTCAACCCGCCCTTTGTGGACCGAGTGGAGCTGCACGCGCGCGCATTTGTGGGCGTCCCGCTGGTGCCGGCGGTGCAGGTGGGCGGTGCTGCCTGCGCTGGCTGCCCGAGTGCTTGCGCCTGCAGGAGATGCGTCCCCACTGTCTCAGCCTGTGTAGCCCTCCAATGCACCTCCTTCTGACCCTCACCTTGCAGCTGCACTTTGCGGACGAAGGCGCCTGCCGGTGGCAGTGGTCCCGCCTGCGGCCCGGCAGCGGCACCTGGGAGCCGGTGGCGGGCGCCACCTCGCGCCGCTACTGGCCCACCGCTGAGGATGCGGGCTGCCGCCTGCGGGTGGAGTGCACCCCAGCCCGCTGGTCAGACCTGGGCAGCAGCAACGGGGCCAGCAGCAGCCACGGGGTCAGCAGCAGCAATGGCGCCAGCAGCGAGCGCGAGCTTGTGTTGGGTGCGCCCCTGGCCGGCGAGAGCGGCCCTGTGGAGCTGCCCCCCAGCCCGCCAGCTTGCGAGGGGCGGCACGCCCTCACCCAGCAGCCCACCGCCTCGCCAGACCTGCGGGTGGTGACCTACAACATCCTGGCTGATCAGTATGCGGGCACTGACCGGGCCATGGATGTCATCTTTGCGCACTGCCCCAACGAGTGAGCGAGCCGGGTGCTGCTGCTTTGGGAGGCTGCGTCCTTTGCCTGCAGCTGGCGACTGGCCGTGGGGTGCCCAGGCGAATGCCTGTTCTGCTTTGGCAGCAGGTCGTCCAACACAGGCAGTCACGCCGCGGCCAGCGCCACCGCCTCTTAAGCACGCCTGCCTGGCGACGCTGCACCCATCCTCACAACCCCGCCTCCCCTCGCCCCAGGTTCCTGGCTCCTGACTACCGGCGGCCGCTGGTGCTGCGCGATATCCTGGGCTTCAATGCCGACATTGTGTGCCTGCAGGTGCGCGAGCCAGGGTTTTCGTGGTGGCAGCTGCTTGTCTGGCTGCGTTGCGGTGCCGGCTCGCGTACCCATGGGCTGCCCACGTCTGGCTGGTGTGTGTGGTGAGGGCGGGCTCGGGTACGAGGCGAGCGCAGCGGCACTGGCAGCCCATTGATCAAGGGTGTGCCGTGCTCTTTCGCCCCACTGCAGGAGGTGGACGAGAAGATGTTCAGCGCGTACCTGGAGCCGCAGCTGGGGGTGGAGGGTGAGCGGGGCTGGGGTTCACAGCGGCAGTGATGCAGTCGTGGGGCGGCCTACACGAGCGTGATGCAAGCCTGTGCTGCCTGTCCGCCCCTAGTGCATTGTCTCCAGGCGGCCCTCACGTGGTGTGCTTGCTCCTCAACACGCAAACCTGCACGCCTGCAAGGCACACAATGTACACCTCGACTCTTCCACAACCCGAGCCAGCCACCTCACCACACCCGTGTCCCTGCTCGACTGTGCAGGCTTCCAGGGCCTGTACACCAACAAGGCGGGCAAGTCGGGGCTGAGCGTGCGCGAGGGGCAGGCCACCTTCTTCCGCTCCTCGCGCTTCACGCTGGCGGGGCGCAAGGACCTCACACTGAAGCACCTGTTCCCTGCCAAGGTGGGTGCTGCTCGGTGTGCTCGGTGGGTCCAACATGGCGCTGTGTTTGCACGGCCAGCAGGCGCACGCCGGCTTGCATTGCCTGCCCCTCAGCTCTTTTGAGCTGCGTTGGAGAGCAATTGCTCATCAAATGCCATCTGCCCCCCACTGTCGTCACTCCAGCCGGGCGACGATGCCAAGTACGGCGGCGTGTTTGCCGGCATGCTGCACAGCTCGCCGGCGCTGCAGGCCGCGCTGCAGCGCGTGGCCACCGTCGCGCAGCTCAGGTGTGCAGGGCCGTTATTGGTGGTGCCATTGGTCGGTGCCTGTGTTGTGGTGGGCGAGCGTTTGCAGGTCGCCCAGCTATTGTGCTTTGTCCCGGCGCCCAGCGCATCAGCAGTGATAGACGCCCTCCCTGCTCAGCCCATGTGTCCGCCAACCCATGCTTCCGCCACCCCCGCCCATGCCCTGCCCCTTGCAGCCTGCTGGCGCCGGTGCAGCCGGGGGACCGCCCGCTGTGCGTGCTCAACACGCACCTGTTCTTCCACTACATGGCACCCCACATCCGCACTATGCACGTGTGGGCCATGGTGCAGGCGAGTGGTGGGAAGGGAGGGGGCAAGGGGCTGTCGTGTCTCCCGCAAGTCGGCTGCCGGAAGTAGGGCTGGGGCTGCGAGGACCACGCTTGCGTTCGCTCCTGTGTTGCGGCGGCGCCATGGCAAGGCACTGCCCTGACACCAAGTTGCTTCCTCCATTGCTCCCATGCTTGACCCGCAGGAGGCGCACGCCTTCATTGAAGAGGCGATGGCGGATGCTGAGCTGGCGGCGGGCCCGCTGCGCGGCCAGCGCCCCGCCCTCCTGTTCTGCGGCGACCTCAACTCGGGTGGGTGCGGCTGCTACCCGCTAGCTTTGGGCGCCTTGGGGTTGTGAGACGACTGGACGACTGCAAACGCACATGGCAGGCTGCACCTCCAGAGGGTTGTGACAGCACCGGCAGCCCCACCCAGACGCCATCCAACAGCCCAGCTCCCGCGCCCCCCGCTGCTGTGCCCCTGCAGACCTGAACGACGGCATCCCGGGCGCCATTGAGCTGCTGTCCAAGGGCTCCGTGCACGCCGACTTCTGGGACTGGTGGTGAGCATCCCAGCCCCAGCCCAGCTGCCAGGCCGTGTGCCCAGCCTTGCTGCATGGCCTTCCGGACCTCGTCGCTGCTAGTGCCGGGATGTGGCCCTGTTGCTTTACCCCGCGACTGTGCATGTGTGCATGCACACCGCGGCACCACCCTGCCACCCTGCTGGCAACAGGCAATTCTGCTCACCCTTCCCCACCTTGTACTGTTTGCTTTCCTGCAGGTACGGCGTGGCCTTCAAATGGGAGAAGGGGGAGGAAGGGCAGGACGACGGCACCGGCGCCGCCGACTGCGCGGCGGCGGCGCAGAAGCACCTGGCATCCGTGACAGCAGGTGTGCTGGGGGCTCGGCGTGCAGTTGTGATGGCCGAACATGTGTTGCGGCAGAGCGCCTGCGTCTGTTGCACACCTGCCCACCCTGGGTGTTGTGGCTCCGCATGCTGCCCTCCCTCTGCTGACGGCGTTGGCAATGCCCTGCATTTTCAGGAGCCAGCAGCAACGGGGCCTCTGTGGACGATGAGTATGGCGAGGTGCAGAAGCAGGTGCGCTGGTCAGCCCGGGGCCCCCACTCCAATCCCCTGCTGCTGCGCAACCTGCCTGCCTGCCCCTGGTCGCCACAACCGCCATGCCTGTGCGCAGACCTGCCGCAAATACGAGCACAGTTAGACAGTACCGCCGCAATGATGACTAGTCTGCCGCACAACATCGCTCGGTCACAGCTCTTCTTGCTGCGCCACGCGTCTCGCTCATGGCTCATCACGCTGCCCAACACGGCTCGCTGCAGGTGCACTCTGCCGTGGAGCATGCCGCCTTCCCCGGCTCTCCCACCGCGCACAGCACGCCAGGCGCCGGCAACCAGCAGCAGTTTGTGGCAGGCGTGGACCTGGAGATACCCTTCAGGTGCGTGAAGGGGGGGGGGGCAGCGCGTCTCTCGCATGTGCAGACACACGGTCGGTGCTGCTGACCGTGAAATGCCAGTGGTGCACGCTGCGCCCCTGCCCGTGTGACCTACTGCTGCATCGGCAGTAGGTCGAGGCCAGCGCCCTGCCCAACTCCCACCCATCCCGCCCCCGCTGCAGGCTGCGGTCCGCGGACGAGCTGCGCACGCCCTTCACCAACCACGTGCAGGGGTACCAGGGCCTGCTGGACTACATCTGGTGAGCTGCTGGTTCACATCGCACCTCCTTGCCGCTGGATCGCTTTCTGGCTGAGGGATGCATTACACCGGGCTAGCATGCGAGCGTGCGTGGCCCTTGCTTCTACATTTGTGTCTGCTGTTGGAACGCTTTCAAACTGAGCAGTGTAGTACCCCAGCCACCGTGCACCAGACCCACGCTGCCTCCCGACATCCCCCACCCCCTGTCTCCCCCAGGTACGAGCCATCTGCGCTGGAGGTGGCGCGCGAGGTGCCGCTGCCGACGCTGGAGGAGCTGGGCGGGTACCTGCCCTCCCAGCGCTTCCCCTCTGACCACCTGCCAGTCGTGTTCGACCTGCGCTTCAAGGCAGAGGGGGCCGGCTCCGATGCCGGCAGCAGCGGGGCGGCTGCCAGCGCGGCGGCGGGTGGTGTGGCGGCCGGCAGCAGCGGCAGCAGCGGGGCGCCGGCAGGCGGTGGGAGTGCTCCTCCCGCCGGTGCCGGCAACCTGCTGCCTGCGGCGCTGTACAACGTGGGCAGTGCGGCGGATGCGCTGCAGCGCGACGAGGTGATTGCGGTGCCAACTGACACGCTGTATGGCCTGGCGTCCTGTGCCAACTCCAGCCGCGCGGTGCGCCACATTTACGCCACCAAGCGGCGGCAGGACCACAAGCCGCTGGCCATTGCGGTGGCTGATGTGGCGGATGTGCCGCGCTACGGCGACACGCAGGTGGGTGGGCAGGGGTCGGGTTGGGGGAGTTGGCGGGTGGGTGGCCCGGTGGATGGGTGGGTGGGATTGGATGGGTTGGGTGCTCATGCTGCGGGCGCAGGCTTCTCACCTTGCCACTCGGCCAATCTCCCGATGCTCGAGTCCCATTCCACCCCTCCCTTTGGCAGCCGCACCTGCCTCAAGGTTGTACCACCCTTCCTGCCTGACCTTAACCAACTGCCACCTCCTGCCACTCCCCGCCTCCTTTTACTTCCAGCACCTGCCGGAGGGCCTGTTGGAGGACCTGCTGCCTGGGCCCTACACCCTGCTGCTCACCCGCCTGCCCGACGCGCCGCTGGCCGCGGAGCTCAACCCGGGTGTGGCAGCCATCGGCATCCGGGTGCCGGACTCCAAGTTCATTCGGGCAGTGGCCCGCCAGCACCGCTCCGCGCTGGCGCTCACCTCCGCCAACGTGAGCGGCGGGCAGTCGAGCGTGGCGGTGCAGGAGTTCAAGGTGAGTTGTGCTGTGCGGGGAAACATGCTGTGTGGGTTGCTGGGCACAGCATGCCAGAGAGGCGTGCTGGGGTGTGAAGTCTGGAGGTCTCCCTGCCCACGCCCATGCCTGCACTCAACCTGTTGCCGATTGTGGCGCTGACCCAGGCCAACCGATCGTGCTCAAGGATTTCCTACCGCACCACCACTCCGGCTGCCCCCACTCAGCTTGCCCTCCCCTGCTTCCCCTGCGCAGGATCTGTGGCCCGCCTGCTCCATCATCTTTGACGGCGGCCAGCTGGCCGCGGGCCGCGCCGGTAGCACGGTCATCGACCTCACCCGGCCCGGCCGCTTCATCATCCAGCGGCGGGGCTCCGGCTTTGCGCACGTGATGCAGCTGCTGCAAGAGAAGTACGAGCTGCGCCACCTGCTGGGCAGCCACCCCGTTTCGTGAGGAGCGGGCCGGATGGCCTTGTGTGTTGTGCGCACGGCTGCCCCGCGAGCCGCGCAGGGCGGCCCCTTTGTTTGAGTGCCGCCCATCCTGGGCGCTCGCCCCCGAGTGCGTGCTCCAGCAGCCGCCTCTTGCCCGCCAGACCAGCCGATGTGGCGAGCTGCCCCGCAGTCGGCCTGGGCTAACTTCAGGGCCAGGTGCCACTACTCTCACACCCAGTCAGCCTGCTGCCGTTGCATTGCCTCTAGCTTGTTAGACTACCCCTCTGCCCGTGTATTTACCCCGTGCATGCCCCACCTGTTTCCCAGCTGTGACAAACAACCCACCCCTCTTCTGGTACTGATCTACCTTCCACCTACCCTGCCTGTTCTTTCAGCATGCTCGCTGTGCCCTGTGTGCCTCTCCTCGTGGCAACAATCTGATTTGCAACTGCAACAACCTTGCAAACAGTCGAGCTCAGCACTTGCGACAGTTGTCGGACTGAGCACAGGGAGCTGCTTACTGCTGCATGGGCACGGGCACCGCCGCTGCGCCTCCACCCAGCGCCATGAACGTCTGCAGCCGCTGCGCATGCCGCTGCGTGGCAGCCGCCGCCTGCGCCTTTTTGTGCCGCCGCACCGCCGCCCAGTGCTGCTTGTGGTGCTGCATCAGCGCGTCAATGGCGGGAGGCTCAGCACCGCCGCCGCTCGCGCCGCTGCCGCTCGCCTCTGCTGCCGCTTGCCCGCTTGCCGCCGCTCCTGCTGCTGCCGCACCCTCCCCTTCAGGCGCTGCTGTGCTGCCTGGCAGCGGCGCCCCAACAGGCGCTGCTGTGCTGCCTGGCAGCGGCGCCTCAACAGGCGTGGGCTGCTGCAGCAGCGAACTGGCCTCCTCTGACGGGGGCGCCAGCGGCGGCAGCTTGGAGGCGGGCAGCGGCTGCATGAGGAGGGCAGGGAGGGAGGGCACAGGGTCTGAGTGACGGCGGCAAATGAGACGTACTTGTCAGGGCCTGGCAGCTCATGCTGTTTCAGGCTGGTGATGGCGAACTGGACCTGTGCGAAACAACAAGGCAGGCGCGCTGCAAACCTGGCAGCTTCACAACACCAGAGCACCCTGCCTCACGTCTGCCAGCGGCGGCGGCAGGTCTGGGTCGTTCTGCACCCACTGCCGGCACAGTCGGTACAGGGAGGGCTGCTGGTCCTCTGGTGCGCTGGCTGGGCCCAGCCGCAAGCGCCGATCGTTCACTGTCGCGATGACGCCATCGGGTGCTGGTGGCACGGGCGCTGTCGCAAGCCAGGCGATGGGCAGCGCACCCGTTGCTGCCGCTGGGGTTGCCTTCTGGCCGCTATCAGGAGCAGGGAGGGGGAGTGCAGCGATTGAGCAAAGGGGCTGGTTGTGCGGCAGCGGCAGGTGCGCGGCGGCAGCTGCAAAGCCGGCAAAGCGGCGGGAGCAGCTGAAAGCCCGCCCAGCGCACCTGCCACCTCCTAGCGCATCGGCTGCTGCTGCTCCAGTCACGACAGGCGGCGCTGAGGCCACCAGGGGCGTGGCGGAGGTCGCGGCGGCTCCCTGCGAGCCGGCGTTGTTCAGGGACAGCTCCATTGCGTGTGGGGCTGTGTCGCTTTTTGATGCGATGGTTCCCAGGCCCTTTGGTCCCCGCCTGTTCAAGACTGCACCGCCTGCATGGCCTCACTGAGGGCACTTGCAGGCCAACCCGGCCGGTCCGGTGGCTGATCAGGCATCCCAACTACACGCTGGAATGCAGGCCACCGCCGCTGCCCACTCCGTGCTGCTACCCAGGTGAGGCTCTCCCTCCACAGGCGCCCCAGTGCAGCTTCATGCCAGCAGCAAACATTGTGACACGACTCAGAATTCAGTGGCCTCGCCAGCGCGGCAACGCCGCAACCTCAGCTGCTGCCGCCGCCGCTGCCGTGCCGCCGCCGTCGCAGGCG
Organism: Chlorella sp. Dachan; assembly: GCA_006782975.1. Lineage (NCBI taxonomy): Eukaryota > Viridiplantae > Chlorophyta > Trebouxiophyceae > Chlorellales > Chlorellaceae > Chlorella > Chlorella sp. Dachan. The sequence goes on along the minus strand of RRZL01000078.1, from coordinate 2,017,574 downwards.
CCCCATCGCTGCCGCCGCTGCGCGCCACCCCACGCGAGTGCTGGCCATGGCGGCCCAGCAGGTGAAGAGCGGCATCACGCTGAACAGCAGCCCCACGGAGCAGCAGCTCAAGGTGAGGGGCGGGGAGGGTTTCAGAGGCGGAGGCATGTGCTTGGAAGCCCAGGCTCAAACCTGCACACTTGCCTGCGTGCCTGCCATGGATTGGCTCGGAACAGCATTCGGAGCCGCCCACTTGCCCGTAAGCAGGAGCTGGGCGTGCGCAGCTGGCCCACCTGGGGCTGCGAGGCATCTAAGTTCCCATGGAGCTACGACAGCACCGGTAAGATCGGGGTCTGCCGCCATCATCCGGCTTGTTCGCACGAGAGCCAGCTCTTGTCTCATGTCCCAGAGACCTGTGTCAAGATGCTGCATCCTGTTGCACGCTGGCGGGTGCCGTTGGACTCGCCCCTGTGCAGAGACGGCGTACGTGCTCAAGGGGCGGGTGATTGTGACGCCTGACGGCGGCGAACCTGTGGAGGTCAAGGTGCGGTTCTGTACACTCGCATGCAGTGACCGCCGCTTCCGGCCAGTCTGCGAGTCGCAGCCTGCGCAGCAGTCGTTGCGGAGGGCTGAAACCAGCCTGGCTTTGCTGCCGGCCATCTCTGCTTGCCGTGGCGCAATCAGCGGCTACGCTATGCACACCACCAATCCCTGAACGCTCCATGCCCACCCCCACCGGCAGGCGGGTGACCTGGTGACCTTCCCCAAGGGCATGAGCTGCACGTGGGATGTCAAGGAGGTGCGGCACCCATGGCCCTGCGGCAGCGCCATGACCCTTCGGGGGACATGGCGCGACCTGAACTGCTGTAATGCTCCTGCCCGACTGCCTGCCTGTCGCCTGGGTCGGCCCTGCCGAGCCGCGGACCTGGCGGGGGTTAGGGTTCATGAGCCCCAATCATGTGCTCTCCTGGTGGCCACCCATCTGACAGGCCATCCACAAGCACTACAACTTTGAGTGAACCGGCGCGGTGGCAATTGCACCTGCCCGCCTCTGGCGAGTGAAGATGAGCGGAGGCGCGACCCACCCACCCACACCAGCCAGTGGCAGTGGTGCGGCGCAGCTGCAACTCACACTGCTCTCATCTGCCATTTGATTTATTTGATGAGCACTGCCTTTTGTTAACGTGTTGGAGGCAAGTCTGTACCGGAGCAAACACTAGGCGCCCTCGAGCAGCCCTCGAGCCTGCTGATGAGCGGGCACCTCCATGAGACGGGGAGGGCGGGCGGTCTGGCAGCTGTTTGCGCCCGTTTGCTCGGTTCCAATGAGGCTGCTCCAGGTGCTCAGCGATCTGACAGCCCTGTTTGGGCAGGTGGAGGCGACGCCACGGCCTCACCTGGACCCGCTGGAGGCCCCAGCCCTCGTTGGGGAGCTAGCAGAGCTGTCCAACGACTTAGTGGCCACAGGAAACATTCCCAGGTCTTCTCAACTGCGCGGGTGAGCACCCTGCGGCACTGAGCTCCAGCCTCCGCCCGACTTGTTGTGTGTGTCACTTCTTGAATCAACAGAGCCCTGCTGGCGCTGGCCGAGGCGCTGTGCAAGTTGGCGCCGCCGATGGCGGCGGCGGTGGCTGCGGCGGCAGCTCCTGTGTCGGAGCGATTGTGCAGCCTGCTGCCCCAGTTGGGGGCAGCCTGCAGGACAGCAGCAGAATGCGCCAAACTGGCACACCGGCTGGATCTGGACAGCCACGACGCCTTCCGCATTGCGGCAGCTGCACAGCTGGCGCTGCAGGCCACACCGCCAGTGCTGGAGACCATGCGGGCCGCGGCCAGTGGGAGGCTTCTTGACCCTGCAGAGCAGGCCGGTGCTGCTTATGGCTGCTCTACATTTGTCACAGCGGTCAACGTGTCGCTCAGTATGCTGGTCGCGGCACCGCAGCGGCAGCGAGCAGCTGCGGCTGTTGCTGCGAGCACGGCACGCCCCGAAATCCTGCTGCCGTTTCTTGGGGCAGCGGCGCGGGCATTGCTGGCCCTTACAAGGGCTGTCCCTGACTCAGGTGAGGAGCTGTGCGGTGTGAAATGATTGGGCATGTGTGAATGAGGCAACTGCCATGCCTGTGGATGCTGGTCCCCCACAATGGCCTGGGCTCTCTGCCTCCCTCCCTCGTGCCTGCAGCCCGGGCTGCGCGTGATGGGCAGCGGTCACAGTTCTGTTTCGACGACATTGTGCGGGACGTTGCCACCGTAGCCCCAGTGTGGGCACAGCATGCTTCTGCCATTCAGGCAGATGCGGCCCTGCAGCAGACCATCGTGCACGTGCTGCTGAGCTGCAGCATCCCGACTGCAGTGCATGCGGCAGCAGCCACGGAGGACAGCGCGGAGAGCATGGACAGGATACAGTTTACCATGACCACGCTGGCGCAGGCATTGGGTGGCGGCTGTTTGAAGGCGGAAGTGAGCCGGCAGCTGTGCCAGCCGGGGGCCCTGGCGGGGGTGGTGGCTGCCGCACTTGAGGCGCTGCGTGTGCTGCCGCAGCAGCCCCCGCCTGCCCAGCAGCGGAGCAAGTGGATGGTGGCATGGGCTGCACCTATGCAGCTGGTTGGCCAGCTGCTGTGGCTGGCCAGGGAGCCGCCGCAGGGCAGCTCTGGGCAGGCTGGCGGAGCAGCGCCCAGCAGGGAGGAGTGGCAGACAGCCGCTGCGGCGGTGATGCGAGCAGTGCCGGTGCTTCAGCCGCCATTTCTGGCGGCAGCTGGCGAATGCACTGCACCTGCCACTTCCAGTGAGGCCCAGACGTTTGCCATCCAGGTGCTGGCGTTGTGGAGCAGCAGTCTGGCGAGCGCACTGGAGGCAGTGATTGAGGCCTGTGAAAAGCCCGGCACGATCCCAGCCTGCACTGCGTGGCTGCAGGCGGGCGCAGTTGGCCTGCGGCTGCAGCCAGCGCTGACCCTGCTGGCCAGCAGGTTCCGCCAGCTGTCAGAGTCCGGAGCCCATGATGCCGCAGAGCACCTGTCCTCGCAGCTGCAAGTCGTCGGCTTCCACAGCCTGCTAAGCCTGTCAAGCGACCCTAACTGGAGTTTAGCGTTAGGGAGTCACGCAGGGCCAGCGGAGGAACGTGCCAGCTTGGAGGCGGCCCTGGTGCTGCTGCACAGCCAGTATGCTCGGCTGGTGCACTGGCACGTTGGCCGCGAAGAGCCGCCAGCCAGCGGCGGGTGGGCCGCGCTGGCCAACGGCCTGACCATGCTGTTTGATGCGGCGGTGCGCCCCTTCCTACCTCCCGTCAGGCAAGCAGGACTGGCGCCGATGTCGCCCCGCTGCACAAAGGCTCCCCCGGTTGTGCAGAGTTGCTCTGATGTGCACAGCTGCCCCTCTTCCGACTCACCAGCTCCTTGCTGCTGCAGGCGTGAAGCTGCACCAGAGGCCCGCACGATATGTGCCACCTACTTTGCAGCGCTGCAGGCAGTGACAGCTGCGGCTGCGGCGGACGCTCCGGCTGGTGGCCACCCAGGCACTATGCACAAAGACATTCTGCGCATGCTGGTCTCATCATTGCTGCTGGTGGCAGATACCTGCAAGGAACTGGTCGCGCCCGCTTTCCTAACGCCCCTTCGGGCAGCCCTTGCCCCCTTCACCCAGGTGAGTGACGCATTTGCCAGAGCTCTTTACCTTTCAAGGCAAGGCATGCCGCTTGCGCACATTTTGGTTTTCTACGCACTTTGCTGCTGCATCTGAACCAGCTACTGGCAACACCGATCCCTGTCTACTGCAGCACGACTTGTTGGAGGTGGCCGACTTGCTAGCCTGGGTTGCAAAAGTGGAGGCCAAGGCTCCCGGGCCCCTGGCCTGCCCCTTTGTCTCCTCCGGCCTGCTGGCCATGGCTACCGACTGTGCAGCTCGGCTGGCCTCCAGAGCGGGCAACACGGCTGCTGGTTTGGTGGGTGTGAGTGTTGGCGCGGAGTTATGCTTGCAAGTGTACATGTGCTCTCCCCGGAGACCGACAACACGGCGCCAGCAGCACTGCGCCTCTGCGCAAGCCGCCCAGCTGCTGGACCGCTGTGAAGACGGTGCATGGAACTTGTTGCAAGGCGGCCGGTGGCTGGCTCAGGCCCCGCCGGCGCCAGACTGTCCGCAGCAACTGGGGGAGGAGGCAGCAGCGGCTGTGGATGCGCTGCGTCAGCAGCTTGTTGCTGCAGATGTGGATCACTCGGCCTCGCCAGCTGCCCGCGCCCGGCGGCTGCAGCAGCTGCTGCCGGCTGCTGAGCGCATTGCAGCAGTTGTGGATCAGTACCAAGCGCTACCGGGCCCCTCGCTGGCCATTCTGTACGAGGTGGCCACAGCAGCTGCCGGGCGCAGCTGCGCCTACCTGCGGTGCCCCAATGTTGAGGCGGGCGGCGGGCCGTCGGCTGGGCAGGGCGCCGGTAGCATGCGCTGCAGGTGAGCCTGGGGCTTTGGAAGGGCCACAGTAAATGTCTGGCAATTGTTGTAGGTCGCCTGCATTTCCCAGCTCTCCTGGCTTTCCCCGCCCTGGGGTTGCAGTGCCTGTCGTGCCGTGTGGTATTGCGGCACCGCCTGCTCGCACGCCGACTGGCGGCAGGGCGGCCACAAGCACGTGTGCAAGCTGCTGGCAGAGCAGCGGCAGCGGCACAAGGCGGCGCAGCAGGCGGTGCGGCAGGCAGCTGCGGCTGGCGAGGGCCAGGAGTAGGAGCAGTAGACGGGAGGCGGCTTGCGATAGCATGCTGGGCCTACACTCAACGTAGTCAGTACCACTGATGACTGTGCCAACATCACCTGTGCATCATCAGCATGTAATTGTCCAACCGATGCAAATGCAGCCGCTCACAGGACTGCAGGGTGGTGGCGAGAGTTGGAGGCACATGCCGAATTGGCTCAGCAGGGCTTGCCGCTCGCCGGCGCAGAGCGCACAGCGGTGGCCACTGCCATGCGGCCTCAGAGCGTCATGCGCCCATCGGACCATTGCGCGACATCCTGATCCAGCTTACAAACACGTCAACGGCGATGCCTGCTGGCTGTGTAGCTCGGGCGGCGTGGGCTCCTTCCGCTGGGCCAGCGCCCAGGCCCCCGGCGTGTTCCATCGCGACGCAGAGATCGCCTGCAGCCCATCAGACCGGCAGCAAGCAGCGATGGCAGCGGCAGCAGCAAGGTCCCGCCGCTGCCGCCGCACGGCGGCAGCAGGCGGCAGCGGGCGGCAGGGCAGTTGCAGCCCAGGCCAGCAGCAGCAGCAGCAGCGCAGCAGGGGATGAGGCAGTCGATGTTGTGGTCATCGGCTCCGGCATCGGCGGCCTGAGCTGCGCTGGATGGTTGGCCAAGTATGGCCTCAAGGTGCGGGGTGCCAACGGCAGAGCCGCATGTAGTGAGCCCCTCCAGTGGTTGGGTTTTAAAAGCAGTTGGAAAGCCTTGAATACGTCATGTTTGCATGATGAGGCTCAGCTTGAGACACCCTGCCATCACTGCACTGCATGCCATAACCCAACTCTCCCCGAGCGCAGGTGGTGGTGTGTGAGAGCCACGACACGCCAGGCGGTGCTGCACACGCATGGACTGTGAAGGCGCCGGGCGGTGGCCTGTACCACTTTGAGTCCGGGCCCAGCCTGTATTCAGGTACATCAGCTGCTTCTGCATATCCTTTTACGTTTCCTTTTTCGCATGGTGTTGCTCAAGAGCTGATGCGGATGCTGCCTGCATGAGAGGCGCTCCCTGCCGCCTCTCCACCTGGCCTGCAGACATGGCGGGGCGGGGGCGGGAGGCCAACCCCCTGGCCCACGTGCTGCAAGCCCTGGGGGAGGAGCTGGACCTTCTGACCTACAAGAACTGGAATGTGCTGCTCCCAGAGGGCACTTTTTTGACGGAAGTGGGCGCCAACCAGTTTTGCGACGTGCTGCAGCAAGTGCGGGGCCCTGAGGCCGTGGCCGAGTGGCGGCGGCTACAGGTGGGTCCAGCGGAGGGTGGCTTGCTGGTGGACTGGCTGGAGGTGCTGGGTTGCGGGTCGAGAGCAGCCCAAAGATGAGCAGCCTGGACGCCACGTGGCAAAGATGGGGAGCAGCTGCCGTGAGGAGTGCCTGCACCACGTGCTTGCAAGCGTACCTGACTCGTTCAAACCCTCACAGGAGTTTATGCGGCCTCTGGCTACGGCTGCCACCGCCCTGCCGCCTGTGGCATTTCGGCAGGACGCGGGAGCTGCCATCACTGCACTGCTGCGCTACGCCCCGCAGCTGCTGTCGAGCGGCCCAGCTGCGCTGCAGCTCACGGGGCCCTTCTCCAAAGCAAGCGATGGGTCGGTTGGTTGGCCCGGGAGGGGCCAGCAACCTGGCTTTCTGGTGCGGCAGTGATGGCCCAGCTGCCTGGCATGTACCCGCATTAAGCTGCGTGACCCAAGGCACCTGCCCACCACCACCCTCCCCTCCCTCACCCCAGGTGCTGGATGCGGCGGGTGTGAGGGACCCCTTCATCCGCAACTGGCTGGACCTGCTGTCCTTCCTGCTCTCAGGCCTGCCCGCCGACGGTACCATCGCAGGTAGGAGAGGGAAGAGCAACATAGGGTGTGCGTGGCAGCATGTGCGCATGGAGGCACACCGTTCTACTGTTGCCTGCGCATGCAACAGCTCCATCTGCTCACCGGCCGTTGCCCTGTCTGCCTGCCTGGCCCCTGCAGCGGAGGTGGCATTCATGTTCAACCAGGTGAGGCTGGGGCCGGCTGGCTGGTGGGCCAGAACCATGTGGTGCTGGTGCATGCACTGCTGCAAGCCGGCCACATGTCCAGCCCCGATCTCCGCACTCCCTCACCTGCACCAGCGGTGCCCCGCTCCAAGCTGACGCACCTCGTTGCCTCCTTTCCCCGCCCCTCCTGCAGTGGTACCGGCCCGACTGCGTGCTGGACTTCCCTCGCGGCGGCAGCCAGGCAATGGTGGATGCGCTGGTGCGAGGGCTGGAGCGGCACGGCGGCCGCCTGCTGCTGCGGTCGCACGTGGAGGAGATACTGGTGGAGGGCGGGCGGGCGGCAGGTGAGGGGAGAGGCCAGTTGTGGCACGGGCAGGGGCACTCGTTCCGGCGGATGCCGGCTGGGCATGTTGGGTGATGTGCATACAGCATGCGCTTCAGTTGGCTCGTCAGCGGCACACCAAGCCCTCCACCCCCCGCCCGGCTCCAGGCGTGCGGCTGCGGGGCGGGCGCACCATCCGTGCGGCACACGCTGTGGTCTCCAACGCCTCGGCCCCCGACACGCTGCGCCTGCTGCCCAGCGAGGCGGTGCCGGACAGCTGGCGCGCCAGCGTGGCGGAGACACCGCTGAACCCCTCCTTCATGCACCTCCACCTTGGCTTTGACGCAACCGGTGAGCACGCAGCCGCAACGGTTGACCGGCAGTGCATGCCGTGCGTGCCTGTGGACCGCCCATGGCCAAAGCAGCTGCCGTTCCAATGGCCCAATGGCCCAATGGCCCAATGGCGCGACGGGTTGCAGGGCTGGAGGACCTGGAGCTGCACCACATTGTTGTGAACGACTGGGAGCGCGGCGTGGATGCGCAGCAGAATGTGGTGCTCGTGTCCATCGCCTCGGGTGAGGGCCGGGTCTTCTAACGCTTAGTGAGCAGGGCTCTGCTGAGGGGCAACTCGCTGCCCACTGCGTTTGTAAGCAGCCCATGGATGAGCCACATGATGGGCAGCATGTGCATCATTGGCGAAGAGGCACTCTCACCATCCCGCTCACCCCGCCGCCCTGCTCACGTGAACCCCCAGCGATCGACCCCTCGCTGGCCCCGCCCGGCAAGCACTGCCTGCACGCCTACCTGCCCGCCACCGAGCCGTACGAGCTGTGGCAGGGGCTGGACCGGCGCAGCCCCGAGTACAAGGCGCTGAAGGAGGAGCGCAGCCGCGTGCTGTGGGATGGTGGGTGTGGCTGGGGGAGGGCAGGCTGTGCGCAACGCACTGGGCGGTGAGCGGGGTTGCCAACGCAGTGCGATGGTTGTTGCTGACTCGATGGTTGTTGCTGAGGCCTGTGTGGCGCAGGTCATGCCAGCACCCATCTTTTTCCATCTCTCTGCTGTGCTTACTGCTCCCTGCAGCCGTGCGGCGCCTGATCCCCGACATTGACAGCCGCGTGGAGGTGGCGCTGGTGGGCACGCCCCTCACGCACGAGCGATTCCTGCGCCGCCACCGTGGCACCTACGGTGCAGTGCCAGCTTTTGTGTGCTCGTCACGTTGTCAGCCTGTGGATAGTGCTAATGAAATACGGGCAATGCTGTGATGCGCAGCCGTTTTCGCTCACCACCCTGCCCCGTGCCACATCCTCATTCGCAGGCCCCGTCATCCGGGCGGGCGAGGGGCTGTTCCCCTGGCCCCGGACCCCCGTCGACCGGCTGTACAACTGTGGCGACTTTGCCTTCCCAGGTGGGAGGACAATGTGTGCACCTGGACGTTGGATAAAGCGCCAACCGACTACTGCTGCAGCTGCTGCTTCTGGCTGCCATGCAACAGGGCAGTGCCCGCCCGGCTTCTCTCGCCCAGCCCGCCACACGGCCGACCGGCGCCTGCTGCCCCCCTCCCTCCCCCTGTGCAGGCATTGGCCTGCCCGCGGTGGCAGCCAGCGGAGCAGTCACCGCCAACAGCCTGGTTTCAGTCGGGCAGCACACAGCGCTGCTGAAGGAGCTGGGGCTTTAGAGCAGGCTGCTAGAGAGGCAGGGGTGGGGACTGCCGCCAGTTGCGAGGTCTCGCCAATGCTACTGATCGCCCGTCCAGCATTCCAGTCTGTTCCCTTCGATCTGTATGTGCTGAAACTTTCATTTGCACTGTAATTTCAGATATTGCAGCCCTGTGCACTTTGTATCGATCACTGCACCCTGACGCACAAGTCTGCCGCCGCATGGGCGGCGGTGATGGAGGTGGGCTTGATCGTCCTTCTGGGCGTCTGATCACTTCCTCGGGGGGCTCTCTGTGCTCACCTGCGAACCACTGACAGTCTTCAGCGGTGGCCGCGGCTGGTTACGCCCTTGCCGCCGCTTGCCGACCCTACACGCTCGCTCCACCCAGTGTATGGGGGGCCTCCTGAGTCGGGGCACCATGCCCGCTCCACCGCTACCACTACGCCCGGTGGACCTACGCCTCCTTGCCGCCGCCAAGGCTGGCGACGCCGCCGAGGCGGCGGCGCTGCTGGCCGCTGGCGGAAGAGCAACATGCCGCGATCCCTCCAACATGGACCGCACTCCGCTGCACGAGGCAAGCAGCGCTGGGCAGGTTTTTGGCGGTTGGCCACATGAGCGGCATGACACTCCCCTACCATCAAACATGGCGTTGGGTTGTCGCCAGCCGGCACCCGCTCGTGCTAAGCAAGGTCCTGCCAGCTTTGCCAACTGCCCTGTGTGCAGGCAGCCACCGCGGGCCATGTGGAGGTGGTTGAGCTGCTGCTGCAGGCCCACGCGCCAGGTGAGCAGGCAGCATACGCAATGCCAGCTGGCGTAAGCGGTGCAGCACAGTGCCTGCTTGTATTATCCGTTGGCCTGGTGCCATGAGTCTCAACCTACAAGTCTGCGTCGCGTCTTGCCTCTGCACGGCAGTGAACGCTCTGGACAAGAACCAGCTGAGCCCGCTCATGCTATCTGTGCTGGACAGCAGGGAGCAGGTGGTGCCCGCCCTGCTGGGGGCGGGCGCTGACCCAAACACGGCTGCCCAGGCAAGGGTGCTGCTTGAGTGTTCGTGATTTTCAGAGCACATGAAGTGCACATGATGAAAGTTGAATGTGCGCGGACGCGTGTGCGCGCGCCTGTGGTCTTTCATGAGTGCCGCCGGGTGTGGGATGCACTGCTGACCCAGGGCAGCATGCCCCTGTCGTTTATCCTTCCCCCGCAGGACGGCTCCTCAGCCCTATTCTTTGCATGTGGCCGTGCAAATCTGAGCATTGTGAATGCGCTGCTCAATGCCGGGGCTTCCTGCTCAGCTTCCAACTCCGATGGCGAGCTGCCTGCGCACTTTGCGGCCCAGGTTGGCAGCGTGCCGGTGCTGCAGGCGCTGGCTGCACATGGCGCGTCGCTGGTGGCACCAGAGGACTCGGGTGAGCTCAAGCTTGCAGCTTTGACACCAGCGTGCTTTGCTGCCAGGTCATTGCTGCTGACGCGCTGCCTGAGTGCGCATCGCCTGCCCGGCTGCACAGGTGCACTACTGGTGGAACCCTGCGTGACGCGCCGACATCCACTGCCCTCCCATCTCATGTGCAGGCTTCACCCCGCTGCACTTCGCCTGCAAGTTTGGTCAGCGGGAGGCGGCTCTCTGGCTGCTGGAGAATGGGGCACAGTCCAGCCTGGAGGCACGGGCCGAGGGCCAGGTCACTCCGCTCATCCAGGCGGCCGAAGAGAAGCAGTTCCACCTGATTCCCCCGCTTCTGGAGGCAGGAGCGGATCCAGCCGCCATGGACACCGCTCACTGGCAGGTGGGAGGAGAAGAGGAGGCGGGGTCTGTTCGTTGGTGGCGACCGAGCATGCCGGCGACGTCTGTTGATTGGCTCGAGTCGATTCGCTCGACCAGAGGCCTTGCCGGCATGTCATGGCATGGCATGGCAGCTGAGCCTTGCACCCTGCAGGTTGTTGCACGCTGATACCCCACCCGCCGCTCACATCTGCTTGTTGCAGCCCCTGCACTTTGTGGCGCCGTCTTCTGAGCCTGCGGCGGTGCAAGCTGCCGAGGCGCTGTTGCAGGCAAGGGGGTGCCTGCCTGCCTGGTCGTGTCGTAGCTGTTGCAACAGCAGCAATTACTGCTCCTGCTGCTGGCTGCCCACTAGGGTCCACACACATGGATGGCTGCTGCAGCTTGATATGCTCGCTTGGCATGGCTGGTGGCTAACTGCCTGCCTGCCTTGCCTGCCTTGCCACGCTGCTGCGTAGGCGGGCGCTCCCATCAATGAGCCAAACCAGCAGGTGCGCCTCAGTGCCGGGCACTCCCACATGCCCCCACGTCGCAGCATTGCTGTTGGGTGTTCTATGCATGGCTCGTGCCCCCTCCTGAGCACCGCCATCCACCCGCCATGCCCTCCACCTCCACACAACCCGGTGTACAGCGACGCTCGCCGCTGCTGGTGGCTGCCAATGAGGGCTCCCTGCCCATGGTCCTGCTGTTGGTTGAACGCGGAGCCGACCTGCAGCTGGCTGACCTCAGTGGCTCGACCGCCCTCCTGGCCGCCCTGCACACCGGGCAGGAGGCCATTGCCCGCGAAGTGCTGAATGCCGGGGCCAATGTTTTGGTGCGTATTGCTGCTGGCGACTTGCCTGCCAGGTGGCACCACACCGCGATCAAAGCCAACCACCTGCTAAGCAGACATGCGCACTTTCAACCACACGCCGCAGGTGCGCACGCACTACGGCAGCACGCCGCTGCTGTTTGGCTGCATCCACGACGTGCTGGTCCCTGAGCTGCTGAGGCGGGGTGCAGCGGGTCACATTAATTATGCGGACAGCAGGGGTCTGACGCCCCTCAATGTTGCAGCCGGCAGGCACCCGCACCTGGTGCCGCTGCTGTTACAGCATGGCGCAGATTTGCGCGCAACTGAGTCAGATTATGGCCGCAGCGCCCTCTACATGGCCGCCGGCAGCAGCGACCCAGCGGCGGTGGATGCTGTGCGCCGGCTTCTCGACGAGGGAGCCCAAATTGATGGGCCGCCCAACCAGCTGGGCCAGACCCCGCTGCACGTTGCCTCCGAGGTGAGCGCGTGTGCCGAGCAGGTGGAGGAGTGTCCCATGCAGATGGAGGAGTGTCCCATAAGTGCCGCGCGCATGCACTTGTAAAGTCTGCATGACTGTGATGCAGGTTGTGCCGGGAGTGAACATCCAAAGCCGTCCATCCCCCACCTGCCCTCCCCTCACTGGCAGTTCGGCAACACGGATGTGGTGCGCCTGCTGCTGGAGCGCGGCCACCCCGTCAACGTGTTTGCGCACTCGGAGCAGCAGCCGGGCCAACCCCAAACTGCTGATGTGAGAAGCGGAGGGGTGACAGCACTTGAGTGTGGGCCAGGGTGGCGGGTGATCAGCCGTGGCCAGACTTGCCCATCGAGCATTACCGAATCCCACCTGAAAACAAGCCCTCCCTCCCGTGCTGCTCGCCTGCTTCGCTTCACAGGAGCCGCGCACCCCGCTGCACATGGCTGTGCTAAAGGGCAACACCGACGTTGTGGACCTGCTGCTTCAGCACGGGGCGCGCTATGAGGGGGCGCCCCTCGTGCATGTGGCATGCGAGGTGGGGGATGCAGCCATGGTGCGCAGCCTGCTGGCCACACCAGAGGGCCGCGGCCAGGTGGCAGCGCTGGACCAGTTCCAGGCCTGCCCGCTGTACTGGGCGGCCAAGCAGGGTCACCTGGAGGTGGCCCGGGCGCTGATTGAGGCCGACCCCGTGGCGGCCGCCGCCAGCTGGTGTGTGGGATGCGGTTTGTGGGGGGTTGGGCTGATGCGTGTGTTTGCATGGGTGTGAGTGCATTGCTGGCCTGCCTGTCGTGCTGCGACTGCGCTGACTGTCTTGCCGACCCGGCTGCAACAAACCTGCCCACATCACCTCCTTCCCCCACTGCCGCAGCGGCATGCGCGGCCCGCCCGAGCTCACCTTCCCTGTTGGCCTCCACATGCGTACGCCCATCGACTGGGCGCTGTGCGAGAACTTTGACTGGCCGATGGCTCAGCTTCTTATCCGCACGGGTGGCGGCACAAGCACAGAGGTTCTGGAAGCCCTGGATGCTGCCGCCGCGGCTGCCCCTGACGATGCTGAGCTGGAGCAGGCCGGGGCGTTGTTTGCTGATGTGCCGGCCAGCCGGCCCCTGAGCGAGGATGAGTGGGGCCTTGTGCCCGCCCAAGCGCCGGGCCTGGCCGCCGCTCTGCCCGCTGTGCTGGCCCGCAGCCGCCAGGAGGCGGCCCACCTCGTGCACCGCCTGCCGCAGGTGTGCATTGTCCATGGGGTGCTGGATTTGGGAGTGTGTGGTGGCTGGCTGGCCCCGGCTGCGTGCGCATGGGTTAAGTCGGTAGCACCGCTGGTCCTGCCTCGTGCCATCGCCGTGCTGTGCCAATCCACCCTGCCTGCCCATGCACCCCGCCAGCCCTGCCCGATTGTGCCCGCAGGACGAGCAGGGGCGCCTGCAAGCCGTCCTGCTGTCCTTGTCCCATGCCTGCCGGCTGGCCAATGTGGAGCTGCCGCATGACGTGCTGCCCACCCTGCTGGCGGCTGTGTTTGGAGCTGAGTAGTGTGCTTCGTCGCAGCGCTCTTCTCCGTGTGCTGCCCACGCTCCGGCCGCCGTGTGTGGAGCTGAGTGATTTGAAGCGCGGCAGCACCCCTGCGGTACCGTCACCCCTGTCCTGCAACCCGAAAGCATTTGCTGCGGTTGCCAACCCTGTCGTCCCTTTGCATGGTTGTACCGCTGCGCCCATGGTTGTACCGCTGCGCCCATGCGCGCCCTTCTGCGCCCTGCCTTGCCTGCTTGGTTGCCCCCGAGCCCTGCTGCTGTTCAATTTACATTGTAGATACCCTGTAGTACAACTTGCTCATGGTGGTTTGTGATATGTACAGGCAGGATAGTGCGCACCAGGGAACGGAGTGCGGACGGCTATGTGCCAGGTCTGCACATGGAGGCATATACATTCTGAGAGTTTGGTTGAGTGTTTGGGCGTTTGGGCGAGCAAGCGGGCGAAGCCACCAGCTTCACTCCCACTCAATCAGCAGCACGATGCGACGCAAGCGCAGGCGGCGGCGGGGCAGGCGCTGGGTTGCAGCGTTCTGCTCGTCAGCAACAGCAGGTCGGCCAAATGAGCTGGCGCCAAGCAGAGCAGGCTGCAGCGGTGCTCCGCTGCCGAGCAAGCTGCTGGCGCCAGGAGTCGCAGCCGCCACATCGCCGCTGAGCCCAGCATCCTCGCCATACACTGCCAGCCCTCCTCGCGGCTCTGTGAGCTTGCGGTGCGCCGCATCGCTGTGCGCAGCATGCAGCAACAGCACCGCAACCGCCAGCGCTGCGATGACGGCCAGCAGCCGCCCATAGGTGGGCTTGCCAAACGCGGGCTGCTTGCCGGGGCGGCTGGCTGCCGCGGCCATGCCGCTGCTGGTGAGAGGGTTCACTGAGGCGGTGCCACCCAGAGGAGCGTCAGGGGCCGCCTGGTCATCGTCCCCGGCAGGGGACAGCAGGCGGTGCAGGAGCTCGGGCTGCCGCTGCTCCGCGGCGTGCCACGCGTGCCGCCGCCAGCTGCGGGGACCAAGTACGTGTGATGCAGGTGAGAACGCAGCTGCGCTGGTGATTCAAGAAGCTTCCAATGCAATGCATCCAGGAGCACAACAGCACCCTTTGCGAACCCAAGCTGCCCACCTGAGCAGCGCAGCCTGCTCCTGCTGCAGCAGCGGGTTGGGGGTGCACTCCAGCTGCACTGCTCCTGCTGCCGGCAGCGGCTGCGTGCCCACAGCAGCCACATCTCCAGCCTCTGCCTGCAGCATGAGCAGATTGAGGAGCCGACTACTGCTGCTGTGCACGCTGCTGCCGCCCTGCCCACCCCTGCCGCCTGGCCCATCCAGCGGCCATGAGCAGCTGCTCCCCCTGCTGTGCGCTACGCTGCTGCTGCTGCTGCTGCTGCCGGCCTGCGAGGTGCTGCAGATGCTGATGCCGCTGCACACGCTGCTGCCATTATGGGAGGGCGGCAGCAGGCCCCAGCCCGGCTGCGCCTGCTGCAGCCACGTGCCAACCGCCGCTTCGCCGAGCGACGCGCTGCCGGCCTGTGGGGTGTCCGTTGCGCAGCTCAGAGTGCTGCTGGCTGGGTGGGCAGCTGTGCAGTCGCCACCGCTGTGCGTGAGCGAGACGATTGGGATGGGCACAAGGTGAGCGCTGGCGCCTGCGGGCCGAGGCGCCGCCGCCGCTGCTCGGCGCCAGGGGCCTCGGCCCAGGAGCCCCGCTAGCCGTCCCGTGCGCCTCTGAGGCTCCTGTGGCTCTGCGGGCAACTCGTCGACGTCTATCAGGTGGAACTGCGAAGGAGAGGGCGGGTTAGGAAGGGTGCTCGGGCAGGAAGGGCCTTCCATTCCGCAAGTGACATGCACATCCAGCATCGGGATGCAAATGCGTTGCAGTCTAGCCCCATTGCAAGCGAGCTCGCACACCTCCTCGCTCCCCGCAGAACCCCAGCCCGCGCCAGAGCTTCCGGGCATGGCCGTCGCACCGCTGAGCGTTCAAGGAAGAGCTTAGTGGAGACCGGCGAGCGAGCGCAGTGCCAGACCCATCATGCTGTGGCGGTGCGCTTTGGCGGCGGCGGCGATGCCAACGGGCATGCCCGGCGGACAAAGGCCGGCGGGATTTGGCGTGCTTGGACTAGTGATTAATTTCCCATTGCGACACCCATGCATGCAGGCCACGCGAATGTCAGGTCAGCCGACCAAGGGGGGAAACAACTGCACTCTCAGCCCCCGCCTTGGGCGGCACTGGCATGCAAAGCGCAACTGGTGCGACGACCGGTCAGGTCGCATGGGCCGATGTGCTCACCCTGCATGTGTAGCATGGATCAGCTGAATGATGATGTCCACTGCGCGGGCCAGCTGGCATGTGGGTTCAGTGTCATAATGCCGCATCAGCAACGGCGACAAACGCATGCACCTAATGCCGCATCAGCAACGGCGACAAACGCATGCACCGGGTGGCAGCCGGCACCTGCATGGCTGGAAGGGTTGATGGCATTTGGGATCGTCCAGGGGAGGCTGTGTGTGGCCACAGGCAAGAGACCAAGCCGCACATGCGCGTTGGCAATGGGTGTCACCTGACCAGGCTGCACAGCACAGCGCGTGCACTTGTGCCTGCTAATTGGGAAGCACATCATGGTCCCCCTTCACCCGGGCAGCTTTGCGCGAAGCACCATTCCTATTCGACATCGGCAGCTCTCGCGCTGCACTCTGCTGGGGGGACAACACAGGTCGGCAGGGGCCCCGCAAGGCTTCACGGCGCATCTTGCCTCATCTAAGCACCAATCCGCGCCGTAAAGAAGATGCGCCTCACGGTGATCGTAGCGGCGCTGGCCCTGGCATGCGCCGGGCACTCGGCCGCCGCAGCGCGGCTCTCGCGCCCGCCGCCCACAACCTGCTTCACGAGCCAATCGGGTGCCGTGCCATCAACAAGCGAGTACCAGACGGCGGCCCTGCAGGCCGCAATTGATGCCTGCAGCGACCGGTGAGGCGGCGCAGCAGGACGGGGGGGCACCTGGGTTTGCAGCCTGCTCATGCGCTGCCTCACTGGCCTGCCGCCTGGCCGCCTGCCGCCCACTGCCCATGCCTCAACCCTGTCGCCGAACTTGCACTCTGACTGCAGGTGCGGCAATGTGGTAGTGGATCTGCAGGGCGCCTACCTGACGGGCGCCCTGCGCCTGACCGACTGCGTGCACCTGCAGCTGCCGGCGGGCGTCACATTGCTGGCTGGTGACAAGGTGAGCGGCGGCAGAGAGAGCGGCGGCTTCCTATTCATCACCCCTGGCACAGAGACTGCAATGGATCAACCGTGCAAGGGTCAACCGCGCAAGGGATGCTATGCAGTAGCTGACCTTGCCTTCTTGTCACCTGTTTGCAGAGGGAGGACTACTCTGGGCCGCAGTCCGAGTGGTACCTTGTGCGTTTCGACCAGTAAGATCGAGGGGGCACAGTGGAAGCAGGAACGTACTGCACTGCCCCCAGCACCTAGTGCCTCCCAACCGTGTCTCATACTGACCTCATTGCAGCTCACCACTGCACCTCCCTGTAGGTGCGACAAGTGCAGCCTGAGCGGCGAGGGCACCATCGACGGCCGCGCCCGCCGCTGGCTGGCCACTGCCCCGACTGATGGCCGCTCCGGGCGGCAGATCCAGGCGGCCGATGCTCTCCAGGATCAGGCCATGCTGAGCGTGCTGCAAGAGCAGGAGCGGGAGGAGGCCCTGCCGGCGTCTGGCGATGACCTGCCTCGCAAGGCGGTGCGCAACAGGCGGGACTCCTCATGCCCCAACCCAGACGAGTGCCGGTGCGGCAGAAGAGGGCTTGGGCTGAAGGTTGGCAAGGACTCATGTGTCGTGGGTGACAGCGAGAGCCACACTGCTGCTGGCTCGCAATACTCGCGCTGCGTGTGCACGGCTGGAGCAGGGCAGGGCAACGGCCAACCATACCCCCGGCTGCCAACCAACCCTCTTACCCCGCCTGCCACCCCACTCTTCCCTTCAGCCCTCGCCTGGTAGGTGTGCTGGACTCTGGAGACATCAAGATCAGCGGCATCACACTGACCGACCCGGTCTACTCGGCGCTGCATGTGTGGAGGGGCGTTCGAGTGGTGATTGATGGTGTCACCATCCGCGGCGACAGGGGCATCCCCAACACCGATGGTGGGTGCGGGTGTGGCCCTTGCAAGGGCTGAGGTCAATTGGCTGAGGTCGTCGGGAAGTCGCAAGTGGGTGTTCGAAACGGTGGCCCACTGGGCGCCCCTTCAGCTCAAAGCTTCCTTACCTGCCTCCTGCCTGTCTTCAGGCATTGACGTTGACGGCAGCCGCTACGTCACCATCCGCAATGTTGACGTTGACACAGCGGGCGATGCCATCGCCGTCAAGGCAACCGGCAAGTGGCCCACCTCGCACGTAACCGTCACCGGCAGCAAGTGAGTGCGTGCATGTGCTGCTGTACGTCACTAGCAGAACTTGCTCCTGCAGTTGCCCTGGCTGTCTAGCGTCATTACCCTGCCTTCTCGTTTTGCTTCCACGGCTCACCCCAACTCTCTGTGTGTCGACCTGTCACCCTATCCATCCACCCCGCCGCAGGTTGCGCTCCCGCTCTGCCGGTGTCAAGGTGGGCAGCGAGACCCAGGCAGACATCTCATTCCTCACCTTCTCCAGCCTAACTGTCGATGCCAGCCGTGGCCTGGCCCTGCAGCTGCGGTGAGCGGCACGAGGGCAGGCTTGCAAGCAGAACAGCAAGCTTGCGGTGGCCGAGGAGAGGGTGGAAGGGGCTATCTTTGGTGCATCATCAGACTGCACTACTCCGCCCCAGCAGCCGCAGGCCAACCTGCCCCCTGCTTGCACGGTTGCAGGGACGGCGGGGATGTGTCCCACGTCGCCTTCTCCAACATCGCTGTGAGCACCAAGTACACGGACGACAGCTGGTGGGGCGCCGCTGAGCCCATCTACATCACAGCCCTGCCCCGCACCGCTGGCACCAAGGTGCGTGCTGGGCATGCACCGGCACTGCGTGCACAGCAGGCGGGGTCATATGTGGGGCGCATATGCATGAGCTGCGTGTGCCCTCTCGACAGCCGAAGGGCAGAAGGCATGCCTGCTGTTGACTGCACTGCCTGCCCTGCACCCGTGCCCTTCGCTCCAGGTTGGCAAGGCCAGTGACGTTGCGTTCCGCGACATCACCGGCACCTCTGAGAACGGCCTGTTCATCCAGGTGGGCTGGAGGGTCCTACAGCAAAGGGAATGCAAGCCTGCTGCGTGGCTTGTCGAGATGGAGGAGGCAGCGCACCAGCACGGCAACCGCCATCATCACACGAGGCACGTTTTAAAGGACACCAGCGCCCCAGCCTGCTAACCACGGGTCTGCCTTCCCCTGCTCCCCTGCCCCACCGTAGGGCGGCCCGCTGGGCGGCGGCCCCGGCCACCTGCTGCACACCCCCTTCTCCCTCTACGGCCTGGTGCTGCAGGGCATCCGCATCACTCTGGAGAAGCGCTCCAACTATGCAGGTGAGGGGGGTCTGGGTCTTATAGCATGGGTTGCTGCGCCATCGCACCAGACTCTCGGAGAGCTAGCTTATTGGGTGTGTCGGCTGGCTGCTGGGCTGCGCATTGCCACCACCAAAAGCTGGCCACTGATGGCTGCCCTGCTCCGAACATGCTCTTCCACCACGTCAGGCGGCTGCCAGGACTACCGTCCCAGCTCCAATGCAACCACACCCCAGGCCACCGCCGCCAGCTCAGCCACCAGCAATGCGCCAGCAACCAGTGCTGCCCAAGCCAACGAGGGCTGGTGGCCTGCGGGCCTGGACTGCGCCAGCGGCACCACTGCCCCCATCTGGCTGTCTGGGGCTGAACGTGTGGAGCTGACCGATGTGAATGTGGAGCGTAAGGTGAGGAGAGGGGGCCAGCTGGCCACAGGTGGTGGCTGCTGGTTAGTGATGCCGTGCTGCATGGCGCGGGCTGCTGGTTAGTGGTGCCGGCCTGAGTACTTTCTGGTGCAACAGGTGGCAGCAGCACCCAGCCGGCGGCGCTGCACCCTTGTGCGCAGGAGCCGTGGCGGCACGACTGGCGCCCCGGCGCTTGGGTGGACTCCTACAACCTTCGGGCCGTGAAGCAGACGCGCGTCACGGTGGTGTGAGGGCCCAGCTGTGCGGGCCCTTGAGGGCCTGAATGTGAGGGACCTTGCGATGGCCAAGACAATGGATGTCGCTTAGCTTTCGAAGGACGAGAGGGGGTCGAGAATGTGGCTCGCCTTGCCAAGTTTTGACCCGTTGGTGTCTCTTCCCATGCTCACTTGAACATATTTTGAACGGTGGCCCTGCTTGTGTGGTCTTGTCTCTGACTGCTAGCTGCTACGTGAACAACATTCGCGTCATTGATACTTGCACGCCTTGCAGCACTTTTTGTTGCACCTGCTGCATTGGTTATACCTCCAAGCCCGTTGCAATTGCACACCAGCGCTGTTTTTTCCTGTTGTGATGCTGCCAGTTTTCATATTGCAGTGCTCAGCATTGTGCAAACCGGATGATACAGAGGCAAGGATGAAAGGGAAAGGAGGGCGCTGCTGCCGGACAACAACGGAAGGCAAAAACGGCAGCAGCCAGTTGGAGGAGTCATGGATGGGGGGAAGAGGGAGGGACGCAACGCGGGGCCGCAAAGCCGTCCACTGAAGCTCACACCTTGAAGCTGGCCAGCACCTGGCGGAGCGTGGCCTGGGAGGCGCCCCACTGCTTCTCGGTGGTGCTCACCACAAACAGGTATGACAGGTCGCCCTGCACGCAGAGGGATTGCAAGACGGCCGGGTCAGCTACACAGCCAGCCAGCAAGTGAGCTAGCTGCACAGCCAATGAGCTAGCTGAGCAGCCCACGCGGTAACTGCACTGGGCACTCGTGAAGGCATGCATCCGCTCGCCCAGGCTGCCCGCTCATGGCCCTGCCCCCTCATGCATCAGGGCACAGTCAGCCGGCCGGAACTCGCCTTGGTTGTGAAGGCCGCCAGGCTGTGGCCGGGCACGCTGGCGTAAGGGGTGGCCACCTGCGGGGCAGCACTTGTTCCAGCGTGCTTAGCACATGACTTGTGGTGCAACTGCTGCTTGCAGGGCACCATGCGTGGGGCACTATGCGGCTTTCTCTCCATCTTTCACTTTCCAGCTGCGCAGCATGCCCCACCTCGTAGACATAATAGTCTCCGCCGTTTTGCTGCGCTGCCTGCGCCGACACGACATCGTCCTCCTCAAGGTAAGTGCCGGTGATGAAGTTGCCGACCCGCAGCACCACCTGGAACGAGAAAACAAGGCAAGCGGCGATGCCAGCAGCTGGTCGGTTTCTTGGTTGGTTGGAGCGGCAAGACACATGCACATCAGGCTGCTGGTCATACTTACAAACTTATGCTCCATACGTCGCCCCTCTGCCGTGCCGCCCCGCCCCCGCCGCCTCCCACCTGCTCTGGCGTGCCCAGCGCCGACACCTTGGCCCCCGGCTTGGCGCCCAGCTTTTGGAGCTGCGTCACCACCAGCTGCGCGGCGTCGGTGGGGGGGCCAACAACATCAGCAGACGGGCAGCGAAAACGAGGCTCACAACCACCATGCAGCGCAAGCTTGCATGGCAAACAAGCTGTTGGGCGCAGGGTTCCCCCATGCATGCTCACCAGTCCGCCCTTTCCACACAGCAGTTCCCCACCTGCGCGCTGCCCTCCTTGCCCTCATACTTGAACTCATACCTGCAAACGGACACGAACGCCGCGGCACAGTAGGCAACCCAGCTAGAGTAGGGGAGGTCACCCCTTGGTGGTCGTAGAGCATCCAGTGGAGCCAGCGGTTGCGTCACATGGCTCCAACCGAGCAGCTGCCCAACCCACACACTCCCCCATCCGCTCACCAGGGCTCCTCGCACTTGGGGAAGCAGAAGTTGCCGGTCTGGGGGCCGGACAGCGGCCGCTCGCTCCAGTTATCGGGCTGCAGCATCGAGCAAGTTGGGGCACGGGGATGGCGACAAGTTGACCACAGAGAGGCTGGCTTGTGAGCAAAACGAGGCTGGCCGGGCTGCAGCTCAGATGGGCATGCACAGCCCTGCATATTGCATGCAACAGCCATGATGCTTGCCCTCATTGCTGATCGTGGACAGACGGGGCAGGCCAGGCGGCTCCCTGGAGAGGCGATCACAGCTCGCCATGGCAAGCCGGGCTGCTCCCCTGCACCACTGCTGACCGTGCAAGCAGCCAACACCAGCCAACCAACTCCGCAGCTCCCTCAGCCAGCCATCCCAAGCTCACCATTGCAAAGGAGTACTCCGGAGGAACCACGCCCGCCCGGATGCCAGGCGTCCGCTTGGCATCCGGCTGCAGGACACACGGGTGCAGTGAATGGATGTAAGGAGCTTCCAGCTTCCAAAGGCACTAGCTTGCACTTCAAAGCAACAAAACAAGATGCAATGGCAACAATGAGGGCAGCCATCCACTCGCCTTGTAGAAGCGGAAGCCGGGCATGCCGGGCGCCTCTGGCAGGTAGTCTGAGACGGGCACCGCCGCCGCCGGTGCCGCCAGCACGGGCTGCGCAGGACCACGGCAAGGTGCACCTGTCAGTACAGCCACACAGGGCAACGTGGTAAACCCCTGCACAGAGTTTGACGCCACACTGTGTGACACCTCCAGCGCACCTGCGGCGCCGCTAGCGCCGCTCCCGCCGCCGCCAGAGCGGCCAGCAGGGCGCGGCGATCCGGTTGCGGTGCATCCTCCTGCTGCTGCGGCTGCGCGGCGGAGGCCCTGGGCAGCGCCAGCGCCCGGCTGGAGCGGGTGGCGGAGCCCTGCCGCTGGGCGGCGCCCGTGGGGCAGGTCGTGACACGCAGTGACGCTTGCATGATGCTGTGGGTCCCAGATCGCGCGATGGATGGAGCAGGCAGGGCCACCACAGCCCACCCCTCACAAGCTCAGCCTGGGCATCATGGCAGCGCCTCACATGCTAGGGACGCAACTGGCAGCTGGCGCATTTGCACTCAGGCGTATTGATACATCCTTGAACCTGCAGCACAGGCGGCTCGGCATTGAGCAGGCGTCGCCGCCACTTCGTTCCGCTGCTAGAAGCTCGCTGGCACAGCAATGGCGGCTAGGTGCGGATACAAAGTCCGTCAATTAGGCTGTGGCACAGCCGCATTGGGTGCAGCCGCACTGTGGCCGCCGCCGCCGCCGCCGCCGCCGCCGCCGCTGCCTGCGGCTCGCCATGCCTCCACGCTCACACCTCGCTGACTTGCCCTGCCCTGCAGGTACGTCGCCGCGGGCGCCATAGTGGGCATGGGCATGGGAGGCGCGGCCACCTTCTTTTACCTGCGGCAACAGCAGCAGCGGCCAGCGGCGCGCCCGGCAGACGCTGGCGGCTTTGCGGGGGCCGCCTCCCACCCCGCGCTCAAGCATGGTGCGTCCACGGGGGATGAGGAGCGCATCGCCAACTGCAGCTGTTCACCTAATGCTAAAATGCACTCTCTAGATTTAGTGGAGAAGTTGCAGAGCAGACGCGCTTCTGGCCTGGCTTGCCGCATGCTGCCGTTGCACTCCCTGCCCGCCAACCGCCGCCGCCGCCCAACCGAACCGCACTGCCGCCTCCCCCGGCCTGCAGGCATGCCTGTGGGCGACCGCCTGCGCCTCTTCACCAACTTTGCGGCCTCCTTCGACACACGGCTGCGCAACCCGCGCTGGGTGGGTCGGCTCTCTCCTGGTCGGCACGGAGAAAGAGCTGGCCGCTTGCTGCTGGCCCGCCGGACAGCGCGATGCCTGGGCCTGCCATCGCAGCAGGGCAGCTCGCTGTGTGCTTAGCCAACCACTTTCGCCTGCCCCACTGCCCGCCCTAACCGCCCGCTCCTGCTGTTGCCCACTCGGCCCTTGGCCGCAGGTGCTGGAGCACATCAACCGCGACAAGCTGTCCAGCCGGGAGGGCAGCCGGCAGAACAGCGAGTTTGTGGAGGACACGGGTAAGGGCCCGGTGGTTGGTTTGTGAGGTCCGGTCTGTTTGGAGGACATGGGTCGGTCTGTTTGGAGGACATGGGTGAGGGCCAGACGTCCTTGTGGTTGTGCACATGTGTCGGGGTTGTGGCACCTGGCAGAGAGAATGCCGAGCGAATATTGAGGGCATCCCGTGGGCCTGCAACGTTGCTGCCTTGGACACATGGTTTCCAGTGGCTGCTGCAAGTGGCTGGGCCACCTGGCTGCGCTGCGGCAAGCACGTGCTGGGCGCTGGCCGCGGCAGAGGGCAGCACCTGCTGGCCGCCGGCTGTGCGCGCCCGCTGCCGCACCGTCCGTTCCACCCGGTTGCGCCGCTGCTTGGCTGGGCGCAGGCATTGAGCGCCGCTTCCGGTCGAAGCTGGAGGACTACCGTGGCTCGGGGTGAGGCCGTTTTGCACCTCCCCGCCCCACCTGCACACCACAGCCCCCCTGCCACAGCTCGTGTCGCTGGCATGGCGGACTGCCGGTGCTGATTACGCTTGCTGTGCGAGCGCTGGGCGGGGTTGGGGGCAGGCTGCACCGGCACAGAGCAGCAGTGCACATCACGTGCCCATCCGCTGCGCGGCCAAGCTCACTCCCCCTTGCGCGGTGACCCCATGCGCCGCCTGCGCAGGTACGACCGGGGCCACATGGCGCCCGCCTCCAACCACAAGACCACGCAGTCGACCATGGACGAGACCTTCAGCCTCACAAACATGAGCCCGCAGGCGAGGCTGGTGGTTGGCTAGGGAGGCGTTGCGTGCTGTTGCATTATGGGGAGGCCCCTCAGCACACTGAAAGGGCCGCGTGGTCTCTTGGAATGCGCATACACAAATGACTTCATGGGCCCCTTGCAGGTGGGCGCCGGCTTCAACCGCGACTACTGGGCGCGCTTTGAGCGCTTTGTGCAGGTCAGTGCCGGTCCATGCATGGGTGGTGCAAGCTGGCCCCGCGTTCGTGCAGTCATGGTGTGCCACCAAAGGCCATCTATCACTCTGTGTGCACCTAACATGTTGCTGGTGCAGGACCTGACCAAGCGCTGCGATGATGTGTGGATCGTCACCGGGCCGCTGTACCTGCCGCAGGTCCGCTTTGCTGCTAGTGCTGTTTGCAGGGGCGAGCTGAGGACAGGCGCTGCACGGCATGGCCTGCATTGCCGTATGTGCACCCCTGCCACCTGCCACTCAAGGGTCCGCTGCACCACGTTGTTTCCTCCTTCCCACTGCCCTGCAGCGCTCGCCGCAGCCGCAGAAGACGGGCGCACCCGGCTATCGCATGCAGCACGAGATGATCGGTCAGTCTTATTGGGCCAAGAGTGGCTAAACTTTGGGCAGTCTGGTTGGCGCAGGCGTGTTTGGTTCGTCTGAGGGTGGGCAGAAGGGTGGGCAGATGCAAGCTCTGCACTGCTTTGTGTTGTTGCCGTTGTTGTCTTCATCTTGCGCACAACCGGTGCATCTGCGCAAAACCGGTGCTGTTGCAGGCACGCCGCCGCAGCTGATGGCGGTGCCCACCCACCACTTCAAGGTGCGCCGCGCCGCTGCTTTCCTGGCTGCTGCCATGGCGCATTCAAGGTGCAGAGTATGCAGCTGGCAATCAGAGTTATTTTCTGTGCTATACTCATGGTCCAATGCGGCACACCACCCTGAGTGCGCTCCCAGCCGTGTGCGAGCACACCTCACTTGCAACCTAACAACCCCGCTCCTCTCAGGTGGTGCTAGGGGAGTACGGCGGCGGGCGCCGCGCGGCGGTGGGCGCCTTTGTCATGCCCAACGGCCCCATCGACCCCGAGACGCCGCTGGCCTCGTTTGCGGTACCGCTGGGGGCGCTGGAGGAGGTGGCAGGTCGGCTGACCGTTGCTTCCTCGCCTGTTGGGCGCCTGGCTGCAAGCGCTGTGTACACTTGCAAGTTGTGTCTGCCGCTCTGCCCACTTAGCCGTATGACTGTACTTGCAAGCCGTGCCATGCCACACTTCATGCACCCCTCCTTCAAGCTTGCTCCTCCTCAAAAAATAGCTACGCCCACCATTCTGCAGGCCTCAAGTTCTTCCCCGGCTACCTGTCTGACGCACGGCGGGAGGCCATTGATGAAACGGCCCTTGCAGTGCAGCGCCTAGGCTATGCCCAGCTGCGGCGGCTCAAGCCCGGCAGCCAGCCGCTGCTGCTGCCTGCGCCAGAGGGCGCGGCGCAAGTGCCCGTGCCGATTCCTGCGGCAGACGGCAGCGTAGCGGTGCCACCCACGGACCAGCGGCGGGCGCTGGGCGCGGTGCACGTGTGCGAGCACGCAGAGTGTGAGCAGTGTTGGGGAGGGGCTGGCGAGGGTAGGGCTGGGCATTCGACTGTTGGGATGCGGGGGTGACCAGGCGCCATGCTGCTGGCCGGCTGCTGTGTGGTGCGACAGGGCGCCTCAACCATGCATGATCGGTGTGACGCAACCTCCTTGCCCTGCTCCCCGCGCAGGCAAGCTGCCGGCGGAGCGGTTCTGGGAGGCCAACGGCGGCAAGGGCGGCGGCAAGGGCGGGCGCGCGCTGCGCCGCACGCAGTCCGCCCCGTAGACGCAGCCTGCAGTCGGCTGCCATGCGTCCCTGCAATTATCTGTCATTTGATGATGTCAATGCCTACTATGCGAGTGGGTTTAACCGCAAACAGATGGTGAATCGAGGCTTGGGTGGGCAGGTCCGGCTGTCGCACCGACCGCCGCTGAGCTGGCGCGGCCGCACATGAAAACTGGTGCAGCTCCGGCGCCCGCGATCAGCTTGCCGCGCACCATGTGGGCTCAGGCGCTCATCCTCGCAGCTCTCCTAGCGACCTGCAGAGGAGCCAACTTCGAGACCAGTGCGTGGGGCGCGGGCCTGCGTTGAGCTGGGGAAGGTTTTATAATAGAAACGCGTGCGCGAGCAGGCCGTGGCGCTTGCACGGTCGCAGCTGCCGCAGTCCAGCAACAGCCGCCGCAGCTGCCGCTGCTGCCGCAGCCTCCGGACATGTCCTACCATCATGCAGCTTCTATCCCCTCTCCGCCCTGTTGCAGCCACGGTCAATGGAGAGCTGAAGATCACGTCCGAGTGGGGTGGCGGCTTCTGTGGCGAGCTTGTGTGAGTGTGCAGGCCCCCGCTGCTGTGCTGCCGTCACTGCCGGTCCCAGCCGGCCCCAGCCGCCGCCCCACCCGCTGCCCACCTGCCATCGCGCACTCACCAACTTGCACCGCCAACGCACCACCTGCAGCACCCGCAACCCCGGCAACAACCCCAGCACCAGCTGGGCGGGGCTGTTCACCTTTAACGGCGGCAAGCTGACGAGTGACCCCCAGGGCAATGGTGTGGTGAGTGGCAGCGTGGGGGTTGTGGCAGTTTGGCATGCACAGCAGTGGCGCGGCTGGGAAGCATCTGTGCAACCGTAAAGCTGGCGCAGCCCAGAGCTGCTGCCGTTGCCTGGAAGATTGACAGCCGCGTTCTTTGTTGTGCCGTGCAGGCCAAGCAGCTGAAGAAGGACAAGTGGACGGGAGAGCAGTGGACGTTCACGTAAGGCACCGGTGGGCAAGCGCGCAGCCTTGTGCCTTGGCCCGGCCAGAACCATGCAGATGTTTGTTCCGCACCTCGCTAGGCCTCACATTGAGGCGTATTCTGCTCCGTGTCTGCCCTGCAGGCCCACCGACCCCGCCCAGGCAAGCTGGAGGCAGCAGCAGCAGCTTGGGCAGCGTGTGGCGGCCTGCTGCGGGATGCATGGTGCCAGCACTGGCTGCTCGGCTGCAGCGGGGCAGTGGCAGTGCAGCGGGCCAGCTGGTGGCACCCGTAGCAGTGCTGCAAGCCGTCGACTAGAGCTACAAGTTGCCCAGCTGTGACCACGCCAACCTGCTATGCCCACCCGACTCCCCTCGCAGATGCAAATCTTCAGCCAGTCCCCTGTGACTGTCTCCTTCTGCGCGGATGCCGAAAAGGTTGAGGACGTGCAGGTTACCTTCCGCGTCATATTCTCCTACGACTACAAGGGCGTGGGCTACAACCCGCCGCCGCCCAGCCCACCGCCGCCCAGGTGAAGTTGCAGCGCGTTTTTGCAGTTTTTGCGTTTCTTTTGCATTTTTGCTGCTGCTGCTGCTGCTGCTATGCGAGATGCTGTTGGCTTGCGCTGATTCCAGAAGCCGCCATTGCACCGCTCCTGTGCAGCCAACCGCAGCAGCAGCACCAGTTAGGCGGCAGCAGCAACCTGATGCACATCTGACGTGTTGCCTGTTGCCCTGCTGCCTCCCTGTCCCGCAGCCCGCCCTCGCCGCCGCCGCCCCGGGCACCCGCCCCTGCCGGCGCTCCGGAAGATGTTGACGTCAGCAGCCTTGTGTCCGGCGGCCCCGAGCCATCGGATGATCCTGAGGAGGACGATGATGGCAAGGAGGGCGGCAAGAAACGGGACGGCGATAACAAGGCAGCAAAGAAGGACGATGGGAAGAAGAAGAGGGACGACAAGAAGAAAGCGGATGAGAAGAAGGACGACTGACGGGTGGGTGCGGCTGCCGGGCTGGGTGCGGTGGTTGTTGGCATTGGAGCGCACGCAGGTTGCCTTGCGCTGCTGGCCGCTGCCGGCTGGTGGACGGACCCTGGGCTGGACAGCAGCATTGAGCGTGATCCTCCTGATCCTTTCCAGAGACCCTCTTCCTGCTTCTCTGTGGTGCAGGGCCACGGCACTCACAGCGGCGCATAGCTGCAGCGACCGACCTTGCCGTTGATACTCATTGACCTCTGACTCTGCCCAGTATCACTGCTGCTGTGCCGGCACAGCAGACAACCCCTTGCATCGCATGCATGCACTCTGATATCACGCTTTCCTTCATGTGCTTGGTGCACGCAATTTGTGGTCAAACCTGTATGTAACAACGGCATATGTTAAAAGCGGGCAGACTGAGCAGCATGGCGGGGTGGCGTACGGCAAAGGGCGGCATGGCCACGGGGAGAAAGGGCGCTGGCGAGCAACGTGGATTTCTGACTGCTCGTTTCAGTGGTGACCGGGTTGATGGCTGCGTGAAGGTATTTCATGTAGTATGCAGAACAACCAAGCCAGCAGCATCAGCCAAAGTAGCCAGAAGTGGACCGCCCCTCCGGAGCCGCCGCTGAGCTGGCCGTGGCTCAACGACCCGAGCTGGGTTGGCGCCCCTCTGTTGTCACCTGGACTCCCAGCCACGATGTGGGCGGCGGTCGCGCTGCTGCTCGCCCTTCTGGGCGGGCCGGTCGCAGTGAGCGCCGCGAATTTCGACACAGGTCCGGCTGCGCACCACCGCTAGTTGCTGCTGTGAAGCTGTAGGCGCGGTTGCAAGCGACTGGGGCGCCGCCGCCGGCGCAGCTGTCGCAGCCCACCGACAGCCGCCGCCGCCGCCACACCGCCACTGAGCCAAGCGCTCCCTGAGCCAGCCCCCCTTTGCCGTTGGCAGCAGGATGGCTGAGCTGCGAGATTACAAAACTCTCTCCCTCAATGCCTCCGCTGACTGCTCCCCACAGCCACCGTGGACGGCGAGCTGGCCATCACCAGCGACTGGAATGGCGGCTTCTGCGGCAGCCTGATGACGCGCAACCCAGGCACCAACCCCAGCACCACCTGGGCCGGCCTGTTCACCTTTAGCGGCGGCACGCTAACCACGGGCCCCAACGGCAATGGCGTGTCAAAGAAGATCAGTGACACCCAGTGGACCTTTGTGCCGGATGACCCCGCCCAGGTGGGCATGTGTGCTTGGCATCATGCGTGCTTGGCATCATGGGTGCTTTGCTTCATATGTGCTTGCCCCTGCTGCTGTTGCTCCTGCTGCTGCTGCCGCTGCCGCTGCCGCTGCTTCTTCTGCCATCATTTGGCTCACTGCGCGGCAACAAGAGGTCATCACTGATTAGTGCACCATGCGTGCACCCCTGTTGCAGGAGGCCATCTACCCTCAGAGCACAGTCATGGTCACGTTCTGCTGCGACGCGGAAAACAAGCAGGACGTGCAGGCCAGCTTCCGCGTCATCTACAGCTTCGACTACAAGGGCGTGGGCTATAACCCGCCGCCGCCCAGGTACGGTTTTTGAGCAGTTTGACTGGTGTCGGGGGTGCTGTTGTTGGTGCGTTGCACGTCCTGTTCGGCTGCCAGCGTGCTGCACATGACGAGAGCGCTCTGCACTGCCCTGAATGCGCAGCCCGTCACCCCCAAGCTCCCCCAGCCTGCCGCCCTCCCCGTAAGCGCTTAGAGCCTGTGCAGCCGAGCCCATGGCATTCGGGATGGCGCGTGAGCCCATGCCATGGAATGGTGCGTGCCTCGACTCAGCATCTGATGTGCTTCTGCAACCGCCTCACCTGCACCCCGCATGTGGCCCTGCCTCTGCTGCAGTGCGCCATCCAGCGATCCGTTGGATGCACCCGCACTCGCCCCAGCAGCAGACGAGGAGGCAGCTGAAAGCGCCGCTTCAGGGGCTCCTGCTCCTGCTCCAGAGCCGGCTGGCGGCTTTGTGGTGCAGGAGTCTATGGCCATGCCGGATGCGGGTCAGGACATCGCTCTGACTGTCCCTACACCCACGCCGACGGACACGCCGGCAGCCAGCTCTGCTGCTCGTACTGTGGGCCAGGTGCGGGGCTGGGCCTGAGGAGTGTGGCCTTTGTTGTGCCTGCAGCCTCAGTAGAGCTTGCTGAGCATCTACTGACGCATATGTGACGCTGCGCCACCTGTGGTGCGCTTGATGTTGGCCCGCTGTCCTGCGCTGCCGTGTGCTGCAGACCCTTGCGCTGGTGGCCACGGCGGCGGCGGCATTTGCGGCGGCCGTGCTTGTGTAAGCGGCAGGCCCCCGATTGAGTGCAGCAATTGCTGTGAGTAATTACCATCGAGTGCTTATCCTGTTGAACACATGCAGTGTAACCAGTGCTGCTAGGATTCAGGTTGCATCGCGCACAGCCAGGGCGCATATGAGTTGGCATGGAACACATGCGGCAGTGGCGGCGCACCGTCAGTGCACAGGAGAGCGGCTTTGCAGCGCACATCGCAACTTCCGACATCTCCATCATCTGCTTGGGGCGCCCTGGCTGCCACAGCGCCGCTCTGGTGGAGTTGCGGCGCGCAGAATGAACTTTGGCGAGTCCACGCAGCGGCTGAATTGGCTGTTCACATCCGATCAGTTGGTGAGTGACGATCTGCACGCCGTTGCGCCGAAAGCGGTCCCCGTGGCTGCGCACCGATGGCGCCCCGCCCCTCCTCACCCCTTTTCGCAGAGACAGCAGCGCGAGGAGAACCGTCAGCGCGGGCTGGATGCGTTGCAGCAGGTGCGCCACCAGCGTTTGCAGGGGATGCAGCATTGCCGCCGCCGCCGCCTGCCGCCACTGGTCGAACAACCCACGCGTTCCTGCTCGGCCTGCAGGCGCGGGCGCGCAGCGCCTCAGCTTCTGCAGCATCCCTGGACACACTAGATTCGCAGTCCTCAGGTGGGTTGCACCGCCGCCCATGCTGCTGGCAGTTGCTGCTTGCTGGTGCAACCCGCCACCCGCCGCAGGTGCGCCACAAGCCCCATGCCGCCGCCGTGCTGCACACCTGCTTCTCACCCGGAACCCTTCCCTCCCGCTGTGCAGCCCCAGCAGCAGCTGGGCCGGAGCCTCCCAGTTTGGATGAGGAGCTGGCCCTGCTCAAATACTATGCCTCCAAGCTGCAGCACGCGTGCCGCGAGGTGGGCGCATCCGGCTTAGCTACCGCGGCTGTTCCATGGCGCTGTGAGGGCTTGCGGCCGCCTGTGGCATGTGAATGCAGCTGATTTCGAGTGCAGCCTGCTGTGTTTGACTGCCCCCCACCGCCCCTCCTTCCCTGCCCTGCGCAGCTGCGGCTGCCACGGCGTGTGCTGGGCACCGCACTGACGTACCTGAAGCGCATTTACGTCAGCCACAGCTGCCTGGAGCACGACCCCCAGCAGCTGCTGCTCACCTGCCTCTACCTGGCCTGCAAGGTGGGTGCTGGACGCTGCAAGCTGGGTTCTTGTCCGCCGTCACAGTGCCACCGGTGGGGCAGGGGTGGCGCTCCACCGTGGCAAGCAAGGGTGGCGAGCATGCCGAGCGCCGTACTTCCGATGGCCATGCTCCCTGTTTGCTCACGCCCTCCTGCCGCAGATAGAGGAGCACTACATCTCGGCGGCGGAGCTTGGGCGGCTGACGGGCGCACCCGCGGAGCTCATCCTGCGCACCGAGCTGACCGCGCTGCAGGTGTGGTGGGCAGCTGTGGTGTGTTGCAGTGGCAGGGCGTGTGGTGTGTTGCAGTGGCAGGGCGTGTGGTGTGTTGCAGTGGCAGGGCGTGTGGTGTGGTGCAGTGGCAGGGCGTGTGGTGTGTTGCAGTGGCAGGGCGTGTGGTGTGGTGCAGTGGCAGGGCGTGTGGTGTGGTGCAGTGGCAGGGCGGTTGCGGCTGGTTGTCTGCACAGCTTCAGCTTGGTGTGCACCCTTCTGCGCCTCGTGGCCGGATCAAATGCTGGCAGCCTGTCGAGCTGCGCTTCTATCCTCGGCACCCTGCCGCCGCCTGCTGGTCCCGCATTGCATGGGTTCCATGCCCCCGTGACGTGGCTGCCGCCGCTGCCGCCGCCACTGTGCTGCCGCAGGGCCTCAAGTTTGACCTCATCATCTACTCGCCCTACAAGTCCATCGACGGCTTCCTAGAAGACGTCAAAACAGCGGCAGCAGATGCCGAGGCGGCAGCAGGGCCGGGCGCCAGCCCAGAGGCGGTGGCGGCAGCGGCGGCGGCAGCTGGGCTGGACCCAGGCATGGCTGGCCTGGCAGATGAGCAGCTGGACAAAGTGCGGGCGGCAGCGTACAGCGCGGCGGATGCGCTGATGCTCAGCGACGCGCCGCTGGTGCACGCGCCGGGGCGGCTGGCGCTGGCGGCGCTGCGCAGCGGCTTTGGCAAGGTGGGTCGTGTGGGTGGCTCGGCTAGGTTGGCTAAAGTGAGAGGCTAGGTTGGGTTGGGTTATTGGGGCCTTGTCAGTTGGTGTGCCGCCGAGCAGTGGATAGGGTGCCATCTTTGCCTGCGGTCCCCGCGCTTCCCCATGGTTTACCCCCAGGTGCCGCTCCTGCCTTTCCGCGCACAACTGTTGCAGCTAGGCATCAAGCTGCAGCAGTATGTGCAGCGGGTGGCGCAGCGCGGCGGCAGTGCCGACGGCGGCGGCGACCCGCAGGCAGCTGCGGCGCAGCTGCAGGCAGCGCTGAGTGAGCTAGATCAGCTGGGTGCTGACGGTGCCCGGTCGGTTGACCAGGCGCAAATGGCAGCCTTGGATCGCAAGCTCAAAGCGTGCCGCAGCGTGCTGCAAGGCGATGGCGCAGGCGCAGCGGCCGCCAAGGCCAAGGCGAAAGCGGACAAGCAGGCGCGCAAGGCGGCCAAAGCAGCAGAGCAGCGGCGAGCAGCAGAGGCAGCGGTGGGTATCCTGCCTGACCTGCCTGGCGTAGCGGCGGCAGCGGCGGCAGAGGAGCCGCCATCGAAGCGCGCACGCGCCAGCGATGAGTGATGAGTGACACTCGTCGATCCGGGATGGAAGGTCGTTGCCCGTTGATCCGGGATGAATGATCGCTGCCCGTTGATCCGGGATGGATGGACGGCTGCCCTTTGACCATTGACCGGCCAATTCGTGACATTTTCACCCAGCTCTGGTGTGCAATGCCTGAAGCTGCATAGGCGTGAGCATGGCATTTTGGTGGTGATGGTCGTTGTCATTAAGATTAAAGAAGCTTGGTCTGGTTGAACGTGGTTTCACACGCCCTGGGCTTAATAAAAACCAATGCAGCGGGGCAAACGAGGCCATGCGTGGCCGCCCGTCCCATGCGGGCCCTGCCCTGCCTGCTGAGCAGCCAGCCGCGTCCAGGGTTTCGCTGCCCACAATTGTCCGAGGCACGCCGCTTCCTCCAACCTGCACCGTGTGTTCTACCGCTTGCAGCGCCCCCTGCAGCCATGCGGGCCGCACCTGCGCGCCCTCTACGTGCCAGCGCACCCCCAGGCGCCCGTCGCGTTGCTCCTTCAGTAACCAGCAGCGTGCGACTGCGGCGCACGCCCACAGGCCCGCCTGCATCCTGCAGCAGGCCCCGCCTGCTGGCGGCGGCGGCGACCCCCGACAGCGACTGGGACGACAAAGCTGCGAGCCTGTTTGAGCAGACGTTGCAGAAGATCAGAACAGAAATGGCAGAAAAGGGACGGCCTGAGGCGGCGATCCAGCAGGGGCTGGAGATGCTGCGCTTTTGCGTCACAGTGGATCAGGCGGATAGGCACGAGAGGGCTGCTCGGCAGCCAGCAGCGACAGCGTCTTCAGCCACTGACGCAACAGCCGCTGCTGAGGCGGCGGCAGCGGCGGCGGCGGCAGCAGCGACGGCACCCCACCTCGACTGGGACGAGCATGCCATGCGCCTGTTTGAGCAGGCGTCGCAAGGGCTCACAGCATGCTCGGCTGAAGAAGGAGTGCCTGAGTGGGCTATCCAGCAGGGCTTGGACACCTTGCGCCTGCTCGTTACAGCGGATCAGCGGCGCCGCCAGGCGCAAGGCGGGCATGCTGGGGGACCAGCTGCGGCCCCGGCCCGGCCCCCCTCCCTCCCTGGCCGCTGCTCGGCAGCCGGCAACAACAACGCCAGTGCCTGATGCATGCGCAACATTTGCGGAGGCGGCGGCAGCAGCACCAGCGTAGGAGCCGGTGCGAGTGACCGCCTGCGCTGCAGCCTGCTTGGCATCGGCCTCTCCTAACTTTATCTTCCGATGCTGCTTGATCCCTGTTCGTAGCCCCAGCAGCCGGCTGGACCCTTGTGCAGCCGCACCCCTGCTCCCTTGCCAAGCCAATCCTTCTGAGCTGCCAGTGTTCATTTGCGTTAAATTTTGACATGCCTGCCTCACCCTTACCCCAGATGGCATGTCTGCCCTGATTCCTGCTAAACGCCCTGCTCGTGCAAGCGCGGCCGGGCGGGCTGGTGGGGGCTGCTGGGTGGCGAGGCAGGGCTCAGCAGGCGCAGCGTGCTCGTGCGCCTTGCCACCCCAACCGGGTCCCACGATGTTGCACACTCAGACTCAGGTGCCAGCGGGGACGTCGCACATCGTACACTGCCACATGCTCATATTTCAGCTGCCATAACAACACCCTGGCCAAAGCGGAGCCACGATTGGTTGCACGCATTCGTGGCGTCGTCCAGGGCACAGCAATGGAGACAAAGATTGGGCCGCCCTGGTTGCTCCAGCTTGCTCTGGAATAGCTCAGGGAGCTGAATGTTACATGTGCTTGGCCAGTTGGTTGAATTAGCAGCAGGGAAGTGGGCTGAACACGCTATTTTTTGTTGGTGCATGGCATGCACGCTGCGCCTTCTAGGTTGGCAGGCGGTGGTCACTGCTGCTTTCCTTTCACGCCGTGCATCTGCTGCATGCGCCGTGCCGCACGTCTGCGGCATCACCCCGATCAGCCGCCGCGCTAGTCGTTTGCACTGCCATTGGTACGTGCCTTCTTGGCGGGTGGCTGGGTGCTGCGCCGATAAGAGCAGCAGAGGGGCTGGTGGGTGGGCCAGAGGGCCCTCAGGCAGGGGGGCGAGCAGAAGACGATGCCGCACGCGGCACAGGTGGTGAGAGGGGGCTGACAAAACTGTCCACATCTGCTGCAAGGCCAGATGGGCGCATGGTGTGCCGGGGCTGGTGGAGGGGTCGCAGGCTGCCCGGGAGGGCTGGGTGCAGTGCGCTTCATGCAGTGGGGGCAGTTCGAGCAGGGAGGGTGTGTGGATGTATGGAATCAAAATGAAATTTAGTGTGAATGGCTCCACACCTGCTGCCTATATGGGCGGTGGCGGGCTTCCCGTCGATCCTGGACAAAACATATGTGCAAGAAAGATATGACGGTAAAAATCTGGGATCAGATAATTGGTCAATATCTAATCTGGAACGAAACGGCCTGGGCTTCGAAGTTGGAGCCAACAGCCTGTGGACAAGGCCCAGCCTCTGTGACCCAAGCAAAACAAAGTTGGAGCCCTGCCGTTGATCCCGGACGATTGCAACATCAGGCAGCGCACTCTAGTGAACCCACTCTGGTCACTTGTCCAGTATTACAAAACTGTTAAGCTGGTGCATGAAAAATCATGGCCCTAACAGCAATGCTGCGACGCTTGAACTGCTACAGATGGCAGATATACAAGCGCGGCGGTCATCCTGCAGCACACCCACAGCAGCGTGCAGACCAGCCAAGCGCGCAACAGAAACGCGGTTGTGTCAGGACGGACAGACGCCCAGCGCTGCAGCAGCAGGTTGCTGCGCAGCCACGCTCGCCTCCAGCCAGGGCCCTGCTGCCCTGCTGCATCCCTGCGGGGCCGCCAATAGCGCGCCGCAAGCACCACGGGCAGCAGCCCGATGAGCAGCTGCCCGTAGCTGACAACCGCCACACACACGTGCGCAGGGTTGGCGTTTCTGGCCAGCAGCGAGAAGAGCAAGTGGCTGTCGGGCCGCATCGGCGACATCAGGCATAGTGCTGCTGTCTCAAGCCCCGCCGCTGCATCCATGAGCCGCTGCTGGTAGAGCGGCGCTGCCATCATCTGCGGCATACGGGAGGCGGGACGGGGCGGAATGGCTGAGACACACCAGCACATGGCAGGCTTGCTGGCAGGCCGGCGGGACAGCTTGCTAAGCTCAGTGAGGCTGAGCCACAAACCAAGAAACCCAGCCGCGTGTGACAGCGCTGCTCCGGCAGGCTACTTGGGCAGGCTGGCTGGCTGGGGCTAAGCTGGGCAGCTTCAGCTTGAGCAGCAGGGCACCCAGCCACTTGTGCCAGCGCTGCTGCACATGCATGGTCGAGCAGCTGCCCTCCAGCACGACCGCAGCAACCCCGTTGACACCTGGCATGGCACCGCTTACCGGGGTCGCACAGACGTCTGCTGGGCTCGCCACCAGCCTGACCAACACCAGTTGGAGGAACAGCTGCCCCACTGGAGGCAGGTTTGCGTACGCGCCCTGAGCAACGGCGCTGAGCACCTTGGTGCCTACGTGGCAGGGGGCGGGAACCGGGGGGCGGTGGGTGGGGTGCTGTGACGATCAAGCAGGAGGCCAACATGAGCGGCAGAACACAGCATGCAGAGCGGGGATACACCGGCAGTGATGCAGCAGCAGGCTCTCCCGTTCAGGCCGCACCCAGAACGAGCCGTGCAATGTCCACACCTGTTCGATGCAAGCAGCTCTTCTGCAAGAAGTGCACAATGTGCGACTCGCTCACCCACAACAAGCCGCACCAAGTCCACAAGCGCCCCCAGCGGCCCGGCCAGCGGCGGCCGCTCGAGCATGCGTCCCATGCCGACCGACGTGCGGCGGAAGCTGGGGGAGGCCAGGAAGGCGAGGCGGCCCAGGATGCGGCGAGGCGTGCGCAGCGGTGGCTTTGAGAGGGCGGGCCACCGCCAGATGAGCGCAATCTCCAGCAGGGCCACCGCCACCACAAGCAGCAGCTGCGCAGAGGAGGGGCAGCGAAGGGACAGTGTAGCAGAATTTGGCTGCGTCAAGAGCTGACAGCAGCACAAGGGCACTACAGGACTCTCGGACCCATCGCTCGCGCCAAAGGCGCACCTCAGCTTGGCGCCAGAACCTGGGCTGCGCTGCCGCGCCGACGCCCAGCAGCAGGAAGGTTGCAGCGTGCACCATCACGCCAGGCACCAGGCCACCGATCTCCTTGCGCTGCACTGCTGTGAGTGGGCGCCACGCAGCAGCGGCATCAAGGCGCCAGGGCGCGTCGAGCTGTTGCCCCAGCTGCGGCGTGCCCGGGGCGGCGGCAGCCGCAGTGGCGCGGGTGGTAGGTGCCGCCGCAAGCTCAGTGTGACGCGGCGGCGCCTGCATGGCCTTTGGACGGCCTGCTGGCTCAGGAGAGCGCTGGCAAGCCTCGCTCGAGTGTGGCCCTTTGTGCGTTTTAGAGCGGGAGAGAGCTGCCCAAGCTCTGGATCAGCGAGACAGCCAAAACGGTGCAGGGTGGAGCAGACCACCCGCGCGGCCTTGAGAGGCCGCGGCCAGCAAAGTTGGCAGCGAGCCAGAGCTCCTGATGCTGACCTTGGCCCCCAGAACGTCAAGGTGTGCTGGAATCAGTGAAGCGGCCCTCAGCGGGCTGCTGCTGCTGCTGCTGCTGCTGCGCCGCCGCCGCCGCCGCCGCCGCCGCCGCCGCCGCCGCCTTAGCACAGCAGAGCTAGTACCGCTCGTCGGAGGCCAGCGGTTTGGGCCCACCATCTCCCTGGCTGTGATGCAGCACCTCGCCATTACATTACATGGCACCCGCCGCCGTCTCACAATCGAGCGTGGTGCCCACAACCCATCCCCTCACACGCACTGCCACACCGCCTTGGGCGTGAGCACGCACGCCGCCGCCGCCGGCGGCGCATCCTCAGGTGGTGGCACCCGCCGCATGGTGTACTCGTAATCGTAAATCGCCACTGCCCGGCCGCCGGCCTCGAAGAAGCGCGCCTCCTGGGGCTGCAGGTACAGGCAGCTGCGCTGGCGGCCCTGGATGGAGCCGTCGGGCTGCGGCCGATACTCGTGCATGATCTCTGCCAGCAAAGGGGTGGGGTTGGTTGGGAGGAGGGGAGCAGGTGAGAAGGGTGGGATGGAAGGAGGGGGTGTGCAGGATGTTGCAGGGGCATGGAGCTCAGGCAGGCGGAGCTGCACAATGGTGGCATGTCCATGTGTGCCTGCCAGGGACATGCACGCAGCACCAACATGCGCCCTGGACCTGCCCGCCGCTCTCTCTCTCGGCGGCGGGCTGGACGCCACCACTTCCCCTTTCACCGTAATCCTTCACTTCAGCCTGGCGCACTCCAACTAGAACCTGTCGGTGGCGTGCCGAGGGTGGGAGCGTGTTAGGGGTGGACGGTTACCCTTGCCAATGCCAGGGCCAGCTGGCGACAGTAGTCTGTTCCTTTCCGCAATAGCTATGCAACCACCCAATCACTCAACCAGGCAACCGCAGCCGCTGCCCCCCGCCAACCATGTACCTGCCGGCACAGCTCGCTGGTGAAGAAGCTGCCGCCTGGCCCCTCCTCGCTGGACAGGTTGTTAATGTAGAGCTCCAGGCGCCGGGGAGGCAGGGGTGCCATGTCGGGCGCCAGGCGGGTGAGCGTCACCGTCTCACGCAGCGGCGCATCCCTGCGGCAGGGTCGACAGTGTGTGGAGGCGGGTGGGTCAGCGAATGGCAAGGCGCATTGTGCCTCACGGCTGCTGTGGGTGGAAGGAGCAGGCGTGACGCAACTTCAGGCCAACACAAGCCGCCAGAAACAGCGGACGCACCGGGGGTCGTACTCAACCGACTCCACAGCTGCGTAGCCCAGGAAGGCATTGGTGGTTTCCTTGGTGTTGAATGCACGGTCGCACACAATGGCGTCCTGCGGCATGCCCAGCCCAAGATTGACCTGGAGGGAAAAGGGAGAGGGCGTGGTGAAGTGAGGCCTAGGGCTCAAGCAAAACTAGCTAAGGCTCAAGATAAGGCCTAGGGCCGCAATCTGGCGCCAGCACACAGGCGCACCCTTCAATCGCCCCGCAGGTGCACCCTAAATCGGAGTGTCAGCCACCCAGCCCAGCTCCCCTGGTCACACACCCGCAGCTCATTGTCCAGTGTGGGAGGCAGCGTGGAGTAAAACCGCTGGCGGAAGCTGTAGCGGCTGCCCAGGCCGCCATCCTCCGCAGACGCCTCCGCCGCCTGCAGGTGGCAGGCAGTTGTGGGGCACAGATAGGACGTCGTGGCGTGGGGGTGGCCCAGGGAGTGGCGGTGTCGGCGCATGTGCCGCGTCCGCCAGGCTGCGGCAGGGATGCGGCAGGTGGCAGGCAGTGGCATGGCGCGGGCCCCAGTTGCAGGACCGAGGTGCGCTGCGTGGTGCATTGCATTGCCTTGGTTCAAAACATAGATGTGCTTGCCTGCAGGAAGCCGGGCGGCACAAACTGGCGTCCCAGTGGCGTGCGCAGCGCGGTGAACTCCATCTCCACCTAAGGAAGGGGCAGAGGGTGGGAGCGCGTTGTGCAGCCATGGAACACACTGGATGGCGGGGCATCACGCCGGTTTGCACGGGCATCGGTATACACGGCGATGTGCCAGCTGGACATAGCTGAAGATCGGATTCAAGGCCACTCCAAACCTTGTCTCCCTGCCTCGCCTGCCACTCGCCAAACATGTAGCGCGGGTAGAAGAGCTGCTTGGGCGCCCAGGGCGGCTGAATCCCCGGCTGCTGCACGCTGCCCTGCGTGGCTATCCTGGCCGCCAGGCTCCCGGGCTTGGGCGCCCCCGCTGCTGCCTCGGTTGCTGGTGCCTCAGCCCAGGCGCTGGCTGGCTGCAGGGCAGCCAGGGAGCATGAGCCAATCAGGCTGCCGAGCAGCTGCCGCCGCTGGAACTGCAGGGTGCCTGCTGAGCGTTGCTGCTCGCGTTGCTGGGGGTGCGGCAAAGGCGGTGGGGCTGCATGTTGTTGACTCCGGGGCTGAACAGCCGCTGCCACCGTTGGCTGGGCTGCTGGGCACCTTGCAGGCATTGGTGGCAAGATGGGACCTGCGGCAGCGGCGGCGGCGGCGGCGGTGGGACGAGATGGCGCCTTGACCTGACATCGCAGTTGAGTATAATACACAGCGTGCCGATAGCCAGGCGCAAGGCTCAGCGGGGCCACCAGCGCACCCCGAGCAAACGCACCGCCGTGGCCCGTCACGCGATCGGCCCACAAACGCGCCGAGACGGTCGGCGAGACACAGAGATCGCTTTCAATCAGCGCTGTCGCTTGATTGCAAGGTTCGCAGCAGCAGGTGGCGGCAGCGGCGGCAGCGCATGCTTTGCCACATGATGTGAGCCTGCGCCCCTGATGCAACCCAATGCTGGACTGAATGTGCGGCAGTTACAGGGTACTCGGAACGTGCTTGCTTGCAGGCACACCATCCATTGCTGCGGCGGCGGCTGGGACATCAATGCGATGTGCTGGTCTGGTTGCACAACTGCACACTCCTCTATCTACTCAGTGCCAGGCCCCTATCCGCAGCCCCAGCCAGCTACTGCGGGAAGCTGCGCTCTGGGTGGCCCTTCCTCTCGTGCACATGCTCCCCCGTCAACTGCCCCTCCCGTGCCCTGCTGGCTGCCTCGCCGCCGCCACTGCTGCCGGCCATGCCACGCTCATCTACCACTCCAGCTGCGTCTGGCCCTCCGCTGCCGCTGGGTGCTGCCTCAATCGCGGCGGCTTGGCGCAGCAGCTCCTGAGCCTCATCATTAAAGGGCATGCCTGGCACGTTGATGTCAGGCAGCTCGGTGTCTGGTGGGGTTGGGGCATGGGGAGGGTTGGAGGGGCCAACATTCAGGCCGACGCTTTGGAGAACATGATCACTGCACGCCTGATTGCGGCACCTTTGCACGCAAGTCTGAGACTGGGCATTGCAAAGATGCACTGTATTTCAGCGCTGGATCAGCTGTGGCCGCCGCACCTGCGTCTGGCGGCGGCATGCCGCTCCCCAGTGCCTTGGGGGCTGCGCAGGCCGGGTCGATAATCCGGGGAGCCACGAGGGGCTCCCTGCCTAGCCAGTCGCCCGCCTGCTCCTCTGCCGTCGCTCCCGTGTCCCCACCACTGCCCCACCCCGCCTGGGTGCCCGCTGGTGCTGGCTGGGCCATGGCGCAGTGCAGGTGAGGGTGGGCAGGCAGCGTCAAGACAGGGGAGCAGTCCAAGGCGTGCTTCCCTTGCCTCGATGCAGCGCCGCCTGGCGGCCGCCGAGCAGCAGTGCTCGCAGCATGATTGCCGCACTATCAATCGGCATGCCTAGCTCACAGCAGCCCAAAACACCAATAGCCCGGATCTATGCAGGTTTGCCTCTGCTGGGTTTCACTAGATGATCCACACTGTGACGGTCACGCATCACATGTTGTTTGGGATTCATTTGTATAGGCGGACATGGCAGGCGGAAACGGAGGGAGACATAGTGAATAGGTCCTAGAGCAACATAACGGCGTTTTATGTTTTACCACGGAGCGGCACAGTGCACAGAGGGTGGTGCAAATGCAAACGACTGCCGGCCGCAAGCAGCAGCAGGCGGCAAGAAGCGCCCTGTAATGTGGGCTCGCCCTCTACCAAACCTGCCGCAGGCTGTTGCAGGTGTCGCAGGGGCGCGCTAACTGGCCTCTGCATCTTGAGACCAGGCTGAGTTCAGCATGCTCGCCCAGGCATTCGGGTGCCGTGTGCATCCGCAGAGGCGCCCTCTGCCTCTACAGGTGCTCCTCTGCTTCTCCAGGCGCCCCTCTGCCGCTTCTTCTACAGGTGCCACTCCTTCTCGGGGCCAGACTGCACCTGGGCCGTGGCCCGCAGCTCGGTAGTGATGCACTGTAGCACATCGCCGGGCTGGATGTCGGAGAAGCCCTCCAGCAGCACGCCGCACTCGGTGCCCTTGCCCACCGTCTCCACCTGCGCGGGAGGGGGGAGGGGCGGCAGGGGGCGGCAGAGCTGAGCAGTGTGCGCCGTGGCAGCCGAGAAGCCAGGAGGGACGGTTGGCAGGCGCCGGACTCGGCAAGTGACAATGTGACAACAGCAGGTGACCGCGGAAAATTTCCCGGCATGGCCCACCCCCCAACTGCTGATGCCCAGACCCACCTCCAGCTTGTGGCGCTTGAGCGAGGCGCAAGGGCCGGTATGCACCACCTCTCCGCCCCGCATCACGCGGTACTGCAGGCTGCCCTTGATGCTGCCCTCTGTCACGCGGCAGCCAGCCACCACGCCCGCCTCCTTGCCGCTGCAGGAAAGGGGTAGGGTTGGGTTCAGGTTGGGTTGAAATGAATGCAAGGAGACAGCCAGCTGCCAGGCCCGGCCCCTTGCCGCTGCAGATGGCAGGCTGCGCACAGATGTGGGACCGATGAGCGGGGAAGATCAAAGGAAAAACATGGGTGCCTCAACCCATTCGGGCAACACCAACAGAAGTCGATGGCTGCTGCCCAAAACACAACACCAGCGGTGGAGCCCACCACACCAGCTGGCGGCTCACCGCGCGCCCTTGAGTGGGAACAGCGCCAGTACTTCCGCCGTGCCAGCCACCACCTCCACCTCTTGCTTGGGCGAGGCTCCCATCAGCAGGGCACCCACTTCCTCCATCAAATGGTAGATCACACGCTGGCACCGGATCTGCAAGCCGGCCGCCAGATGCAACATGGCTGGTTCAGCACAGCTGGCGTGGCAACCACAAGCAGGCATTGACGCGACGACGGGGCGGATTCATTCCGGGCTCCAGCCCAGCCGGGACACGCTGCAAACAAGTACCCATGCCTCGCATCTATCTATATGGCACCCACTGAAACCGCAGCTGCCCACCTCGATGCCGTGCATCTTGGCAAGG
Organism: Chlorella sp. Dachan; assembly: GCA_006782975.1. Taxonomy (NCBI): domain Eukaryota; kingdom Viridiplantae; phylum Chlorophyta; class Trebouxiophyceae; order Chlorellales; family Chlorellaceae; genus Chlorella; species Chlorella sp. Dachan. The sequence continues at coordinate 1,975,176 of RRZL01000078.1, read as the reverse complement.
TCCTCCACATCGCCCGCCGCCGAGCGCACGTTAAAGCCTAAGATGCGCGCACCCAGCGGGATGGCCAGCTGCACGTCGCTGTGCGACACAGGGCCCACGCCGGTGTGCACCACCTGCAGAGCGGGGGAGAGGGCAGGGGAGAGTGCTGTGGTGGGTTGGGGTTGTGACAGGCACTGGCAGCAGGACAAAGTGCAGGGTTGATCCGTGATGCACGTGCCTCAGCTGTGCCCCGCACTGTGTGCACATGCACATAGCGGCCCTGCCGAGCGCTCACCTGCACCCGCACTTGCTCCGTGCACATGTGGGCCAGGGCGTCGTGAACCGCCTCAGCCGAACCCTGTACCGGGAGGAGAAATGCAGCAGGCAGCCTGAGCACGCAGCTTGTTCAACAGTGGGCGCCTCTTGGCGGCGGATTGAGCGTTTTAGAACAGAGGAAGAAACAGAGAAACAGACAGACAGCGTCTGCAGCAACGTCTGCCCAAGCACGCGCCGCATCCCTGCTGGCCCCAGCCAAGCCGCACCTGCACATCAGCCTTGATGATGACCGGCAGCGTGCGCTGCTCGCCCTCCGCCCCCTCCTGCTGATCAGCAACCATGCGCCCCAGCGCGGCGCGGCGGTGCCACTCGGCATTCTGCGCACGAGCGCGGCTGATGGCCTGGGCCCGCTCCTCGCTGTCCACAACCTGTGAGGGGCAGAGGGAGGAAAGGGTGTGCTCAGCGAGTGCGTCCTGCAGCGCTGTCAACATGATGCTCAGCGGCAGGGAGGCATCCGCGTGTCGAGCGGTGCAGCTGCCGGGCGGCATAGCCAAGCCAGCCGTACGTCAACCAAACACAGCTGCCGAGCCAGCCCAACCTGTGCCCACACGTGTGCTCACCAGCACTTGGTCGCCCGCCTGAGGCAGGCCCTTGAGTCCCGCAATCTCAGCCGGCTGGCCCGGCAGCACCTCCGCAACTGAGCGGCCGCCAGTGCCGCGCAGCGCGCGCACGCGGCCCCACTCGGTGCCCACCACCATGGGCTGGCCAACCTGCAGGAAGGAGAAATGAGAAGCACCAGCTGTCAAGAAAGAGGGCAGGGAGCCAGCTCGCCCACCACCATGGGCTGGCCAACCTGCGGGAAATGAACAGCATGGCCTCCTCAACCACTCGAGCTCCGCCCAGCCCTGCGCACGTCCCCATGGCCACCGCCACATGCAAGTCACATGCACTGAGCGTTCCAGGCACAGGCACCCCAGCACCCGCCTTGAGCGTGCCGCGCTTGACGACCACCGTGGCCACGGGGCCCTGCCCCTTGTCCATCTTGGCCTCGATCACAACCGCTTCTGCGCGCCGGCTGCGGCTGGCCTGTGTGGACAGAGGCGAGGGAGGCATCGCACCCAGCTGTGGCGCGGGGGCTGGACCCTGTCCACCAAGCCATGTGCCAAGTCCATTAATCCATCAAGCCGCGCGCAGCACGTGCGCCCTGGCGAGCAGTGCACGTGGCATAAATGGCGGCCCTACACAGTCTTTAGCATGGTCTCCAAGAATGTGAGGTACATCGACTAAAGCCTTGCCTGCAGCTCCATCATCTCCGACTGCAGCAGCAGCGCCTCCTCCAGCTCCGGCAGGCCCTGGCCTGTGGGGGCCGCCACCTCAACCACCTGTGATGGTGGGGTGGGGTGTAGTTGGCACAGCAGGATTGTTGAGTGGATACAACAAACATATTGCGCTGGTGTTGGTGTGGGCCATGCGCACCCTCAAGGAGATGGGCCAACCTGTCAACAGACAACAGAGTGTTGGCGCCGCCTGCACGCTGGCACCCTTCCTCCAGCTCCATCCCTGCCGCCACATGCAGGCCGCCATTCTCACAACCGCACCAAGCAACCACCTCACATTCTTGCGGCCCACCTCACCTGCACATTGCCGCCCACCTCCTCTAGCTCCAGCCCCGCCGAAACAAGCTGCTGCCGCACTCGCGCCGCATCGGCACGCTCTGTGTCGCACTTGGTGATGGCCACCACGATGGGGCAGCCGGCGGCGCGGGCGTGGGAGATGGCCTCTCGCGTCTGGGGATGGAGAGGGGTGAGGGGGTGGGCGGGACGTGCAGGGTGATGCACTGTGGCATGGCATGGCATGGCATGGCATGGCATGGCAGGCGCAGCCAACCCAAAGGCGCATGCCAGCCCTAGGTGCCAATGTTTGACGAGCTTCGCACTCGTGTGCACAGACCTGCGGCATGATGCCATCATCTGCCGCCACCACGAGCACCACAATGTCTGTCACTGCAGCGCCGCGGGCGCGCATCGAGGTGAAGGCCTGGGCAGGGTGGCAGGGTGGGCAGGGAAATCATGAGAAGAGGTGCCGCTGGCTGAGCATGTCAGGGTTGCAATCCGTTGCTTGGCCCTCCGATTGTAGCATGGCCGTCCTCGCCATCACCGCCAACTTGCCAAATGTCCATGCACAAGTAAACGCCCAGTCCGAAGCAGCCCCCACTGGCTCACCGCGTGCCCGGGGGTGTCCAGGAAGGTCAGCGACTGCTGGGAGCCGGGCATCTGCACCTCGAACGCGCCAATGTGCTGCGTGATGCCGCCCGCCTCCTGCTTGCATTGGGAAGGGGCAGTGGGATCACAAGGGGTGGGTGGGCTGGAGAGGTACGCAGCGAAGCACGTTGGCGCTGTGCTGCGCGACGCCGCACCCCATCCTGCTCATGCGTTCATCCCAAGCACACCGGTGCGCACCCCTGCAGCCACGCTGGTCTTGCGGAACGCGTCCAGCAGCGTGGTCTTGCCGTGGTCCACGTGCCTGCAGGTACCGGTGGCAATCGGTGATATGCATGCACATGAGCGTGCACAGCAACAGGAATACAGCATGGCAACAGCAACATGACAGGCAAGGGTGGGACTCTGAACTGGGCACGCTGCAAACCCATGGCATCCCACGGCCGCGGCGTTGGCGGAGCATGGCACGGGCTCACTGGCAGCTACCTAAGAGCAGCACAGCACAGCACAGCACAGCACAGCACAGCATGGCCCACGCACCCCATGACTGTGATGACAGCAGGCCTGGGCACGGCATCGGCGTCCAGCGGCGCATCGCGCCCGCCGCGCCGCGCTAGCACCGCAACCTTCCCAAACTCCAGCGCCGCAAGCTCGGCTGCAAAGGTGGCAAGCGAATACAGAGAGGCAGGCTCGGCACGCTGATGTCGAGACCACTCAGCAGCAGCAACGGATGGCAGCTGCTAACGGCCGCTGGCCACCACGGGCGGGGCGGATGCCTCCAGCCAGCTGCAGGGCACACCAGCAGGCCAGCAGCAAAAGGCAGCCATTCGAGTTGGGGGACACCAGGGCGCGGCGCACAGCTTTGCAAAGCAGCACCATCAAATTAGAGACCCAAAGCTAGCTGAAAATTAACCCTCAAGTGCATTCAGCCCCACCTGAGTCGGGGGACACCAGGTCGTGGCGGGAGGCCACATTCTCCCCCAGCTCAGCCAGCACCTCCTCCACCCGCTCAATGGGCTCGCCTGCAGGAAGGGGGGCGGCAGGCAGGAAGCGGCTGGAAAGGGGGGAGGCACCGTTGGTGAACCCACCATCACCAAATGCATCGTCGGCACCAGCCCATGCCATCCACCATCCTGGTGCGCCCCACAAACATACCCCCACCCACTCAAACAGCTCCCACACGAGGCTCACCCAACAGCTGCGACAGGCGCAGCACGTTGATGTCCTCAGGAATCACAACCTCGTCAGGTGCTGGCGGTGCCGCCGGCTCGGGTGCTTTCTTGCCCGCCTTCCTCCGGTCCTTGCTGCCACTGGCTGCCCCGGCACCAGCCGCACCGCCGCCGGCCCTCGGGAAGGCCGATGGGAAGGCCGTGGGGAACTCCTTGGGCATCTCAAAGCGCTGCTGCCAGGGCGGCGGCGCGTCCTGCGGCCGCTGCTCTCGCTCCCCGCCCGGCCGCCGGCCGGGGCGAGTGCTGCCGTCCT
>RRZL01000078.1:1936264-1970958 GCA_006782975.1 Chlorella sp. Dachan | reverse complement strand
TGCCGCTGCTGCTGCTGCCCCTCACGAGCCCACGGCTGCCGCTGCTGCTGCGTGCTGTCGCCCGACCGTGCCCACGGCTGCCGCTGCTGCTGCGGCTGCCCCTCACGGGCCGGCTGGCGAGGGCCAGCTGGCCTGCTGCCGCGGTTGCTGTCTTGTGGGCCGGCCTGTGGCCTGCCTCTATTGTTCCAAGCGCCGGGCCTGCTGCCTTGGGCGCTGCCGCCGCTGCTGCCGCTGCTGCTGCTGCCGCCTGCTGTCTGTCCTCCCGCTAGCCGCTCCAGCAGGAAGCGAGGCTTGGCACGTGCGCCGCCATGCCCGCCTCCATTTCCGCTGCTGCCATTGCCTTGCGCCTCGGCCGGAGCGGGCTGCGCAGCGGATGCATAGCCGCGGGCGCCGGCGCCACTGCATGCAGCCGCGCTTCGCAGCCCGACGGCACCGACTGCATCATGTAGCTGGCGCAGGCCGGAGGCTGCGGCTTGCAGCAGCGGGTCGGCACTGGAGCCGCCGGCAGCGCACCGCCCTTCTTGCAGCGCAGCGGCGGCGGCGGCAGCGGCACCGCGGGCAGCTGAGCCCAGCGGCCCGATGGCGCGCCTCAGGCTGGCGGCCATGATTTGCAAGGTGGGTGGGTGAGTAGGGTTTGCCTCAGTGCGCGAGCATTCGGGCGCTCGGGGCACTGGGAGCTGAGCGGCGGCGGGGGTGGGCGTTCCTGCGCGCTTGCCGGCGTGTTAGAACAACGGTGTCCGTCACCTGATTGCCCCCACACGTGCCATCGGCCCGCAGAAGAGCGGGCAGCAGGCCCAGCAGTGCCAATGCCTGTGCTCGGCAGGGGAAGCGCCGCCATTGATGCAACCGATCGCAGCACCGCGCACACCTGCCGGATCACAATTGCACAAAGCCCAGGGCCTCTGCACCCAGCCTCGGCTCGCTCTTTCGACTGCAGGCGCTCCTCGCTCGCAGCCCCCCTCGCAAGCAGCCATGTCGGGCGAGCCGGTGTCTCTGAGCGCGCTCAGCCCGCAGGAGCTCGTGCAGGCGCGCTGCCGCTGCCGCCGCCACCACCTGCCGGTTGACCGCCGCCGCTCACGCCTCTGCTGTTGCACTTCCCTGCCTGGCTGCTGGCCCACCCAGCGTCCCGCCCCAATCAACTGCTGGTCGGCAGGTGCGGCAGTCGCTGGAGCAGGAGCTGCAGACGATGACGCAGAACGCGGTGACGCTGCAGGGCACGGCGGGCAAGTTTGCGGCGGCGGGGCAGGCGGTGGAGTACCTCCAAGAGCAGAAGCAGGGTGAGCTGCTGAGCTCCGCTTGCATTGCCGTGCCATTGCTGCAGCAGGTTTTGGTCGGCAGGCTCCGGTGGTTGCCGACGGCTGACAGAGTTTGCAGCTATGCATAGAGTGCAGCATGCCGTCGCAAGCGCTGCTGATGTGCGTCCTGCTGCCCGCCATGCTGCCACATCTTCGTTCGAATCAGGCGGTGCTGCCCCCGCTCCCAGCCCGCTGTCCAGAGGCCTCTGCGCTGTTTCCAATGCGCTGCTGGCTCCCCTCCACGTCTCGCCGCAGGCCAGCCGGTGCTGCTGCCGCTCACAGAGTCACTGTATGTGGGGGGCGCGCTGGAAAGCGTGGACAGCGTGCTGCTGGAGATCGGCACCGGCTACTTTGTGGAGGTGCGGGCAGTTGGGTCCATCTGCAATGCGCGCTCATGGCTGGGACTTGACGGGTGCTGTAGTTGTCCGCCTCTCAGTGCGCTTGTTCAACATGGCGTAACAGCACGCGTGTTCATTCCATTCATTTACACCATTTTGCTGCCGCTGTGCTGCGCAGCGGGACATTGAGGGCGGCGTGGACTACTGCCGCCGCAAGGTGCTGTTTGTGAAGGACAAGCTGGAGCAGCTGAGCCAGCTGGTGAGTGCAGAATCTGTTGGAAAGCTGATCGATTCGATGAGATGTGGGCAGCGCTGGAGGCTGGCGGCACATGAGGAGTGACACCAATCCCGGGTGCTGCTGTGTGCACCCCTCCCTGCCGCTCAACCACCACACACCTGCCGCTCAACCGCCACACACCTCTGCTCCTGCATTGCTGCAGGTCAAGCAGCGGCAGGCGATGCTGGCACAAGTGGATGCGCTGCTTGACCAGCGCATGGGCGAGCAGGCGGCGGCGGGGCAGCAGGCGGCGGCGGGGCCGGCGGCGGCGGGGCAGAAAAAGTGAGGGAAGTTTGATATTGACGGCTCATCTGGGGACCGCACTGCCGCTTGTAACTGTGGTTGTCCGTGCTGCCCAGTACGAGTTCACAGGAGATTGCAGTTCCAAGGGGAGGAGTTGGCCAGAGTTTGCAGTGCAGGTCCTGGAGCAAGTGCCGCTGTGCGGGGCACAAGGCGTGCTGTGCCTTGTGTTGCTGCGCCTGCGCCTGCCACGTGGCTGCGTCACCAGGTCAGGAGGGCCAGGCGGCGCCAGGCGTGCAGCATGCCCAGCGAGCAGTACAGCGAGACGGCCATGAGCGGCAGGAATGGCAGCCGCTCACCCAGCAGCAGCGGCAGCACCCAGCTGGTGGCGAGCTCCACTGCTACCAGACCCCACAGGTACAGCCGCTCATAAGGGGTCAGCAGCTGGACACCGCTGCCGCGGCCACCAACGCCTTTTGCCGCGCCGCGGCTGCTGTTGTTGGCGCCGCGCTTTGCGCCCTTGCTGCCGCTGGAGGTGTTGTTGCTTTCCAGCGGCAGCTGGGGCAGCCAGGCCGCGGCAATGATGTTGAATGTGACCAGCAGCAGCACCTGTCCATGGCGGGTTGGGAAGAAGCAGCAGGGAAGCAGTTTGGGTGTGGTTGTACCGCAGACGCTGAGTGCAGCGATGTGTGGCGGTTTAAGGTCGAGCCACGGCAAGGACCCGAGCAGCACCTGAGAAGGATAACACCCAGAGGCACCAGAAGAGGCGTGGGAAAGGAGCCGCACCTTGATTGGGTACTCCTCCGGCTCGAACAGCAGCGGGAAGAGCGAGTAGGTGCCCGCTGCGGGTGGGGGCAGACGGTGGGCAACACATTGCTGAACCAGGTTGGCTTGTTGTTGCTGAGCAGGCTTGCTGGTCACCTGCATGCACTCCACTCGCCTGTAACACAACCGACCCGCCCAGCTGGACATGGGAGCCAGGCAACCACTGGACAGCACCCGCCACAGCTGCCACACCCGCCATTCCCACCTGTGGACAGGAACAGAAAGTCAGCTGCAGCCCGGCGGCCGTCTGGCATGAGGCCTGCCGCCGCCATGACTCCCAGCGGTACCGTCACCATGAGTACCGCCTTTTCGTGGACGTGGTACCCCAGCATGAAGCTGCACAGCGTGCAGTACAGCACCGCAGCGGGGAAGGCGCGGGGCTCCGGTCGCCGCCTTGGGACGTGTGGCGGTTGGGGAGGGTGGGCGGAGGTGGGTGGTTGCGGAGCGGGCGATGGCTGCCACAGTCACTGTGTGCAGCAGCGGGGTAGTGCCGTGCTGTGTGCAAGCAGTCTGCTACCACCGCTGCAGGTCGAGCCATCACAGCCTGACATGCCATGCCATGCGGCGGTCCGTTTCCAACACGGCATCTCACCAGGCGCGCTGCAGGCAGGGTGCTATGGCACCAAACAACACCCCTACAAAGGCACCCCACAGAAGCAGCCTCACCAGAGGCGCAGCAGGCAGGGCGCCATGGCGGCCAGCGTCCACAGTGCGGTGGCGCCGCTGCCGATCTGCGGCAGCACCGCAAACTCGGCCACGCCCACCAGCCCGCCTGCAGAGGTCGGGGGACGGCACAGAGCGGGCTAGACAGAGTGTGGCGGCTGAGGAACAGAAAAGTGATGCGGGAGGCTCGGCTACATGCCATGCAATGCACAGTAGCACTTCTTGTCGCACCAGCGGCCATGCAAACCCCGCCTATCAGCAGCATATCGACAAGTGAAGCCCACCAGTCATGCTGGCGGTGGTCCCTCGCCGGCCCAGCGCCAGGCTCAGCACTTTGTCTGCCGCCGCATACAGGGCCCAGACGTTGGGAGCCCAGTAGGCGTGGCACAGGCCGCGGGCAAAGGGGAAGAGGCGACGCAGCAGCTGCAGGGGGGAGGTGGATGGCTGGGTTGGTGCGCAGTCGTGACGTTCCGCACATCATGCGACCGGCACTGCACGCATTGCAGGCACCGCTCGAGGACACAGCCTGCAGGTGAAGCAAGGTCCACTTGCGCACCTGTGGCAGCTGGCCGGCGGCCACAAAGGGCCCAAAGCTCAGGCCCAGCACACCCGCCGCAATGGCTCCCAGGGCCGCGAAGCGCAGCACTGCTTGTGGGCCCCTGCACGACAGGGGGCACCAGGACTTCAGGCGCTTGCTTGGGATGAGGCAGAGCAGAGTGCGTGGAGCATCGGCCTGGGCCAAGAAGACCCGGACGCAGGCATGCTCGGTTGCCTGCATGGTGCCCGCATGCCCACGCACAAGGTGCAAGCAGCTGTGCCACGCGAGCAGCTGTGCCACTTGCAAGGCAGCCAAGGCCCGCAGCCACACCTGCAATAGCGGCGCAGCATGTAGACGAAGAAGGCTGGGGCAGCGTACAGGAAGATGTGCTTGAAGCACAGCAGGGCGGAGAAGAGCAGTGCGGCCAGCAGGTGGCGCTCCTCGGCGGCTGCTGCCATGCTGAGGGTGAACAGGCCTGCGCATGGAGTTGGAGGTGAATCGGCCGAGGTGAGGCTGGGGCACCCTCCCTCCCCACCTCCAATCACACCCTCACATGCATAGTGATGCATGCTGCGACTGCACGGAACGACCGCCGCCATGGACCCCACAGCCCCGCCGGCAGCAGAAACACCACGCCCACCCAGCAGCATGCCATTGAACTGAAACACCATGCTCACCCAGCAGCATGCCGTTGTACTGGAAGTGCACATGGTCCACCAGCATCAGCCCGGGGTTGGCGCCAACCAGGAACACGGCGGCCAAGCGCACCGCACGCGGCCGCCGCCTGGGAGGCAGGCGTGAAACACTGGAAGTAACGGCAGCAGCGGTTGCATGGCGGCGCAGGGTGCATGCAGCGTGCAGGGAGCAGGCAGCTTGCTGGGAAGGGCAGGCATCATCACAGCACCCCAGTCGGCATGCCCCTTCCCACACGCCCCACCGTGTGGCGTGCCAGGCGGCAAACAGCAGCAGGCCCTCGGTGGCAATGACCGACAGGCGCTGGAACAGCACGGTGGCTGGGGAGGCGTACTCGAGGTTTGTCACCACCTGCCGGCAGGACAGCACATCGGCAGCCACAAGTGAGCATCACCGGAGAGGCAGCAATGCCTCAGCAATCAGTTGGAGAGGCAGCAGCCCCAGCCTGCGCCAGGCCTGCTTAGCCCTTGCCCGCCTCCCCAGCTACATGGCGACGGCGCAACATGATGAGCTTGCAGCCCATCCCACGCACCAGCATGGCTGGGTCAAACCATGCTGCCGCATGGCTCAGCACCCACTCAAACCAGGCAAACAGCGGTGGATAGTCCAGCGTCCACTGGCTGGTTTCATCATAGTACCTAGGATCAGAAACGACAGGGGCGGTTATGATGGAACAGGGGGCAGGCAGAAGGGGCGGACAGAACGGGCATGGCGAGCTGCCGCAAAGCCGTCGGCGACCAATTTGGTGCCCATACCGCACCCTGCCTCTGACCGCCCGCCGGCTCACCATTGGCTGATGGGCAGCGAGTGGGTGATGGCCAGCCAGTTGCGGTGCACCTCGAAGTCGGTGGATCGGTAGGTGGGGATCAGCAGCACCTGCTGGCAAGTACGCAGGAGGCACGGCTTTGAGTTGGGCGGCAGCGGCGTGGCGGCGGCGTGGCGGCGGTGCAGGCGACCCACCTTGAGGGCGGTGCATGCCAGGATGATCGCGATCGCGGCATCCATAGTGGCTGCGAGCCACCGCGGATCCCCCAGAGGCCGCTGCCCCGAGCAAGCCAACAGCTTCGAGCGCACAGAAGCCCGTTTCGCTTCCCAGCTTCAGATCAATTAGTAGGCTGCCATGGTAAGAAGCAGATCACCTCACGTAGTGCTGCCGCCCATTCTCCGAGTGCCACACGCCACCGCTCGCCCGGCGTCGCAGCGCATGCGCACCCTGGCCGATGGCTCAGCCAATCACTGCTTGCCTTTACAACTAGCAACCAACCGTCAACACGCAACTGCATCACAGCATTCAAGGGCTGGCCGGCGCTGGTGCCCGGGGCGGTATGGGAATGGACTTGATCAGGCGGTGAGGGTGCTGCCCCGCGGCTCGGCTGCGCCTCCACAGAACCAGCCCCGTGGTGCACCCCAAAATGCCTGCCACACCTAGCACCATGCCAGCAGCTGCCAGAGCGGGGTGGCTGATGGGTGCATGGGCCAGCGCCCCCACTGCACCCTGTGCTGGCGGCGGCGGGGAGGCTGCTGCAACCGTTCCCTCCACCTTCCCTGCAGGCTGGCCCGCTTGCTGCACACTGCCCTCTGGCTGGGCTGCTGCCGTCCCCTTGCCTGCCACAGCTGCATCTGTGGCGTTGCTGCTAGCTGTGTCGTTGCTGGCTGGCATGGGCGGCGGCCGGGCGGCAAACGAGCCGCTGACTCCCGGCTGGGGCCGGGCAGGAAGGGAGAAGTCTGGGTGCCACAAGCCCAAGCGCTCATACGACCGTGCCTTGTCGCGGCCGTGCTGCCTGCAGGAGCAATAGAATGAGAAGGAAGCGAGCCAGCATGACGGCATGCAGCTGCACGTATGGTGCCTCAGCCTGGCCCTGGCTCTGCGCAGCACGCGCTACCCCTCAGCTGGACGACTGGGAGGGCCACAACCGCCTTTCCCTACAGTAGGGAAGTAACTGCATCACAGCCCTGGAAAGCGGCAAGCGCTCACCCGCCGCTGTGCAAGATGACTGGGTCAACCGTCAGCCCCTGGCGCACCCGCACCTCGTAGTTGCCTGCAGGCGAGAGAGGGATGCAATGCGTGGCAGTCATCAAAGCCTTGCAAACCCTGCGTGTAGTGACAATTCTTGCTGCGATAACGCAAGCTGCTCCTGCCTGAAGCACCGCCCCCATCGCGGCTCACCTACGCCACCAAAGAAGGAGTGGGCGGGCAGCAGGCGGTAGCGCAGCGGCGGCTCGTCACCCACGCCCCACAGGAAGGGCACAATCACTTCGTTCCAGGCCGTCTGCAACAGCAGGTTGTGGGAGGCGAGCAGCAGGAGGGCTCAGAGAAGCGAGCGGCTCCGGACCACAGCCGCGCTGTCATGCGCAAGGGCGGCGGGCAGCGGCATGCATGCACTTAATACGCTAGCAGCCAGGCGGCCCTGCCCTGGCGGGCACCTGGTCCCACTGGAAGCGGGTGGCGGGGTCGAGGAGGCGGTCGCGCAGCGCGCCCGTGAAGCGGACAGCCTGTTGAGATGGAGGGCGGGCAACGCCAGAATCACTGATAATTGTGGCAGCAGGTAGGCACGCAGCCAGGCGAGCGCCAGCCAGTTTGAGTTCAGTCAGAGGCAGCCGCTGCGCACCACTGGAGTGGGCTCCAGGTACCAGGCGCCGGTGGAGGCGCAGGGGTTCTGGGAGTGCAGTGCCCGCTCCCTGTCCCCGGGGCCGTAGCGCCACCACTCGCGCAGCACGGTGCCTGCGAATGAAGCGGGACAGCACACCATGTACAGCAGTGAGGTGCAGGTGTGCCTACACCGTAGCCAAACTGCCGCTATGCTTGCTGTGCCAGCGGCATTGTTGAGGGTCCCCAACACAGCTCGAATTCCCTTGCCTGACCTGCAGCCTGCCCACCCTGCCCACCTGTGGGCGTGCGTGCATCAGGGATCCACTTGTACAGCTGGCAGCTGGCGGTGAGCGCGGCGCCCACCCGCGGCAGCTCCGGCGCATCCGCGCTCCAGTCGCTGATGGATTGCACATCGTAATCTGGCCGGAAGAAGGGCAGGGGGTCTTGCAGGACGACGGCATCCGAGTCCTGCGCAGCGAGGCAGATTGAGGCGATGGTGGCGGTGGGAGGGCGGGCTGGGCACGGGTTGAGAGAGCCGCAGTTGCTTGCCCGCCCAGCTGTGTGCAACTCTGCCCTCGCACCATGTAGAGCGCCCGGAAGCCGCGCGCAACGATGGTCGCCCCCCAGTAGTGCTTCTGCACGTCAAACACTCTGAGGGTGCGGCGGGCGGAAGGCAGAGGTCACAGCAAGGCAGCGCATCTCAGCAGCAGCAGCAGACAGCAGCGCCCACCCTCAAACAGCTACCAACTTCGCGAGCCTCCCATGCCCCTGCCCACACACACCGGTTGGGCGTGTCGCCCGGCTGCCCGCTCTTGTACTCCTCCCGTTCAGGAAACACTCGGTCCAGGATGACGGGGAAGCCCTTGGCGTTCAGCTGGTGCCACGTGGCGTTGTGTGTGGTGAGCAGCAGCGCGTGGCCCAGCACCCCCGCCCGGTCCAGGAAGTAGCAAAAGTTGCTCATCATCTCCAGCTCCGCCTGCGGGCTATCCGGCAGACTGCAGGTTGTTTGTTGGGGGAGGAGCGGAAAGGTGGGTGAGCACAGCTGGTCGGGAAGGTGAGCGGGCCCATCCCAGCTGGATCAGCGCTGCCGCCCTGCCTGCCCCTCCCTCGCCCGCCTCGCCTGGTGGTGGTGAAGATGACCGCCTTATTGGGCGAGGCTGTCCGCTCCAGCAGCGCGCTGAGCGTGTCATTGGTCACCACGAACTCGCCAGGCACGGCCTGCTCCGGCGGCGCCTCGGCCAGCCGCCGCAGCGGGGTGCGCGCCGCCGCCGCCAGCGGCGCCGCCAGGCAGCCCAGCAGCAGGAGCAGGCTGGCGTGCGCAGGCACCATCCTGGCTGCTCAGTGCTGGCGCAGCAGGCTTGCACAGCGCCGCCGGCAGGCAGGTGAGTAGGCAGCCCTGGGCTGGCAGGTAACCACGTCGCCGCGCCTCCCAGCGCGCTCGCTCCGCAGCAGCAAGCCAAGGCAGTCGCGCTATTGAGCAGCAGCCTGGTTTGGTCGAGCCAAGAGGCAAATGGCGGCGCCCGCTGGCGGGCGGCGGCGGCGGCGGATGTGCTTGTCCCTTGCAGCACGCCGATCGCAAGCCAATCTTTCTTTGCACTGCATTTTACTATTGCTTTCGAGGCCGCCAGGCCGCCTGCGGCACTGCCAATATTTGGTTGGGGCGGTCGGCGCTTTTCTTGCTGCTCGCGGGCTCGTAATCCCCCGCAGATTGCTGGCTGTCGAAGCAGCAGCATGGCGGGGCGGCCAGCCCCCGGTTGGGCGGCCCTTGCCCTGCTCTTCCTCTTGCTGGCCACGCCCGGCCCGTGCGTCGGTGCCGAGAAGGCTGGAGCTAAGAAAAAACCGTGGTACTGGTCGCAGTTCAAGCCCGAAGCAGGTGGGCGGCGGCGGCGGCGGCGGCCAGTGGCGGCGCGCCTGCCACCCTCTTGCCGCCGCAGGCCCTGATCTCCCTCTACCCCTGCGCCCTGTTTGCAGCGGCTGCAACCACGATCGACAAGTCTGATGACTTTTCTGTAGCTCGGAACCTCTGGTGGGTGCAACCGCCTGCATCGCTCCCACAGATCCTTGCAGTGCTGCTGCCGCTCCGCTCCCTGCTCATTCCAGCCTGTCCAACCGCTGCCTGCCCTGCACCCGCCGCAGGTTCCATGTGCAGCGCTTTTTTGCGGTGCTGGATTCCAAGGACATCAGCAAGTACGATCCCAACAACCACACCATCGGCGCCGACATCCCCTTCAGCCAAAACATGCTGGCGAGTGCCGCGCTTGCACGCCAGCTCTCGCTGCTGCTAGCTGCTGCTGCCAGGGCAGGCATGTAAACCGGTGGGAGGTGTCGGCAGGCTGTCCTGCTTCCTTGTTTTAAACGCTGCTGCCTCGATGCTGGTGCCATGCAGGTGTGCAAGCTGCCCTTCACTGATGTGCCGCGGCACTACCGCAACATCCAGGCGCGGTCCAGCTGCCAAGCACATTGTGGGGCTGGGTGGTAGCCAGACGTGACGTCAGCCAGAGTGCAGGGGGGGCCAGGTGGAGCCGGCATCGGGATGGTTTGCAGGAGCAACGGCTGTGCTGGGCTTGACCGCTGCCGAGCTGCGGCCTCCCAAACCCGCCCTGCAGGCTGGCATGCTGCGCGGCACCACGCTGTGGATAGACTTCCCATTCCCCGCCTTTCCCGAAAACATGGTGAGCCTGGCTGCTCCGCTTGCCGCGCATTGTGAAGCACTGACAGGCGACAGCGCTGAAGCGCCCCGCTGCTGTGGCATGAGGAAATGGGTGCACGCGGCTGGGGCGCGCCCGCAGTGCGCACCGGGGCCCAACGCCGCTGCCAGTAGATGCACACTGTTGGCTGTGGTTGGTTGCCTGCAGGGCCACTGGGCGGAGGTGCTGGCGCCGGTCTACTCTGCCCTCACAGAGGGCGCATGGAAGGAGCGGGCTCCAGAGGCGGATGGCTTCATCAACGCCCTGCTGTTCCCCAACCTGCGGAGGAGCCAGGTGCAGGTGCGCGTCACTGGGGAGTGCTCAGGCATGCCTGGGCGCCTTTGCTTCAGCACAAAGTGAAAGAGTGTGACGGGGCACCTCAGTGCGGCTGTTCCCCTGTGCATGCAAAGCGGTTCCCCCGCGGCTGCTTTGCATGCCTTCACTGCCCCACTACGTTGCACCCCCTGGGCATCCCCTCTGCAGGCCTCATCTGGGTGATGGACATGCTGCGGCTGCTTTGCATGCCCTCACTGCCCTTCAATGCCACACTACGCTGCACCCATCGCCTCCGCAGGGCCTCATTTGGGTGATGGACATGCTGCGGCTCGCGCTGCGCCCCGGCCTGTCCTCGCCCCGCGCCCTGCCCCGCATGCTGTTCGCCGACGAGCTGGAGTCTCTGGACCCCACGGCCTGGCTGGCGCTGGAGCGCGTGCTGCTGGTGCACACGCGGTGCGTGATGTGGGGTCCACCCCGTGATGCTGGGGATACAACAGCGCGGCTCGTGTGCACAGCGTGTCTTGCGAAACTAGTGGCAGAGGTCATGGAGACCCCGTGTGCTGAACCTCCTGTTCTTGCACAGGGCCGATCGTGCACATGGCCTTGGCCCATTGTATTCTCCCTGTATCCTCCCCCGCTCCGCAGGTACCACCTGCCCAGCGGGCGCAGCGGCTTTGTGAAGCCCGAGCATGCGGCAGCCTTCCGTGCAGCAGCATACGCAGGTGCGTTTTGGTGTGCACCCACACCAGCAGCGCGTGCGTGAAATGTCAAGGGGCGCGGAACAGGCGCCTGCGGCTGGCCGGCCGGCTGCCTGCATTCTGCAAACCCTGGCGATGCATGCCTGCGCATGCTGTCACCATGTGTTGCCCCCCACATGCCTCCGCTCACCCTGCAGCCGCCAACATCAGCCTGGGCGGCCCAGCGTGGCAGGCGGGTGTGGCGCCTCCGGTCATCACATACCTGATGGCAATGAACCACGAGCCGGTGGTGAACAGTGGGCAGGTGCGTGCCAGGTACCTGGGCACAGTGCGCAGCAGCAGGGAGGTGCTTGCGCCCCTGCATTGATCTATCTGTGGACCACAACCATGGCTGCCCAGCCGGTGGCCAGCCGGGCGTGTCAACCTTCGCTCGAGGCGGCGCCTCGTCACAGTGGCCTGTTCGGTACCCCCAGGTGCTGGGCGCGCTGCGCGAGGTGGGCGACAGCTGGGCGCATTGTGACACGCGCTGCTCACGATGTGATGCCTCCTCCCCCCTTGCCCCCAGGTGCTGGGCGCGCTGCGTGAGGTGGGCGACCAGCTGGGCATGGCGGTGCGCCCCTACAGCGTGACCCCGGGGGCCGCCTTCCCATCCTTTGTGGCCTCCATGGCCCAGACCGGGGTGCTGGTGGCCCGCCACGGCCCGCTGCTGGCCAACGCCATGTTCCTGCCGCCGGGTGGGTGCTCCTGGCCTGATCTGATCTGCCAGCCATCTGCGCTTGGTGGCCCTTGCTCCCTGGCATCAAGGCATGTGTCCATCGGTGCTGGAGCTGCCGCGCTGCCATGCACACATGGTGTTTGATCAACCATGCTGCTCGCGTTAACTGTGCGCGCCTCTCCTTCCCTCGCTCGCTCTGTCAACAGGCGCGGTGGTGCTGGAGCTGCTGCCGTACAACTGGGAGTGGCAGGGCATCAGCGAGGTCTACCTCAACCTCACGCGCTCAGTGGGCTGCGTGCACCACTTTGCGTGGAAGGCCAACAGCAGCGAGGTGGGTGGGCATGGTTGCATGCGAGGACCATGATGCGGGGTTGACTACGGTGAGGGGAAGCAACACAGCTTCAGCCGGGAGGTGCAGGGCGCTGTTGGTGCAGGGGTTCAAGGCGGTTGTGCAAGGGCCGGGCCAGGCACCCTTTGCTGGACCCCCCCTCCCTGCATCCCCACGTCCACTGCCCGCACCTCACACGAGCGAGCTCCCCACTCCCCCGCCGCACCGCTGCACTGCAGTGGGTGGTGTATCTCGAGCCGGAGGATGCCAAGTACTCGCACTGGACGCCCGAGGAGTGCTCCTCCAGGTGAGCAGCAGGCAGGCTCAAATTGCTTGCACTGGCTGTCGCAGGCAGGTGCCCTGCACGAGTGCACTTGCACGAAGCATGCTGATGCAATCGGCACAGGCTGCGGATGGCGATGCCGCCGCCGCATATATGCACGCCACCTGTTGAGCTCCTTGTCTCACATGCTGCCGGCCCTTCCATCCTCTCCCCTCTGCAGCTACTGCCTGGAGGCGCATGCGCGGGCCGGCATGCTGGTGGACACGCAGCGGCTCAAAGAGATGCTGCTGGATGTGCTCCCCGACGCTCTAAAAGGCGCGCCGGTGGCGGAGCTGGCGCCGCGGCTGCCGTGGCCCGCGGGCGCCAAAAACCGGACGAGCTTGCTGTGGTGGTCGTAGCAGCCCGCGGCCCTCCTCGTGATTCTGCTCGCAAGTGATTCATCGCTGTCTCTTTTGCCCTACCTCAACTGTCCCCTGCTGCACCCCTACATGTTTTATGCAAAAGGAAGCACTGCACGTAGCACGAGAGGCGGTGGCAGAAAGGAGCCGAGGGTACAGCCGAGGTTGGCAGGCGGCGCAGCCGCGGCATGGGAGAGGCGAGCAGGCATGTGAATCGATCCAGCGATCACCGCAAATTGTTGCTCTCTGTATCGTGCAGGGTGGTCCGGCGCGATGAATCGGCTGCTCAGCCACTCGCTGGCCACCACCAGTGCCGCTGCCAGCCTCCCACCTGCCAGGCCGGCGCGACATGCCCGCACAGCCTTGCAGCCAGCCCCAACATGCTGTTGGTCGAGCGGCGACAGGCGAGTGGGCCTTGCGGCGGATGTTCGCGGGACGAGAGCCCAATCTAGCGCTTCTCTCACACAATGCGCCCCTGCTGACGCTTTGCAGGTTTCAAAGGAGCAGGTTGAGCAGCCTGGTAGTGCGTGCAGAGAGTGAGTTCGCCGCCGCCGTTGGCGCCGCCGACAAGCAGCTACTGCCGCCCCTTGCAGCCTGGCACCCTGCTCACATGCTGCATCCACTGCTCTTGACCGCCTACACGTGCAGAGCAAACAGACACAGAGCGGCGGCCCAGCCTGCCTGGGCAGCCGGTTGAGGTGACCAGCAGCCAGGAGGATCCAGAGGTGCGGGGAGGCTTGAGGAGCCGCAGGAAATGTTGCTGTGTGTTGTGTGGAGCACAGCCCTCTGCTGCCAGTGCCGCTGCTGTTGGAGCAGAGCAGCAGGGAATTGGCATTACAGCCAGCAGCCGGCGCTGCCCTGCAAGGCTGCTGGCGAGGCCCGCAGCTGACCAGCTGTCGACATCTGCCTCACCCCCTGCCTGCCCACCCATTAGTGCGCGTCTCCATTTTGCCATGCTCCTCAGGAGTTTGAGAGTGCGTATGGGCTGTTCAACTGGAAGGCCTACAACGAGCGCTTCGATGTGAGAGGCTCTGACTGCTGCGGCCTGGCTGGTGCCCTCGCTTGCTGCTTCCGCGGCTGTGCCTCTGCGACACGTGCAGGGGTGCACGCCACACCACCCTGCACCCTGCTGCCCTGGCCGCCAGCCAATCGCCGCTGCAGCATGCCTCCACCCGCCCTCATGGCCTGCCCACCTGCCCACCTGCCAAGCTGCCATTCTCGTCTGCCCACCCATGCCTGCCCCTCCCAGGTGCCCTGGGGTGCCAAGGAGACGGTGCTGGGCATGGTGGCCTGGAGCGCCGCATTTGTGGGGGTGGGACTCGCCTTCATCCCAGTGCTGCGGGCGGTGGCGGGGCCGGACGGCTTCTCGGGGCTGACGGCCACGGACAAGTCTGCGTTTGCGCTGGTGAACCAGGTGGGTGGAGGTCTTATCATCTTGGGTGTGTGTGGGCGTGGCACTGCCGCTGTGCTCCGCCTGGGCACTTGCACATGCACAGGTAGCCATCAGCCTGCACATCATTCGTTACCTTGCATCTCGGTGTGCTATTTCCATGCTCACCCTGCCCTTCAGGTGGTGGACGCGCCCCCAGCCTGGCCGTCAGCGATGACCCCCAGCTGCCTGCTCACATCCCCTGCTGTCTGCCCTCTGCCGTACGTTGAGCAGGTGGTTGAGACGGCGGTCAGCCTGGCCATCATCCGGCTGGGGGTGGTTAAGTTTGAGCCGCTGCCTGTCGAGCTGTTCAAGTACGACCTCAGGTGCGCCTGGCGTGGGCAGCGCACTGTTGGGGGTGGCACGTTGGTTTTGAGCTGGCTGGGTGTGAGCGGCGGCTCGGTGCTGAGGACTTGACCCTTCGACGCAGCCCTGCCCCTCGCACTTTGCACCTCCTGGCCCTTTGCATCCCGTGCTGCATGGACGCGCCTGCTCCAAGCACTCCTCCATCAAATTACCCGCCAATACGCCCCGCAGGCAGCCGTTCAAGAAGCCGCGCGGCTGGCTCACCTGGGGACTGCTGGGCATGGCGCTGTCCCCTGCTGTCGTCTACGTGTCGGCGGTCCTTTCAGAGGGGCTGGGTGCCTCGGATGCAGCGGGGCGCGGCACTGTGGTGAGTGCGCACGGGCGGGGGGCCGAGCTGCGAGGGTGGGCTCGTGTTGGCTGCCGTCTGATGCATCTGCGCTCACCACATTTGGATGATGGCTCTGCTTTGCCGTCTTCCTCATCACCACGCACCTTTCCACCCTCTGCCATCCTGGGCTCACATACCACTGAATTTGGCCCAACTGCCTGCAGGACGCCGTGTCCTCCATCATCACCATGGACTTCTCCACCTACGCCTTGCTCATTGTTCAAATACCCTAATTGCTCAAATACCACTAGACTTGGCTCAACTTCCCGCAGGACGCTGTCTCCTCCATCATCACCATGGACTTCTCCACCTACGCCTCGCTGTTTGCCACCACAGCCATCCTGGCGCCGCTGCTGGAGGAGACCGTGTTCCGAGGCTTCCTGCTGACCAGGTTGGCCTGGGTTCTTGTTCTGGGCATTCTGGGAGTCAGGGGCTGTGTCGTAAGAACCGCGAAGCTACCGGTCCTCCCTGTCTGGCCCCCTGGTGACATGCCCCAACACCGCCTGCTGACGTGCCCCCACCACCGGCCCTGCAATGCTCCCCTGCAGCCTGACCAAGTGGATGCCTGTGCCGGCGGCAGTGGCGCTCTCCTCCGTGGCCTTTGGCATGGTGCACCTCACGCCGCGCGACTTCCCGCAGGCAAGTTATTGGAGGGTAGTGCGGGCCGCAATTGAGTGTGGTGGGCCGTGTTGGCTTCTGTGTTAGTGCACCGCTGCCGTGTAGTGCGTCACGGGACACAGCCAAACCGTCACTTGCTTCCCCCTCGTCATGTATCCGCAGCTGACGGCCCTGGGCTTCCTGCTGGGCTTCTCCTATGTGCGGTCGCGCAACCTGCTGACCCCCATGCTCATCCATGGCGCCTGGAACGGCTCCGTGCTCACCATCCTCTTCCTGCTGGCCAGCCAGGTGGGCTGGGCTGGGCTGGGCTGGTTGGGGGGTTGGGGGCGGGTTTTGGGCAGATATGGGCAAGCAGCTGGCTGGTGCAAGCAGGCTTCGAACATCAACCTCCGAGTCGCCGATTCCCAGGGAGTGCAGATGCGACATGGTTTGTCACCGCCCGCCCGCTCATCGCTGCAGGGAATCGACATCCAGGAGCTCATCCATGCCAACTGAGCAGCCAACACACACAGCCGCAGTTTGACACACCTGCAATTCCAGCGTTGACCACATGATGCTTGAGCCAGGCAGCTAGTCGTTTGACACGTAGCAGCAGCCCGCACTAGGCAGCAGTACAGCAGCGCCACATGCGCGTGCCTGTGACCACATTCTTGTTCGTCCACACCCTCCTGCCAACCCATCAATTCTAGCACCTTTTTCCGTGTAACTTGGCAAATCGTGCCACTTGGTTGAAAGCGCCACTACGTTGAGAAGGTGGTGGTGGCCAGCTGCCCATGATGTGCCCCGCTCAGCTCGCAAACAGTTACAGCTGGACGGAAACATGCAAGCATGGAAGATTGACAGTGGGCAGGTGAGCAGACAGAAAGAATACGGCATCGTTGGGGTCAGCAGGAGAGCAGAGGAGGGTCAGGACGAAGGGCAGCGACACACGATCGGTCAGCAGGCGGGGTCAAGTGTGCTTACTGCCGCCCAGGGAGGCGCTGGCACAGTCGCGCGGCAGCACAGCCTGCTGAGCCTGCTGCTGGGCCCTCATCTCAAGCAGGTCACTTGGCCTGGGCAGCCGACTGGTATGACAGGTAGCCGGTCCACAGCATGCCGCATGTGCTCATGTACAGCACCTGAAAGGGGCAGGCGGGGGTGGGTGCGCACACACACGGTTCGAGGGGTGGGCGAAGCCCAGCAGCCTGCACAAGTGAGTGCAGTCGCAATACCCGGCCGAGCGCACCGGGCAGCGATTGCGCTGGCTGCTATGCCCATCACAGCTCCCCTGCCCTGCCCTCTCCCCTCACCTGGTACTGCAGCGGAACCAGCTTGAAGTTGATGGTGGCTGCGGGTATCCAGAACCGCCAGCCGTTGATCATGGTGCGCACAAAGTCGCGCCGCAGCTTGCCTGCAGATGAGGGTTGGGGTGGGGGCATGGCTGGGAGTGGGCAGCACGAGGTATGGGTTTTGGTTGCAGCAAGGTGCTGCCCGCCTGGCATGCCAAGCTCCCGCCCCAGCTTGAGGTGCCAATCGACGGGCTGTTGCCACGGGGGCATCATGAGCATCATGGGCAACACCAAGCTTGTATAGCTCGCCTGGCAGCTGGTCCAGCTGGCGGGTCAGCGCCAGGTTCCATGTGAAGGCCACAGTGATGGTGATGGGTGCCAGGCACAGCTGGTTCAGGGCCACCTGTTGCCCGGACAAAGAGACGGGGAGGAGAGCATGAGGCAGGCTGGGTGGGAAAGGGTGGCCAGCAGGAGCAAAACACGCTGAGCAGCGGCGCGGCACACGGAGGGCAGGCATGCACGGTGCGCTGCCCCCTGGGCTGGCTTGACGGTAAGCGAGCGCCTGCATTTGGTGCTGCTTGTACAGCAAGGCAGCAGCTGATGTAGCCCGGCACGGAAAGCAAGCTTGCCTTGGTTGCAAACATGGGGATGGAGGTGCCGGGGAAGGTGCGGGCCAGCAGGCCGTACCACCAGTACTGCACAGGCGGGGGCAGGCAGCAGCAGCAGCCGATGGTCGGTGAGGCGGCAGCATCAGCCGCAGAGCAGCAGCAGCGCAGGCGGGGCAGGCAGCAACAGCAGCCGGCGGTCGGCGAGGCGGCGGCAGCAGCCGCAGAGCAGCAGCAGCGCAGGCGGGGGCAGGCAGCAGCAGCAGCAGCCAGTGGTCAGTGCAGCGGCGGCATCAGCGCAGTGCAGCAGCAGCTTGAGCTCGCAATCTGCAACCCTTGCCCGGCGCGCATCAGTGCAACTCGCAAATGCAGCAGAGTCAAAGCAACCACACGCACCTGGTAGGGGCCATAGAACAGGAGGCCAAAGCTCCCCATGCGCGCCGCTCGTGCCACATCGTAGCCGCTGCCGCTGCTGGGACCCTGCACGCTTGCCAACGGCATTTGGTAACATGCCTGAATGCCACGAGAAGACTGTCACATGAAGACTGTGCCTCATTGTGCACAGATGGCGGCAGGCACCGGCCTCGCTCCGTCCATGCAACACGCATTTCGCGCTGCCTGCGCACCTGCTGCTGCCGCCCGCGCAGCGAGATCAGCTGCGCCAGTACATCGCCGGCCAGCGACAGCGAGCCAGAGATGATGCCGCTCTTCAGCCAGGGGTTGTCCAGCAGACCCTGCGGCAGGCGGTGCCGTGCGGCGGCGGTGAGCGGCAGTGGTGGGTGCGCTTGAGCCTTGCGGATCGGCACCCAGGGTCAGTGTACAACATATCGCAAGCTGCCATCGCCTCAAAAGCTGCCTGCCCGCACCTGCTGCTGCGGGAGACTGCCTGTGCCTGCCCCCGAGCTGCTGCTTCGCGCCCTATGGCGCTGCTGTGGCTGCTTTCCGTGCCCCTGCGAGCGCCCGAACCCGCTACCGCCAGGAAGGCGCGCCCCGATACCAAAGCTGGCCATCGCTGCTGGGAACGCTCGCCAACGCAATGAAATATGACACTGGTAGATAGGCAAAAGCCTTCGAATACAACGCATGCATGGCAAGCGGCCTAAAGGAAGCACCGCTGCCGCCTGCTGCCGCCGCTGCCGCCCGCTCTACAGCTCGTCGTGTTTGGGCGGCCTGTCGCCCACCCGCCGCACTGGCACGCCGCCGTAGCGCGCCACATCCAGCAGGTACGGCGGTCGGCGGTCCAGGCCGTCGTAGAGCGAGCCAAAAGGCGGGGTGGGCACAAACCGCCCGCTGCCGCGCGTCACGTTGAGCCGGCCGTTGTGCCACACCAGCCGGCCGCGGCTCACCGTCGTCACCACCTGGCAGGCACGGGATCACATGCAGGTTGGCATGGTCTGCAGCGCAATTGCCGGCCTTGCTGGCCATGCACACGCCCATGCCGCCGCCTACGATTCGTACTGCTGCTGGGCGCAGCCGGAGACCGTGCCGCAGCCACCACCCTGCCCCCCTCATGCCTGCCCCACAGCTAGCCCCTCACCTTGCCGGTCACCTCGTAGCCCTCGTAAATGTTGGTGTCCATGGCGGAGTGGTGCGTCTTGGCACTGATGGTGTGCCGCACCGCGGGGTCGAAGATGATCACATCTGCGTCGCTGCCCTCCGCAACCTGGTGGGTGTGGGAGCGTTTCGGCAGGCGCTGGTCGGCAGGTGAGCAGGAGGTGTTGGTGCAAGCCGCAGCTCAGTAGACAAACGTGGTGACATGGTCGTGCACGCAGATGGCTGTGCACGCATCCACCAAGCGCACCATGCCCTTGCACGAGGAGATGCTGAGGTTCAGAGAGGGCCCCCGATGCACACACAACTGAAGGCTACGAAGGAACAAAATGGGGCGTAGCTACGCGTACTGTAGGGGCTAACCAGACAGCTCACCACGCCCTTGCGCGGGTACACGTTGAAGATCTGGGCCGCCGCCGTGCTGGTCACGCGCACAAAGTCGGAGGGCGACAGCAGCCCGCTGTTCACCATCTCCTGCCACACCACGTGCATGCGCTCCTGGGCAGGTGCAGGTGGGGCGCGGAGCAGCGCGTGCGTGGCGGGGGCTTCGTGAGTGTCTGGGGTGTGATCTTTTCCCCCGTACAAGCCAGTCGGTGCGTGTGCAGCATGGCATGCCCACCCAACCGCCCACCTGGCACCCCCACCCACCCATCTGGCACCCCCACCCGCCCACCTCCAAGCCGTTGACGCCGTTTGGGATGACGCGGAAGTCGTGCCGCCCCACCGCCTTCTGGGTGGAGTTGAACACAGCGTGGTCGGTGCCCACCAGCTGCAGCAGGCCGCCGCCCAGCGCTGCACGCAGGGCCGCGCCGTGCTCCCTGGGAGGAGGGAGGAGGGGTGATGGCTCCGACGGGGGATTGCATACGGCGCACAGCTGGGGTGCACCCAGGCCACGTGGCCGGCAGCATGGCGAGCTATGCGCTGCAAACCTGTCTGCCGCCCCTGCCTCACTTGCTGCGGATAGGCGGGCTCATCACATACTGCGCTGCCACCTGCACGAGCAGCCCAACAGGTAGCGAGGGAGGGCAGGTGGCCAGCCAGCATGGAGGGTCCCCAACATGCATGCATGCATGATGCATGCTGCTGTCGTCCCAGCTGGCAACGCCAGCTGCTGAGCTCATCCGCCGCAGAGCAACGGCAAGTTGACAGTTGACACAGCCACTTGCCACTTGCCTTGAAGTCTGGGTCCCACATGCGGCTTTCGTCCATGGAAATGGCGGAGGCCACCGTCTCGCCAATCACCCGCTGGCCGCGCTGCCTGCACGGCGGGGCATTGACAGGTGTTGCGCTGAGGGCAGCGGGCAGCAGGGCCCGCAGTTGCGGGACAGGGCACACTGTGCACTGCCCAAACCGGCAGCCGCCAACCTAAGAGCACACACACCCGGGCGGTGGGGCCAGCCTCACACGCCCTGCCCTTATCCCCGCCCCCCAGCCGCCGCTCACCGCGCCCGCGCAATCTCCTGCTGCGCCTCGCGGCTCATCACGTGCACCACGTAGAGCGGGGAGCCCACAAACTCTGCCAGCCGGATGGCCCGGGCCGTGGCTTCCCCCTCGAGCTCAGGCGGGCGGGACAGGGCGTGGCCTTCGGGGCCGGTGATGCCCGCATCAAACAAGCGCTGCTGGCCCTCGGCCACTGCATCGCCGTTCTCGGCGTGCACCTGCAACCGGACCACAAGCATGTGAGTATGAGCTCATTGGAAATGACAGGGCGCAATAGAGAGGTCGTACGAGGCTGCGGTTGCTCGACACGATGCCCCATCAGCCCGGTTCGCTTCCACTCTGCTTGTTCCTCCACAGGCACCTCTCTGTGAGAGGTATCGCCCGCCCCGCCCACCTGCGGCACGGCCCCCAGCTCCTTGCAGCGCCGGAAGCCCTGCAGCAGCTGCTCATCGCTCACCATCAGAGCGCCTGCGGCAGGACGTGTGCCGGTGGTGGTGACAGGCAGCCAGCTGGGGCAGGGCTGGGCTGGGCAGGCTCATTGGCGGGGATGGTACGCGGGCAGGGGGACACTGCATGCCCGCGTTGCAAGCACCAGGAACTGCGGCACGGTCACACATGGTGCACCCTGCAGGCCATGAGGACTTGAAGCAGCTGACACTTCGCAGATTCAGTACTCAGGCCCAACCATACATACATCAAGATGCCTCAGATCCCGTATAGAAGCCGCACCCTTGTAGGCCATGAAGAACTTGAAGGAGTTGACGCCACGCTGGGTGAGGGCCGCCATGTCAGCAGCCACCTTGTCGGACCAGGAGGTCACCGCCATGTGGAAGCCATAGTCCATGGCCGCTGCCTGTGGCAAGTGAACAGATGGCATGACAACGGGAACAAGTCGACCATGTCATCCAACCAGGAGGTCACCGCCATGTGGAAGCCATAGTCCATGGCCGCTGTCTGTGACAAGGGCCAGATGGCATCCAGTGAGCTCCAAGCGCAACATGCACTCCAACCCGTGCGCCCACGGCTATGGGATGCATGACCGCAAACCGAACAACAGCCGACCAGCGACTGCACCCCTGCTGTCTTCTGCCCCCCCTCGCCGCCCGCCACCAGCTTTTGGCATGCCACAGCGGCACGTGCAGTGACAGCCAACTGCAGCCACACACCGCAGTATGCAGGGAGGGCACTCCACGCACCTCTGCTTTCTTCTGCCACTCCTCCCAGCCCGCCATTAAGTCATGATTGACCGGCAGCGCAAAGTCAATGTGCATGGTGGTGCCGCCGGCCAGCGCCGCCGCGTGGCCGCTGCATGGTACGCAGGGTAGAGCGTGGGGTGGGTGACCTTCAGGCCTGGCGTTTCGAGGAGTGCACTTGCCGACTAGGCAGAGGCACGCTGCACGTGACGCTGCACGGCCGCCGCTGCAGCTGCTGCCCACAGGGCAGTCAAGATGTGGCATCCCCTTGCCCCTCACGTGAAGAAGTCGTCGCATGTGACCTGCCCCATGAAAGGCATGGACAGGTGGGTGTGGGGGTCGATGCCACCTGGCATCACCAGCTTGCCTGCAGGTATGGCAGAGGATGGGACACCGGCTGTGAATGTGTGCGGGGATCATGCCCCCCGGCATGACCAGCTTGCCTGCAGCGTGCAACAACAGGATGCGTCTGCTGCTTTCACGAACGCCCCAAAGGTCAAGCGGTCCAACGGTTGGCGCCGCAGAGTTTGCACCGCAGGGGGTTGCCAAAGCAGCTGTCCAGCTTGCCTGTGGCATCCAGCTCGCGCGTGCCAGGGGTGACTACCTGCAAGTAGATGTGCAATGCCAATCACAATCGAGACTACCCTTGGCATGCGCGTGGGCTCATGGCATCTCGTGCCAGCACCACAGCCAAACGCAGCAGCGTGCAGGCACCCCAGCGGTTGCCCAGCGGCCGCACCTTGAGGCCCGGCGCCACCTTGAAGATGAGCCCATCCCGGATCAGCACATCAGCCTTGAACTGGCGGTCGGCATTGACCACAGTGCCGCCCTGCAGGCGCGGCCGGGGCGCAGGACAATGTTGGCCGCATGCGAGCGGCGGGTGGGCGTCTAGGGCGGCGGCGGTGCTGGTGTCGGATGCGGCACTTGCAGGTGAGCTCGGCTGGCAATCCTGCCTTGCCTTGATCAGGATGTCCTCTGCAAGGGCGCCGGCGGCCGCCAGGAGCAGCAGGGCGCAGGCCCCAACCCAGCTGGAGCGCAGGGAAGCCATGGGCCCGCTCCGCGCCCTGCTGAACAACCGTGGACCGCTGTGCAACTGCTCGACAGCCCCAGAAGGCAGAAACATTGAGGGAAGCGGTGACATGTCAGCGTCTGTTCATGCAAGAACCCTTGTCTAACGGGTAACGGGTGCATTCCAGTCCCCATCCGAAGGGATAGCATCGACAGGCCACCGAGCCACAGGAGGACACCGACGGCTTGCCCCGCAACACTAGGTCAGCCGCCAGCGGCCCTGCTGCCCTGCTGCTCGTCTGTGGAACTTCTTTACCGGACTGTGTGTCGATGCCACGCGCACATGCCGGCTGCTGCACCCTGGAGCCCACACCCCCACCGCCGCCGCCGCCGCTGGTCGACCTGCTGCCCTCCCTCCCTGTGCAGGCCAGCCCAGACCAGATGTCGTTCTGAGCTGGTGACCTCATTCTATAGTTGAAGCTCTGCACAATGGAGGAGACGGTGCTGCGCCGCACCGGCTCGCACCTGCGGCTGCCCCTGCTGGGCCCCACCGGCAGGCAAGCGGGAAAGCAGGGTCGACCCGAACTGTGCTGCTGCTGCTGCTGCTGCCGTCAGCTTACAACAAGCATACACAGGGACCCCATCCCATTCTTGGCTCCCACAGTGACGACGTGAGTGAGCTGCCAACGTCAGTCAACCGTGCTTCGGATGGCGTCGGCAGCCCGCGCCCGCCCTCGCCGGCAGCCGTGGGCGCCAGCCTCAGGCAGACGATTTTCAATGTGAGGCCCCATGCCTGCTGTGTGGCAAGGGGAGTGGGGAGGGTTGCCCTGCAAGGAAGGCAGGACGGCAGGGCGCCGCTTGTGCTGCTGCCTGCAGCTGGTTCTCGCTCAGGCCCCTGCAACACTGGCGCCCCTGCGCCCACATCCTCCTCCTTGCAGGTGCTCAACATCTATGTGGTAAGCAGCCGTTGAGTGGAGCCGGTCTGCCTGATCCTGCTCCAGTGTGCACGGCTGTCCCTCAGCCCTCGCTCAGTTTCACAGTGCCGGAGCCCAGCTGAGCTGCGCAGCACCAGCCTGATGTGCCGCCTGTGCACCCCTCCATCACGCCATCGTGACTCTCAACGTCCTGAGCAGTTGCAACACCAACCCAAATTCGACGAACCCCACAGGGCCTGGGCCTGCTGACCATGCCGTATGCCACTGCCAAGGGCGGGTGGGCCGCCCTGCTGGCACTCGCACTCCTGGTGCCGCTGTTTGCCTTCAGCGGGCAGGTAAGATGGTGGGAGGGGGGTGGCAGTGCGGCACGGAGGTGTGAGTCGAGTGTTCTATGTGGGGGTGGGCCACCGCCGATGAGCGGCTGTAGGTGGCTGCTCACGGCTCCCCACTCTGTGCAACCAGTGCCGCCAGAGGTCACCCAAGCTACGGGCAGCACTAACCCTACCAGCCCCTGCCCCCACCTGTTTTCCCCTCCATCCTACCATGCCCATGCCCCCACCCGGTGCCTTCCCCCGCAGCTCATCTGCGCCGCCTTTGACCTGATGCCGCCCGGCAGCCGCAAGACGTTCCCCCAGCTGGGCCGCGCGGCGGCGGGGCGGGGCGGCATGCGTGCCGTATTCCTCTTCTGCTCCTTGGAGCTCTTTGGGGCCACAATCATGCTGCTAATGGTGGCATGGCAGCAGCTGGAGCTGCTGCTGCCGGCGCAAGGTGAGGGCGAGAGGAAGGGGCGTGTGCATGGAGGCCACGTGGCATGGCACGGATCGTGGGCGTGCCCCTGTATGGGCGGCTTATTGCAGGATGCGCCCGGTGGTGCGTGGCATGGAAATGGCATGGCTTGCATGAGGCACACAGCGGTTTAGCGATGCCCAACTGACTCGCGGCATGCCCAGGCCAGCTGCTGATGACCCCGCTCCCCATCTTCTGCCCCCATTGTGCACAGGCCTGGGCGGCCTTACCCCCATGCACCTGGCCGCCGCGCTGACCACCGCCGCCCTGCTGCCGCTCCTGTTCATCGATCTGCGGCGGCTGGCACCTCTGTCGGGTGCCGGGGTGGTGGCCACAGGCCTGGTGCTCTCTATGGTGCTGGCCCTGCTGGGTCTGGACCCGCGCAGGGAGGCCATGCCGCAGCAGGTGCGTCCCCCTGGCCACTTCGGATTCAGGATTCAGGCATGGCTGCTGACCTGGCTTTGTCTGGCTCCAGTTGCCCTGCATGCGCTGCGGTGGCACCAAGCACACCCATCGCGCTCCTGTCCACCCCTCCCGCAGCCGCCGCCCAGTCGCCACCTGTACAGCGCGGGCGTGCTGCAGTCGGTGGGCATCTTTGCCCTGAGCTGCAGCGCACACTCCACACTGCCGGCGCTGCGCAGGTGAGGGGGGTGGGGGTGCACTCGCTGGTCGCTCTGCTGTGTTGGACGCTCCCTTTCAGCTTAAATGTGCCCTGATGTGTCCTCAGTGTGAGCATCGCCTCTGTTTGCCTGTGCACAATTTGTACCACAACCCGGTGGCGTGTCCTCATGCAGCTCCATGCGCAAGCCGTCCAGCTTCACCAGAGCGCTCAGCCTGGCGTTCGGAGCCATGCTGTTTGCATACTGCGGCCTGGCGGCGGCTGGCTACTGGTGAGCGCTGCGGCGGCGGCTTGATGATGGCAGGAGCAGCGGTGGGCTGCTTGCAGGCATGTGCAGCACGTGCTGCCCACGTGCAGGCGCGCTGTGTTATCTAACCGGCATTCCCTTCTGTAGCTTGCTTCGCTGACACTGAAGCCCTGCCTGCAACTGGCCGCACCGCCGCCGCAGGTACTGGGGCGACTCGGCATCTCCGCTCGTCACCGCTGACCTGGCCACCAACTCGTTTTACTCGGGGCGGGCCGTGCGCGTGGACAAGCTGCTGGTGGGTTTGACAGCAGTGAGGGACGGGTCAACGCAGTGAGGGGCATGTCAAAACGCCGGCTGTGGTTGAGTGCTGTGGCCGCTGAGGCTCCTTTGTCCGCCCCTCTTGGCACCCCACCACATGCTTCCCTGCCTCTGTCTGCTCCCCGCAGGCCCTGCTGGTGCTGGTCAGCTGCGCAACCAAGTACCCCGGCCTCAACATGATCCTGCAAGACATGCTGGTGCCGCTGCTGCCGTTTGCACGGGATGTGGCCGGCAACTTCCGGCCGCCTCTGCACTGGGTGTCGCATGCGCTGCGCGTCGCGCTGTTTGGTGAGCTGGGGAGGCTGGGCGGCCAGGGGCAGCTACATGCAGTTTGCTGGATGCTGCTGGCGCTGCTGGATGGCTGTGTGCGCAGGCGTGCTGGCGATGCTGCGTGCACAGTGCATCTGCAGGTTGCGTGAGCGCTGGCTCTGCAATGCTGACCCACACACCCTCCTGCCCCACCCCGTCCCGACTCCCGCGCAGCCCTGGGCACGCTGCTGGCGCTCAGCGCCTACCGAGCGCTGGGCTCTGCCCTGTCCCTGTTGGGCGGCCTCTGCTCCATCATGTGTTCGCTCGTGCTGCCCACGGCATTTTACCTGCGCCTCGCATGGGGTCGTCTGAGCTGGCCGAGGCGCGGGGTCCTGCTGGCCCTGCTGGCCTTCGGCTTAGGGCTGGTTTTTCTGGTCACTGGCATGAACATCTGTGCGCTGCTGCCCGCCTGCCGGGTACGATATCTGCAACCAGGCGGTGCAGCGGCAGCGGGCGCTGTTGGTGCTTGGGACGGCTGGCCTGCGGCGGTGCTGCCCGGCGCCTGAACGGCAGGCAGATTTTCTGTATTTTCTGTACGCTTGTATTTGAATTTCTTTGACTGCGAGTGCTGATCCACCATTAGCTGCAACCTATGAACGAACCCCATCGGTGGGGAGGGCCTGCTCGCTGCACATGCGGGATGCGGTGGCGCCGGGCCCGCTGCAGCATGCACGTGGCCTGTTCCTAAGCTCGGCATCGACTGGCGCGGCCTTGACTATCGTCTCACAACACAAAGCTTTGAATTGCAGCGAGAGCGACACAGTATCTTTGCTGCAAGCGGGCAGCCCGGCCGTTTAGCAAAGAAATGCGACTTTAGACCGTGAGGGTGAATCGTGCTTCAGCGCCCCGCACCTCCCCAAGCCCTGGCGCTCAGCCATGGGCGCCTTGCTCCGGAAGGCCTCCCAGGCCTGGGCCGACCCGCTGGAAGCATCACGGGAGGCCACGGCCACGGTGCTGGAGGAGCGGCTGGCCGGTAAGGGTCATCATATGCCCTTTGCCGCTGCCGCCGCTGCCCGCACTGCCGCTGCCACATGGTGGAATGCAGGCCGGCCGCTGCCTCTCCACACGTAAAACAACGGGCTGCATAGGGGCCGCACGGCCTGTTCAAAACGCATTTCCGGTGCTGGGCCAGCACCAGCAACCCCCAGCGCTGGGACAGACCCCAGACGTCAGCCTCTGGGAACCATGAACACCCCTTGCCTCCCGCAGCCGGTGCCAGCTGCTACGAAACAGGGCCGCTGCCGCCCACACTGCTGCGGCCGTTTGCCGACGCCGACGGCGGTGCAGCGCCCATTGGCGCCGTCTGCGCCCAGCGGTCTCTCGAGGGCCTGCGGCGCCAGGCACGCGCACAGCGCAAGCCCGGGTACATGCTGGCCCCCAGCTCATTGGCTCGCACCCTGTGGGACACCACTGCTGTGCTGCTCATCTGGGTGCTGCTCTTCACTGTGCCGCTCACCATGGGTGCGTCCGTTTTGCTGCTGATGCTGGGGGCTGCTGGGCGTGGGATGCAGGGCACGCATGCGCTGCCTCCTTGGCCCTATGCTGCTTGTAGCCCTGCCCTCTCTGCTCGCGCATGCCGCAGGTGCCAAGGCTTGCCACCCCTTTGCAACTTTGCTTCCCCCGCCGCAGCCTTCTACGCCCAGTGTGGCTGCCGCGGCAGGGCTGTGGAGGGCCTGCCGCCTTCCGCGTACGAGGGAGCCTCCCGAGACGTGGGCTTTGTGGAAGTCATCAGCACGCTGACGGCCGTCTTTTTCGCCTGTGACGTCGTCCTCAACTTTTTCACCGGCTACTACGCTGATGAGCAGCAGCGAGGGGTGGTGTACTCCCTGCCCCGCATCGCGTGAGTGGTCACTAATTGGTGTGCTTGAGGCTGGGGTCACCACAACCTGCCACTTGGTGCCCGCGAGCCTGCTTGCTTGTGCACAGCATCCGTCCAACATTGCGTGCGCATCACTCGGCTGCTGTGTGCGCCCGTCTGCGCTCTGTTTCGCTTGCTCCTGCCCCACCTGCCACGCCTTCGGACAAGCAGCTGCCTCCCCTCATCCTGCCCTGCAGGAAGCGGTACGCCACAACCTACCTGGCCACGGATGTGCTGGCCTGCATTCCCTTTGGCTGCATCATGGTGACAGCCAATCCATCGCTCAACTACTTCAATGCGGGCGAGCTGTTCAAGTGAGCAAGCACACGAACAGCGCTGTGGAGGATGCCAGTCCCAGCATGTGGGGCGCTCACGTCACACCTTCCTGTTGCGGCAAGCCGCCCCCGCAGGGCTGCCCAGGAAACGCCCCTGCACACCCAACTGCCTGCCCACCTGCTGCAGGCTGCTGCGCCTGTATGGCATGGCGCGGCGAGAGCACGGCAGCCCCTTCCGCTGGATCGACGGCATCTCAGGCGGGTGATTAGCTGCTGAGTGCACAGGGCAGCTCACTCGTGCTGCTCACTCGTGCCGCCACCCCTGTTGCCGGCTGCTGGCGCTGGACTGTGCCGCCACCAACCGAGGGAATGTGTGCCCCTTCCCCATGCTGCCACAGAAGTTCGTAGGGAGTTCACATTTCAGGCCCGCCGCACCATCACGTTTTTCCTGGTGCTCATGGTGGTGTGCCACGCCTTTGGCTGCCTGCTGTGGATCGTGCTGCGCGCCCAGCACTTCCCAGAAGGTGGGGGAGGGGGGACGGGGGGTAATAGGTTTTTTTATGGAGTATGACACAATGTTAGTGGGCTTCCCAGCGTGTGCCTGCAGCGGTGTTGGCACATGCGGCCACAGCGCGCCTTGCCTGCCCCCTCCTGCACCTCTTGAGTCGCACCCGGCCCACTCACCCCGCCCTCCCGCCCCGTTCTGCCCCATCAGATACGTGGCCGGTGCAGCTGAACGTGCTGTACAGCCCCGTCGTCATTCAGTGGCTGTGGTCCTTCTTCAACACCATATCAGGCGCCATCGGCATCGGCTGGGGCACCTACTCACCCGGTGCGCCGCCGTCCAGCACAGCGGCGCCGCCATTTGTAGCAGCTGCGCTGTTGCCGCCTCGTGCAAGCCGTGTGCTGCCCTGCCACACCCTCGCCTGCCCCCTTGCTGGTGCAGCGACGTGGCCTGAGGCCCTTGTGTGGCTGTTTGCGATGCTTGTGGAGTCTATCATGTTTGCGGTGCTGACCGGCTACATCTTCTCGTACATCCTGGCGGTCTNGGGGGAAGGCATGCTTGCATGTGTGGGTGGAAGGAGGAGAGGAAACAGGAGGAAACGTCTCCCCCCAACCCGGTCTCTGAGTGCGTCCGCATTGAACTGCTTCTGCAGCCACAGGGCAGCACATGGGCCTGACTTGCTTTCCCCTTGCCCATACCCAACGCAGTACGCTTTCAAGATGGACGGGTTGCTGGTGAGCAGCCATTGGCCAGGGGAGGAGGGGCTGCCCAGGAGCCTCTGCATCTGCATGCGAGCAGACTTGATGGCTTGCCCGCAGGCGCAGGCATCCCACCACGCCTCTTTGGCTTGCTGCGTGTCCATCTTGCTGCACCACAGTGGGCCCTCAAGGAGCGCGATGTGCCGCCAAAGCTGCGCAACCAGATCATCGACTATGTGCAGGCGAGGGGTGATGGCATGTGGGCTGCGTGCTGCAGGTGCTGCTGGGTAGAACTGGCGCATCAAAGTCGTGCCCTTCGTGGCGCACGGCCCAGCTGTTGACCCCGCGCTCATATCACTTTCCGGGCCTCTGCGCAACCCACCACTGCGTCCCCACAGTCCAAGTACGTGGGCCGGCGTGTGGCGCATGACGAGGAAGCGATGCAGGAGCTTGCGCCCACCATCAGGGCGCAGGTGGGGGCCAGGGGGCGACGCGCAGCCGTGCGTGCAGCAGTGCCTTTGTGCAGCCCTGCAGGGCCAGCTTAGGTGGTTGAGTGTGGCTGTACTCTTGGCTACACTTGTGCCGATGATTGCTGTGGCTCAACCGCTGCTTACCCTTCCTGTCTCAGGTGGCCTTGCTGTCATGCGGCGGCCTGCTGGCCCAGGTGCCCCTCTTTGCAAAGCACCATGCGGTGATGGAGGAGATTGCGCCGCTGCTGCAACGATGGGTGGCGCTGCCGGGTGCGGACGGGTGCTGCACGTGCTGCTGGGCAAAGCTGGGCTCAGGTTGCCGCCGGCATGCTGGTGCGTACAGGATGGGATGCTGCTGGTAGTTGCGGCATAACGCGTGCTTCTCCGCTGCTGCCCACTCTGCATGGCGCACTCAGCACGCTCAGCACCTGCCCCTCTGCCTCCGTCCCTCGGTGCCAACAGGCCAGGTTGTTGTGCAGCAGGGCCACGTGCTGCAGAGCCTCTGGTTTGTGCGGCGCGGCTACATCGACCTGTCGATTGTTGCCACCAGCGGGGGGGCTGGAAAAGACGCAGGCGCAGAAGGTGCAGCGGAAGGCGGCCGCAGCAGGCTGGTGGATACCCTGGGGCCGGGCGACTACTTTGGAGACAGGGCCCTGCTGCCGGCACCCACAGATGCGGCCAAACAGGTGGGGGGCTCTGGTGGGCGCTTGGGGACAAAGTCGAGTAGTGCAGGCATGCCCGGTGGGCATGTGAACCAGCACAAACTGCACAAGCCTGCTGCTGCCAGCCCCCCATTTCGCCCCCCATCCTCCGCCTCCCCCCTTCCTCAGCTGGGTCGCGGCTTGCGCGAGCAGCTGCTGGCGGGCAGCTGGTGGCGCGCCCCATTCACGGCCACTGCCCTCAACCACAGCGAGCTCTTCATGCTGCCAGCAGAGGCGTGGCATCGAGTGCTGCAGAATCATGCTGACCTGGCAGCTGAGCTGGCAGAAGAGGCGGCCAGGTGTGTTCTCGCATGTTTGGTGCGTGGGTGGTTGCAACGTGGGTGTGCATGCCCGTTCTAGGGCTGGCCCTGGGACAGCTTTGAAGGCCGTCTGGCAAGTATTATGACCCCTTCGACTGCCCAACCCATGCTGCTGTGCTGCACAGATTTGTGGCCTGCATAGCCAGGGCACTACCACCCGGCGGCGGGAGCAGCAAGGGCTCGCCAGACCCTGCTGCCGGCTTGGGTGTAGCAGACGAAAAGGCGGCCTCACTTCGGCTGGGACGCATCGATCGCAGCATGACACGGCCGCGGGGGCAGCAATCCCTCCTGGCTGCAGGCAGCCTGCAGCGCATTGATGTCTCACAGGACTGAAGCGCAGACGACTGACAATCTTCTGGCTGCAGCTCGGCCGCTGGCTGAGCTGCCATTCTTCCAACTGGATGTAGAAATTTGGCCAAGTAAGCAAAGTGTGCAGCGGGGGTTTACTGGGCATCCCTCAGCCGCAGCGTTTGGGGGATTGTTGGAACGAACGAACGAATTTCAGGTGAGTGCAGGGGGAAAGAGCGCGTGGATGGCCAAATTGTCGGGAGAGCGGGTGGCACCGGCAGTTTCAGCGGGGTCTGACACTGGTGCTCCCCGGCCATACTTAGCGGGGGTGGGCTGCAATGAGGCTGCAGCTTCTGGGGGTGTGCTGGCCTTCCATGTGCACGTACGGGTTCAGGCAGCCAGCAAGCGCGGCGGTGACCACACGATGGCGGAGCCCGTGCGCATCAACAGCTGGATCTGAGGCAGGTGGGAGGAAGGGTGGGAGCAGACAAGGGTGACGTTTGGGGGCTGGTGGCGCACCAGGGGCGCAGTGTATGCATCGTCTGGTGGCCGTGTATGCCGGGGTTGATAGCCCGCCGGTGCGCACCTTGGCTGTGCCCGCCACTTGCATCCACTCCACGACAATGGGGTGGTCGCCCGCAGCCAGCTGCACACTCATGGTCTGGAACTGGAGGGATGTGGCGCCTGCGGTGCGCGTGTAGTGGGGAGCGTGCGGGAGGGCTGGTTGGGCAGGTGAGCAGGTGGCCTGTGGCCCGCGCCACTCTCGCGTGCTGGATGCTGGCCAGCTCAGCGGCACCAGCTGGGCACCATTGCCAGGGGCCTCCGGAGGGATCCCCCCGCCTGCCCCCTCACCCGTGATGGAGATGGTGGATCCACCCAAGGTCACGCGTGCCCAGCCGGTGGCCTTGAGCAGCAGCTGCACAGCGCGCTTGGCATCGGCGGGCAGCAGGCGCAGCTTGCCAGACGCCCGTACCGCAAACTGTGTCCGGTACTGCAAAGGGCAGAGGAGAGGAGCAAGCGGGGGCGGCAGTGAGGTGTGATGGGGGGTGGGGGGTCGAGGAGGCAAGCTTACGCTGACACGCAATGCACAGCCACGACGCGCGAGCCGGCCCACCTTGGTGCTCAAGCAGCGTTGGGCGGCGGTGGGAGGCAGCATCGGATCGCACGAGTAGGAGGAGCCGAGGCGGGTCATCAGCCCGCGCTCCTGCACCTTGCGGGCCTGGTGGTCGGGGAACACGCTGTCAAACTTGCCGCGCAGCAGGGTGTACGACAGGCCGAGGGCAGCAGCTGCCGGCGTGGGCGGCGGCTGCGCTACTGGCGTCAGAGGCGAGGGCGGCTTGGGGCTTGGAGGCGAGGGGGAGGGCGGCATGGGGCTCGGAGGCGAGGGCGAGGGCGGCTTGGGGCTGCAAATGGGAGAAGGGAGCAAAGGCGGATTGCCCATTGTGTCATTTGCCCAAGGGCGCTCCCAGGACACAGCAGGGGCCTGCATGCCCAGGCAGTAATGTAGCCCTGGCAACACTGAACCTTGGAGGCGGTGGGGAGGGCGGCTTGGGGCTTGGAGGCGGAGGGCTGCAACAGCAGGAGAGGGAAGAAGTGCGGTGGCTCAGGTATCCACACATGGTGCCCAACCCACCCTGCAGCCTCCCAGCCGCCATCTTTGAGTGCAAACCCAAGCATGCGGCGCTGCACCTTGGTGGCGACGGCGAGGGCGGCTTGGGGCTTGGAGGCGGCAGCGGAGGCTGGGGGCTGCACCGGCCGGAGAAGGGATATGAGCTGAGCTGACTAGTGGTCTCCTTGGCGATGAGTGGTGCCTTGCCCACTCAGCAATCTCCCATGCACAGTGTTTGCTGGGTGCAGATGTACAGGCACACACACAGGCGTGCGCCTGGCACAGCGACCCGTCGCACCTGGGTGGTGGTGGTGGCGAGGGAGGGCTTTGCGCGGACTGCGGCGGTGACAGCGAGGGCGGGGGGGACGCCGGCGGGCTGCGGGGAGTGCGGATGGAGGGGAGGCGTGGAGGCGGGGCGACCCCATACTCACTTGCCCAGCCCTTCAAGCAGCCGTTCAAGCAGCTCACCCAGCAGTCCTGCATATGCAGCCCTGGTACCACTGTCTGGTTGGTTGGCGCGCCGGCACTCACTTAGTCCAGGACATGGCGAGCTTGAAGGACCCGCTGCGATCGTTGTTAAACTCGCCGACAGCAATCCTGCGGCGTACGGGGCATCCAGGTTTTCCTGGTCAGCACTGCTGCACGGCTCACTGCCCCAGGCAGGCACAGTCAGCCCATGGCGTATGGCTGGGGCATGTTCAGGGCGCCATTCTCGTCACCATGGGCGCATGTGACACGCAGGAAACCCACCAATACGTGGTTCCCTGGACGGCCTGGAACTTGGCAAGCGTGGCGTCAGTGCCTGCGCCGCAGCCCTGGTCACCACCTTTGTAGCAGGTGGGGTTGGCCGGCAGGCCGCCGCCGGCGGATGCTGTGCCAGTGAGCACCGACACTTGTGTGTCTGTGTAGGGGCTGTTTGTGAGGCCGCAGGTGGACAGCTGCACTTCGCCGCTGGCGGGGGCCGTCCAGCTGAACAAGAAGCCCATGTCCCCGGCAAACAGGCCGCCGTCGGTGTCGGCGCAGGTCCTCTGGCCCAGAAGTTCGGAAAAGGCCCCTGAAAATGAGTACTGGCTGCTTGTCCACGGCAGGGAGGCAGGCACCACAATTGGGTTGCTTGCAGCGCCAGTGCCGGCAGGGGCAGCGCCAGGCGGCGGTGGGGGGCTGCCGCCGGAGATGGCTCCGGGTGGCGGTGAAGAGGCGGTGGGCAGCGGCGGCGGTGGGGAAGTGCTCCCCACCCCCTTAAGGGGCTGCACGTTGGTGGCGTACTGGCCAGCATAGTTGCCGTACGGCGAATACCGGCTGCAAGGCAGGAGCAGGCGGGGCAGGGAGGAAGGGGCTGAGGATGGGGGAGGGAGGGGGCCACGCCCTTGCTGCAAGGGCGAGGGGTCGCACACGGCGGCGTTGGGCAACGAGCAGGCCGCCACAGCTCCCTGCAGCCCGTGCCTGCAGCAGCCCCCAGCTGACTCACCACACAACCAAAGTCCAGAGCGGGAAGCTTGAGCCAAAGGGGCTGTTGGTGGAGCAGATTTTCATGCCGCAGCCGACTTGCGTCGTGGACTGCCACACAACCTGAACAGGCGGGCGGGGCAGGGGGGAGCAGCATTGGAGCCGACGCCACTATTGCCGCCATGCACAAGGCAAGGGGCCCCAATTTCCACACCTGTGTGAAGTGTCCGGTGGCGCCGGTGGCCCCAGCTTTACGAGCGCTTGTGGCAAAGTCCCAGTCATTGATCTCGGCATACCTGCTCGTTGGACGGTGTCGTGGGAGTGGGGCGGTGAGGAGACGGGTACCAGATGGCAGACAGGCACCACACCGCACACTGCGCGCATCCGGCTGTGCCTCTATGCACTGTGGGTGGCAAGCATCCACTCGCTGCCAGGCCCAGCAGTACGCCTACCATTGGTCAACTGCCACAGAGCAGGGCTCAAGCGATGCGTCCGCGCTCTCAGCGTACAGGTTTTCGCCGTATGCTGTTTGTGTTCCAAGTCGTGGGTCGGGTTGGGGGTGGGTCAGATTTTGGACGCACAGACTCGAGAGTGGCGCTTGCGCCCCAGAGACACCATGCGTGTTGCATGCACTGCATGCAGACGCACAGCAGGCACCCC
>RRZL01000078.1:1922693-1936245 GCA_006782975.1 Chlorella sp. Dachan | reverse complement strand
CCCCCCCCCCCCAAGCTCCTGGAGCGGCTGCACAGTTGCAAGCACTCCCGCCCCTGCACCGGCCGTTGCAGCTCCTGCCCGGAACTCACATCCATGTGTGAAGTTGCAGCCGTTTGCCCAGGTCTGCATTGGCGCAGCAAGGCACGGCAGGCAGGCTGTCAGGGCATTGCTTGGCAGCAGGCTGTGAAAACCCGTTGGCGTGGTGGTGTGCGTTATCACATGCCCTTCGTGTTGGGCTACCACACTCCCAGGGAGTGCTTCACCTGTGCACTAGCCGCCAGAGTGCTGCTCCAGACCAGCGAAGCAGTGTTCTGGTGCAGCAGGCGCTTGGTGTTGTGCACAGCCAGCACACCCGTGAGGGGGCTTTGGCAGTTGCCACCGTTGCTGCAGCAGATGTGGCGGGAGGCAAGTGGAGGTAGTGGCCTGTGCGGGCAGGATTGAACAAAGCAGCCACGCACCAGGAGTGCAGCACCAAAGCACCGGGCGCTGTGCATCAGTTGCGCCACACCACCCAACCGCTACGCATGGGGTGTCGGGCCAGGCAGCTTACACAAAGGGTGGCGGCGGTGCTGGGGTGGTCACACTAGGTGGTGCGGGGCTTGGAGGTGGTGCGGGGCTTGGAGGCGGGGCGGGGCTGCAGAAATCCAGGAGCAGGGCTTGGCAGTTAACCAGGATCACAGCCTAGGGAGCAGATGGTGTTGTGCCCACTGGTTGGGCACCCGTCGCCTCCTCAAGGCACTGAGCTAGGGCAGCATGGCGGCGGTCAGTGCGTCATTGCAGGCTGATGGCCGCTGCGTGACCTGCGGTGTGCTTGCAGCGTGCCGACAGCCACACAAACATTGTGCAGTGGATAGATGCAGGCAGGAAGCGGGAGTGCGTTGCTCATGCCCCCGCCCACCTTGGGGGCATGGGCAGGGGCGGAGGCGATGGCGGTGCTGGTGGGCTGGGCGGCGGGCTTGCGGGCAGAGTCACCCAGCTTTCTGCAG
Organism: Chlorella sp. Dachan; assembly: GCA_006782975.1. Taxonomy (NCBI): domain Eukaryota; kingdom Viridiplantae; phylum Chlorophyta; class Trebouxiophyceae; order Chlorellales; family Chlorellaceae; genus Chlorella; species Chlorella sp. Dachan. The sequence goes on along the minus strand of RRZL01000078.1, from coordinate 1,935,259 downwards.
CAAGGGTGGTGGTACGCAGCGTGTGGTTCACCAGCGGGGCGTATTCAGCCCATTGCTCCGTGCCAGTGCACTAATGGTGGTGGTAAGCTAGGCAGCCCACACAGCCCAAAGGCTGCCTGCCCTCCCACAATGACAAGCAGCCAAGGGGCACATCGGCGGCTGCCGCCCACCTGGCACGCCCGTGATCTGCATCCTCATGGACAGATCCCGGTAGGCCACGGACGCCTCGATGCAGTAGCGCGACACGGCGGGCAAGCTCCGGCTGCCCAGCATGCCTGTGCACGACGGGCAAGCCGACACGCAGTTCTTGTAGGTGTAGGCAGCAATGCTCTGCGGAGGAAGGGCGGATAGGCGCGTTGGTGGGCGAGGCAGCAGCCGGCACACCCTCTTGGGCCTGGCCCTCCTTCCACCCTCCCGACGTGCGCCCGGCTGGGCCCCCACCCCAGGCAGACTGCCTGCGTTCAGGGTGGGGACGGACTGGACTGCCGCCCAAGCACACCGACCGCCCTGCTGCCACGCCGGTGGGCTGCGCGCACCTCAAACAGAGCCCACAGGAAGAAGCCTTCTGCCGGGTTGCTGGCATTCACGGGGCGCATGCCCAGCAGCTGCGCCTCCTTCACAGGGTCCCAGCCAGTTGTGGAGCTGGAGAGGCAGGGTGCCAGCACCAGGCGGTCACCTGCCGAGGGAGGGTGGGGCGGTAAGCATGAGCAGGCCGTGAGCGTGTGGGTCAGGGCTGCGCATCCAGCTGGCCACGGGGAGGGAGGCCACACGTACAGGCGTGCGAGAGGCCACACAAAGCCCTTGGCTGTGCATGCCCGGCATCGCCAGCCAGCCAGTCTGTGGCCCAGCGCGGCCTCGTGCAAGTGCTAAAACAGGCGGGCGGGGTGAAAAGCGCCTGCAAGGCCGGCTCACCTCCACCCTGGACCAGGGTGTTGTTCATTGTGATGCACATGCCTGGCCTGGCCACGCTCTCAAACTGGCGCCAGTCGCCGTTTGCGGCGTCTGCCTTGCGCACAGGGGAAGCGCGCCACACTTGCTCGATGGGGGGCGGCGTGTACCGCGGGCAGTCGAACAGCGTGTGCACGCCCACGTGTGCGACCGCCGCATCGCCGGGGCAGGTGGTTGGGGTGCAAACCGCCAAACACGGCACGGTGCCTTCATATGGGCCCGTGCTATCTGCCATGAAGCTGGGGTGCCTCAACATGAAGAGGCCAGTGACCACAGTGGCGACGGGCGCAGGAGGAGGGAAGGCCTTGGGCGAGGGCGGGCGAGGCGGGCTGGGCGGCGGACGAGCAGGTGGAGGCAGGGCAAGACCTGGGGGTGGGGAGGTAGTGGAGGGTTGTGCACAGGTGCGCGACTGCCCAGACATGCGAACTCTGGACTGCGCCCCCTGTCATGCCCGCTGCACACGTACCCAGCGCCTCGGTGGCTTGGAAGCGCATGATTCCATTGAAGAATGTTTCGGAGTTCAACTGGAGGGGGGAGGGGGGAACGCAGCGGTGAGGGTTAAATCCCGTGGAAACCTCATTTGGCGTCTCCCAGCAGGTGAGGCGGCATGGCTGGGACGGCAGGCAACCGTGCAGCCGCTTAGGCAAGCGCTGCCTCTGGGCGCCCTCCCACCCCAGCACCCACCTGGTAACAGTATGACACCACCAGCCCCCGGCCCTGGGAGGGGGTGGGGGAGTTGCATGTGTCGTCCTTGTCATCCCTGCAGGTCAAGGGGTCCATTGTGGGGCTTGGTACAGCACCCAGAGGTGTGCGTGTGGGTCCAGGCGGCGCAGTAGTGGTTGTAATTGCAGATTACGGGTGTGGGCGCTCGCAAGCCAAGTGCACATGATGGTGGACTTCCTCCCTGCCAGCCCACACCCTTCTGCTATGCCATCCGTGTGAACAGCACCGCAGCTCGCGCCCCTGCCTCTCACAAGCAGGTGGTGAGGCAAGTAGACTGCATGCCGTTTGGTGCCTGCATTGTGGCCATGAGGTTCAGGTACGAGCCGTCGAAGCGGTCGTTGGTGACACGGTACAGCTGGGGGTGGACGGCCAGGGACTCCGTGGTGGCAGCCACAGGGTACGTGAGGCAGGGTGCGCCCAGCACGCGGTAGCCCGCCACGTCAAACCCTGCGGGCAGCGGGGCGCGGGGAGAGGGGGGCTTGGTGCGCCGCCCAGCCAGGGCCCCTTGGATCCCGGCTCGGCGGGGACGCCAGCCACAGCCCAGCAACACTCGATCAGAGCTGTGCAGCCCCCTGCACGGGCCCCGCTCACAGTACGGGACGGCGGTGCTGTTGTCGGTGGTGAGGCAGTGGCCGTTGCCCAGGTTCTGGAACTGCACGAACCAGACACTGTCGGTGAACAGGCGCGGGACCATCCTCCACGAGTTGGCGGGAGTGGCGGTGGCGCAGCTGTTTTTGGCCACCACGCGTGTGGCGCCCGCAAGACTGGTGGCGGGAAGGGTGCAGTTGGTGCAGACCTCCACGCACATATTGGCGCCCTGGCCCGGCACCCGAAGGTGGAAGGTGGGCGGCAGCGGCTGGTCCTCAAAGGCTGCAGGGCAGAGCAGACGGGATGCCAGCAGGTGAGCCCGGGGGAGGGGGAGCTAGCACCAGCCGCCCACAGCATCACCCCCTGAGCACCATAGCAAGCCGGCGGAGGCAGGCGGCAGGCACCCGGCAACCAGGAGGCGGAACTGCAACAGTTACTGCCACCAACAGTGCGGCAGCGCCTAGGGCCCCCACGCTTACGGCAGCTGGCATACTGGTCCTCCAGGCAGAGCTGGATGGTTGCGTTGGCCTGGGAGGTTGCCAGCACTTTGATCCACAGGCCAGTGCCCGGCTGCAGGCGGGGCACAGCGGGGCACAGCGGGGCACAGCGGCAAGTGGTGCGTCCAGCGTGCAGCAGCTGCAGGGTGGCGCGCAGCATCAGTGGGGGCCTGCCTCCTCACCCTGCTGCCCCCCTCGCATGCATGCACGAGTCGCGACCCCCCGTTGCCACTCACATACTTCCAGGCCCCGCCCTTGGAAATGCTAAGCAGGTTCCATGTCATGTCCGAGGTGGGGCCCTGCTGGTGCCGGATCACAGCTGCCCTGCGGTTATGGTGGCGGGATAGAGGCAGCGTTTGGTGCATAACACGTGGCGCCTGGAACATGCGTGCGGCTGCCCTGCCGGTCAACCGCTGTATGCGTGCCGGTCATCACAAACCTGGCAGAGGAAAAATAGCTTACCGGTCGTACTTGGGCTCCACGTAGAACAGGATGTTGGAGGAGTAGGTCAGCCAGGTAGTGCGGCCCTCGTACGACGCGTTGAAGGTTGCCATGTCAAACGCAAATGCCTGCAGGAGGTGGTGCGTGGGTGTGTGCTCTGCAGCATGGGCAGATGACAGCCTCCTGCCAGTGGCGTGTAGGCCACGAACAATTGAGGGGGCCTGTCATTGTATTGTTGGACAGACGGGTTTAGCCAGCCAGCCAGCCAGCCAGCACCGAGCTGCCCGGGGAACCGGGAAGCCCGACGGGGCGGTGCCGCCGCCAGCGGATTGAAGCAGCAAGCCTGGGGTGCAGCCCTCCCTGCCCGCCAACTCACCACTTCCACGCCGTTGGCCAGGCGCGTGGGGGAGCTCCACTCGTGCCCAAAGCTGTAGGTGTCCACCTGTCCTGGAACCATCTGCTCCTTGCTGATGCGCGTGGGCACAAAGGTGTCGGGCATGAGGAAGGAGCTCTGGGCAAAGTTGAAGCACGCGCCTCCCGTGCCCATGAGCGTGGCGGAATCGCCGTCTGCAGCAGGAGGGCCGGCAGCCAGCGGGTCGTGCATTGCGGCTGAGACGGCAGGCAGGAGGCACAGGGGCGCTTGGTTGTTGGGCCAGCAATGTGCCATCAAACTGGGGGCCAGTCAGTGGACATGCAGCACAACAGAGCCCGCCTGCCAGCCGCCCGCCTGCTCACAGTTGTTGGGCAGGCTGTAGCCGTTTTTGATGTTGTCCACCAGAACAGACGCCGCGTGGTAGAGGCCCAGCGTGTGCCCCATCTGCGAAGCGCTGTGCACGAGTCGTTCAGGAGCTCGGCGGATGCACACGTGCGCGTGCACAAACAAACGGCCACACGGCCACCCTGCAGGTCGGCGACCTGCGGGCTGACTTCTGCAGGCTGTGGCCCGCAGCTGTGGCCCCCACTCCCCCTTACCTCGTGTAGCACCACAAGCCGGTTCAGGTTTGCGTTGTCGTTGAAGTACAGCTCTTTGCCGCCTGGGCATGGGCAGGAGGGCAGGGCAGGCGCACAAGCTGTGTGAGTCGGGCACGCGAGGTGCACGGCTGATCGTGTTGCCAGGAGCAGATGCCACACCACCCACGGGGTAGCAGGGGCAGCATCTCTGCAGGTCTTACCAAGATTGCCGAGCCCGTAGAAGAGCGCCGGGCACTGAGAGGTGGGCGCCTTGGAGCCCAGGTAGGGGTACTCGTAGAGTAGCATGTCAAAGCTGTCGGGGTTGTGCCCCTGAGCACTGGCGCTCTCCCGCATCGCCTGGTTCCATTTGAGGTGGTTCAGAGGGTCGCACCTGTGCGGAGGGCCAGGGCCAGGCGGTGCACCGGTTGATGGAGATTGTAGCTCATCCAGCCAAACAGGGTAGGCAGCAGGCAGCCCAACAGGCCAGGTGTGCAAGCGGGCAGGCGGGTGGCTGGGCAACGGAGCACGCCCGGCCCTCACATGTCGAGCTGCGAGGTGGAGCAGTTGAAGTTGGCGAAGTCTGCCACCACGGACCCCACAGTGTCCAGGCCGAGCCGGCCAAAGGAGCAGGTGCTCATGTTGACGTTGATGGCCGCCAGCGTCTCCTGCCACGTCTGCAGGTGGGCGGGGAGCGGCGGGGCGGGGTGCAGAACAGTTGGGCCCACCTGCTCAGTCACGCAGATGGGCAAACTGGGGCACCGGCTCAGGCTGCGCGCTGGGTGAGGTTGGAAGTTGGCAGCACACATGCCCTCGCCCCCTGACCTTAACCCAAGCAGGCAGGGGCGCACCACAGCGCTCATGAAGCTCTGGCGGGCCTGGTTGGGCAGGTTGGGGTTGCTCAGGGGGCAGTCCGCTTCAGGCGGCATCTTGGCTCGCATCACCAGCACCTTGAGCCCGGCTTTCACGGGGGCCTTGAGCGACCGGACGTTGCCGCTCCTGCCCCGGCTGCCAGCCAGGCGGTCCAGCAGGGCGGGGGCAGGAGCGGGCTGCAGGACGTCTACGCCCGCCACTTGAACGACGTGGGTTGTGTGGGAGATGGAGGACACTCTGCAACAGCGGCGGGCAGCATTGGAAGTGGGTGGGCGCGCTGTGCGCAGCAACACTGGCGCGGAAAAGCACACGGCTGGTGCTCATCCCGACAGTGGCAGCGTGGCGACGGCTGCAACACGGCTGGCAGCAGCAGCTGCCGCAGCCCAGAGGGCCAGCCCCAGCCTCCTTCCCTCCCGCACATGGAGGCATTGATGGCCAGGCGGGCGCCGCTGCCCCAGCCGGTGGGGCAGTGCGGCGTGCACAGTGCGTTGGCGTTGGCTATCCGCAGGTGCAGAGACGATGCCTCCAGTGCTGCCCAGCTCAGTTCAACATGCTTCCCGTCTGACCCTATTGCATCCCCCACGAACAGCCGCAGCGTGCCTGCAGCAGCATGGCAAGTGCGGCGAGGGTGGCAGCCGGTGTTACTGGGCATATGCGGTGAGTACTGCTGCGCACGGCAGCGTCACACACCTGTGTAGGTTTGAGGTCCGGCTGCTGCGGCAGCTGAAGACTGCAGGCTTGCGAGCAGCACCAGCAGCAGCACCAGGGGGCTGCCTTGCGCAGGCCGCTCCCTGCAGCTGCCCAGGCGCCACGTCATGCTGAAGCTGCATGGCGTGAGTGATGGGTCGCAATGGAAAGCTAGGATGGACATTGCAGCCAAGGAATCAGGAGGTAGAGCTTAGATGCATGCAAAAGCCAGGCACCGGCGGCGGCGGCAGCAGGAGGAGCGTGGAGTATGGTACAGCCAGCGGAGGCGGCGGCAGGAGGAGCGTGGAGTATGGTACAGCCAGTCGTGGCGGCGGCCCGGCGGCCGGGCACTAGGCGCGGCCTGATTGGTACCTCCTTTCTCACCAGTGCGCCGAGCAAGACTCGACCGCGGTCGAGGCGGCGCGGGTTTCCCTTCTCAGGCTACAGCGCTGCCTCTCAGCACATTCCGGAAGGGTGCAAGGTGTTTTAAACTGCGATGCACAGCCAGCGGTCGCAGTGGCAAGCGGCACCAGCCCAGCATGCCCAGCGCAGTCATGCGCGCAGCTCCTGCGTGGCGGCCAAGCCGCAGGAGGGCATGTGATGGGACGGCTGCCCAATTCCCCCAACCCCGTTGCCTCCCCGGACCCAATGTGAGGTTGCAGATCACGCTGCACGTTGTAACTTCTTCTTTGAGTGCCAGGGCGCCGTCTTGCGGCGATTGCCTGAAGCGACGAGCGCCACCATTTTTCGCCTCCATGCGGGGAAGCCAAACTGCAGGCTGCGGGCCTGGCGCATGGGCGGCCTCATGGGTGGCGCAGCTAAGTATTGAGGCTGCAAGTGCAGCAGATCTGCAAGGTGCACGAGCTGCACCTTCGCCCGCCGCCCGCCACCCAGGTGGCACCATTCCGCGCTCAGCACTTCCCAATGCATGTTGCGCTTACAAGTATGTGCAACTGTCAGCACCAAGCGGCTAGGCCCTCCCAAGATGGGCGGTTTACATCATAGTATCATTTTAAAGCTTTGCGCATTGATATCTGTTCATGCTGCCTCGAGGCAGCCAGGATGGAGCTCCCAGCGCTCAACTCAGGGCGGAGCTCACAGCCGCAGGGATGGCGGCTGTGAAGCACTCTGGGATGCCGGCAGGCTTGATGGTGGCAATCGCTCCAGCAAACGCTGCAGAATCAAAGGACACGGTCTCCTGGTGGTTGCACCGCCGCAAGAACAGCAGCGAGCCTGCTCAGTTCAGACCCGCAGCAGGGCGTGGCCACACACCGGTTGCCCTGCCCACCCACCTGCCGGGAATGCTTCCATGTTCTGTTCAGCAGCCCCACTGACGGCTCGGGCCGCCGCCTCGCAGCAGGCATCCCAAGCCTGCACAACCGCCCTGGCAGCGCCGCTTGACGCGCCCTGGCTGGTGTCGGGGCTGGTGAGAGCAGTGACGACGGCGGGGGCAGCGGTGCCAGGACTGTCGCAGATGGCCCGCTGCAGGGCCTGCAGGTTTCGGGTGCAAAGGCGGAATGCACTGTAGGTTGGCATGTCAATCGATAAAGGACATCTGACGGTTGAGCAGCGCTGAGCGCTGCGGCCCGCCTACCCGGACAAACACGAGCGCCACAGCGGGGCTGCCCTCAAAACGAGCCACGTCTTCCGCCACCTCAGCGCCGTTGCCCTGCACAGATTGGGCATGGATGTGACGGGAGCAGGGTCAGCAGAGTCAGCAGAGTCTTAGGCCCGCCTGCCGCACAACGGGTGGCAGCAGGCATGTGCCCTCATCCGCTGCCACCCGCCTGTGTGATAGCCTTGGCAATGCCTCGCACAACGGCAGAGGCCAGCGGGGAAGTGGGGGAGGGCAGCCCTCCTCCAGCCATCTGCTGGCGCTGCACGGCAAAGAAGGCATCCGCCGCCGCCTTCTGGTCGGTGGCAATGACTTGGGCAATGGCCTGCGGGGATGCGTGGGGGTGGTGTGCGGGTGGTACGTACCACCAGCAACCGGTCGTTGCTCAAACAGCAGTGGGCGACGAGCCAGGCGGGTATGCTGCCAAGCCGTTTGGTCAACACACCACTTGCCAGCAGAAGACAGCGGCAACCCCTGCTCACGTCTGTGAAGGCTTCCAGGATGCGGGGCTCTGCGGCTGCCGCCTGAGCAACCAGAGCCACGGCCTGGGCCGACTTGCCCGCCAGCAGCGCCTGCAGCAGCGCTTGCGCGCTCGCGTCCACACCTGCAGGGGGGCGGGCGCACAGAGCAGCGCTGGCAACGTCAGATATGCAGGCGAACAATGCGAGGTTGAGAGACAGTGAGCAGGCGGCAGGGAGTGACAGTGCTGGATTGAAAGCGGCTCGCCATCAGAGGCAACGGCCGCCGCAGCGGCTGCAGGGTCCTGGGCATCGATGGCTTGCGCCATTGCGTCCGAGGCAGCCGAGCTCCTGCGGTGTGGCACGGCTTCCTGTAATAGCATGGCAGCCTTGGCGGCAGTGCACGGGCAAGTGGCGGCAGCGCAAGGCGGCCGCGGCGAGGGCAGCTGCTCCGACCCACCTGGCCACTGCTGCGCTTAGCAGCGCCACCAGCAGGAGGGCGGTGCAAGTCTGAGGGCGGACGGAGGGAGGCGAGAGGCAGTGGAGCGCCCCTGCCTTGGCCACCCGTCCTTTCCCACCCGACCTCAGCCCCTGACACGTTGAACTTCACCTTCATGGCGCCGTTCTCAAAGGACGAAGCAGGAAGGTGCGAATCGGGCGAGGCTGGCTCCATCAATGGCGGGTGACGAGGCGCCGGCGGGTGCGCCGGCGCGCTGTCGAGCAGCACAGCTGCTCGTCTCATTAGTGGCTCTGCATCACAACAACTTCACCACTCATATGTAGGAGCCAGCCATGAGCGGAGCAATGGCAGGCCTACTCTCTTTGTAGCCAGGCAGTCGTGCAGCGGGTGCCCGCGGTTGTGCCCGCCCACCTTCCTCTGCTACAGGCATGCTGCGCAACGGCAGCAAGCTGAGCGTAGTGTTGCAAGGAAACAGTGATAACAAGTATGATGCGGTGAGGATGCGTGTGGATGTGGAGTGACGGCAGACGCAAGTGATTGAGGGCAAGTGGCAGTATCTGCGGGGTCACAATCGGATGCGCGTACAACAGCAGCCATGGTAAAAAGCGCGTCTTCAGCAGAGGCTCTGACTCAGAGGGGCACCCAAGCGGACATGGGCAGCGCAGACAGCTGGAGTATGCGCAGCAGCAGATCGGCGGGCAGGGCACCCAGATCCGCGTCAGAGCCCCTGCTGTCGCTGCTGCCGCCATCGGCATGTTCAATTGCCGCACGCTTGTTGGACAGTTGCGTCTGGCTTGCTCGGCCGGCAGCTAGTGGTGTGAAGGGAGCTTGGGCTGGGGAGGCCCAGGGCTGCCGCCGCTGGCTGCCGCCGCTGCTGCCGCTGGTCGGGCTGCGGTTGTGGTGCGCCGCCAACAGCAGTGCACGGGCCGCTGCCTTGAAGGTGTCGGGCCACAGGTGGTGGCTGGTGAGGCACCACAAGCCGCTCTTGGCAGCACAGAGCAGCCTGCGATGGACCATATGGGAGAGCCCTGAGCCAAGCAGGCCAAGCGTCTGTCGCGAGCAGGCGGTCATCTCAACTAGGGTGCAGGGGCTCGTCTCAGCCAGGGTGCATACCTGGCTTCCGCACCATGGAATACCCACAGCGCTACCGGACACCCGTTGCGATGCTCCCTCCCTCTCCCTCGCACCGCTCCGACAGGTTGGTGTGCACATCAAACGGGTCGAGGCGCCGCAGCTCTGTGGGCAGCCCCAGCCCTTCCAGCAGCCGTGAGCTCACTCCCTCGTAAACTGTGGGGCGGAAGCCCGCAGCTAACAAGGCCTCCACGACATGCACGGCACGCGCCTCCACCCGGAGAGCCTCTGCCCTGCCAGCCCGGCTGTCGGGCAGATCCTGTGGAGGGGGGGGAGAGCACAAGGGAGGCCAGGCGGCCATCAGGGTGTGTCAACTGCATTGGCGGCAGGGTGCACCGAGGTGACGACAGCACTGCTGGTTGGCACCCCACTGATGCACGTTGGCGCCACGCCCACCACCACGCCTCAGGCGCCAAAAACCCCTGCCTCTCAGCACTCCTCCCTACCTGCACCAGCTGGTCGGCGGCGTTCAGGGCGCGGTGGATGGCGCACGAAAAGCCGTGCCTTCCCCGCACCACCATGTTCACATTGCTTGCATCAGGCACCGGCCGCCCGCAAGCCAGCAGCACCTTCACAGCCGCAGGCGCCAGCTCTTGCACATGCTCCATCAGAGCATCCGCCAGGAGCGGCGCCCCCGCCGCATGCAGCAGCGGCACGGTAGCGGCCGCGGCCGGGGAGGCTGCTGCTACCGCAAGCAGCGTGCGCCCGTCGCCGTCGCGGGCTGCCAAGTCCAGGGCTAGCGTGCTGCCAAGCAAGCGGCGCAGCGGGTCTGGGGCACTGCCGCTGCGTGCCAGGGCAAACAGCACGCCAGTAAGCGAGCGGCTGGCATGGTACCCTAGAGGCCGGCCGCCCAGGGCGCGCTCCAAGTAAGCCAGTGCGTGATTGAGCAGTGGCCCATGGTTTCTTAAAGCCGCAGCCAGCAGCAGCTGGGCTGCCCGCTCGTGCCCGCTCAGCTCCAGTGCACCGGCCACCCGCTGCTGCTCCAAATGGCCCAGCAGCACATCAGCCGCCTGCTGGTGATAAGCACTGCCGGCCGGATCGGCATACCGCACCAGCAGGGTGTCGCCGCCGCCCTGCTGTCCAGGCATTCGCAGGCAGTCTGCTCCTGCCGCTAGCAGCATGCCAATGATGCGGCTGGCTGCTGGATGAGGTGCCGCCGCTGCCGCCGCTGCTGCTCCTGCCGAGGCCTGGCCCCAGCCAGGTGCCGCCGCTGTGACAATCGGGACGGCGGCAAGGGCGCCCTCCGGGCCCGCATTGGGGTCAGCACCCAGGGCCAGCAGCTGCCGCACCGCCTCCACATCCAGCATGCTGCAGGGTCAGGTTGGCAAGAGAAGAGGCGGCTCTCACGCGTGGCTGCCCCAGCTGCGCGGAGATTCGCCATGGATGGCAGGCAGACCACAGTTGGCATGCAGGGTTGTGGCTCCCTTGACCGCCCGCCTACCCGCTCACCCTGCCGCCACAGCCAGCGGTGTGTGCCCCTTGCTGAGTGCTGGGCCGATGCGGCGCCAGTCCAGGCGAGCACCGCCCCGGCTGTCCAGGAACTCGGCGAGCTGGCCGGCAGGGGAGTCGGGCGGCTCGGAGAGCAGGGAGGTGGCAAACACACCGGCCTCCAGCACTCCATTCAGGTCCGAGCCTGCATGCATAGGGTATAGGAGAGTGATAACCTGGAGCGCAGACGTAAAGCTCAGCACGTCCAGCAGGGGAGCGCAGGGTGAGCCCACCTGCCGCCACGAGCGCCAGGAGCTGCCCGGCGCAGCCGCCGATGACGGCAGCGTGCAGGGATGAGAAACCTGCGGGCCCCTCTTGGCTCAGCTGCTGCGCTTGGGCGCCCAGCAGCAGCTGGGCGGCCCAGGCGCAGTTGCGGGTGAGGAGGGCGCTGAAGAGCAGGTGCGGGTCGGGCCCAGGAGGGCCGCCACGCCTGGAGGATGGCATGCCGGGTGAGCAGAGTTTGCTCAGCAAGCACATTTTGGGTGGACGTTTTGGCTGGTCGCCCATGCGCCGCAGCGGCCGAAACGGCGGAGCGCTGCGATCGCTGCTGGCTGCGCACCTCCTCGTTGCCTGGCAGCCCTGGCCAAGCAGCGGGTTGTTTTAAGCGGTCTGCACCGAACGGTCCTTCGTTAGTGTACTTGTGCTGGGCAGCATAGTTGTCGCCGCTGTCACCCCGCCGCTGCTGCCGCCGGTGACGGTGCCCGGTTGCGCAGCCACTCCTGGCCAGGGGGAGCAACATCCGGTGTGCTTTGTCGTGTGCCTGCTCAACTTCCATGTGACAGCCGTGCACAGCAGCGGCGCTGGTCGCTGGCAAGCAACGTCGGCTGCCCGCTGGAAGCCGCCCGCTGCGTGCTGGTGGCGGCGGCATGGAGGCGCCGCTTGGTGTGTCCTCGGCATTCTGCGTGCTCCCTGCTCATCCAGCCGCTGATCAGTGTGCCATTGCTGTGCTGGTCGAGCAGGAGCAGAGCAGGCCGCGCCTCTCCACCCGCCAAGTTGAGCGCCAGGCCGCCTAGGCCCCCTCACACGCTCCTGCAGGCGCCCAACGTGCGGGCGGGCTGCGCCAGGCCGCCCAGCGGGCTGGCGAGGACCGCCGCCGCCACAACCGCCAGCTCCGCCATGAAGCCGAGCCGCCGCCGCCTCCGCGAAGCCGCTCATGAGCCCCTTGCCCTTCACCCAATGCCCTGCGCAGATGTGCCCGGGCGACGGCTGCACGCACCAAGGCGCGCCGGATGCCAGCTTGGACAGCATCCTGCAGAGCAACCGGTGCGGCTCTGGTGACCGGCTCTCCAACTTTGCCGCCCTGCTGTGCGCCGCCTTGCGCCCCTGCCGCCGGCCCAGAATGAGGCGCACGTGCGTGCACGTGCCCCACTAGTGCAGCCATGCGTTGCAGTGCAACCACTAGTTGTGCGCAGCTAGATAAGCTGAATGCAATCCTGCTGCATGACGCGCTCCCCGCTGGCGCGTGCCCGCTGGCATACAGGCGCTGGGCGGCGGAGCAGGTGGAGCGCAGCCCCGACTTCTTCACAAAGCTGGTTGATCAGCAAAAGCCCGAGTACCTGTGGTGCGCCCTCCAGAGCTAGTGGACAGTCTCCGGCTGCTGTTCCAAGATGCCTGGCCCGCGGACATGCCTGCATGCGGTCAGCACCGCATGCAACTTGTTCGCCGCTGCGCCCGAATGGCCTGAGCGCGGCGCCTGCACCCTCCCCTGT
>RRZL01000078.1:1900623-1922635 GCA_006782975.1 Chlorella sp. Dachan | reverse complement strand
TCGGCTGCTCCGACTCGCGGGTGCCCGCCAACGAGCTGCTGGGGCTGGGCCCCGGCGAGGTGTTTGTGCAGGTGGGTGCCGCCGGTTGGCACGGGCGGGGCGCACCCTGCATGCATAGCCTGATGAGGGCTCCGCGGCCTGCACAAGTGCCCTTTCACTGCCCTGCTCGTTGCCGCCTGCACCCCTCTCCCCCGCGCAGCGCAATGTGGGCAACCTGGCCACCCACAAGGACATGAACGTCATGAGCTGTGAGCTGGGTCCCGGCTGATAGGCGTGCAGAAGTGTGTGCAGCAGCACCTGCACATGCCTCGCTCCCATGCAACGTGCGCAGCATGGTGGGCAGTATCTGTGCAGGCCTCAGTCTCCTGCAATCCAAACAGGCGTGTGCACCGATGGTCCTTCTGCGCGCCTCATGGTGCAGGCATGGAGTTCGCCGTGACGGTGCTGAAGGTCAAGCACATCATCGTGTGCGGGTGAGCGCCTGCACTGCGCATGGCGTGTGGTGCTCTGCTTGCATGCGGCCACCATTGCGTTGGCAGCGACAGCAGCAGCGGCAGGCAAGCAGGCTGCAATATGCCTTAACCTATGTATCCTGCCCATTGTGCCACTGATTTCTTTCGTGCAGGCACTATGGCTGCGGCGCAGTGAAGGGCGCGCTCACTCTGCCCTGCAAGACGCCCGGTGAGTCACATGTGCACGGGCTGGCGGTGTGTTTGCAGCTGCTCCCACTCGTCAGCAAGCCTTTGTGCTGATTCAGCTGCTGTATTTTCTTTCCTTGCCGCAGGCCTGGTGGGTGTGGCCGCCTGTGTATTGGGAAGCCTCCGGCAGGGGTGGGGCCGTGAGACAATCCCTGCCTCCGTGTGCTCAGTGAAGCGCGCCCGCCTTGCAGCAGCAGTGGCGGTTGTGTGCAGCACCATGCCGGCAGGCCTGACTCATCATGCAGCTGACTGTTGCCGCCTGCCCATCCTCTGGCAGGTCAACCTGTGGATCCAGGACATCCGCGACACGCGGGACAAGAACATCGAGGTGAGGGGCTGTGCTGCACTTGACACACATGTGACGCAATGCGAAGCAGCGGTAGCATCGGGGCCTGCGACAGTTCATGCCTGCTGAACCGCCCAGCGCCCGCCGCGCCCGCAGGTGCTGCGCAAGCTGCGTGGGGCGGAGCAGGTGGACAAGCTGGTGGAGCTCAACGTGATGCGCCAGGTGGGGCTGCTGCCTGGGAGCCTTCAAGGTTGCGCTCGGCATGAGGAGTGCTCTTTGCTGGTTGCGCCTGAGAGCCCAGGTTGAACAGCTGGCAGCCGTGGGCAGAAGTGCCTGCTGGCTTCTTCCCACCTTGCACCCCGGCCTGGCTGCCCCCGCATCATGCAGATCTTCTCCGTGTGCACCTCCCCGATCGTCCAAAATGCCTGGGACAACGGGCAGACGCTGGCGGTGCACGGCGTGGTGTACGCGCTCACCGACGGCATCCTCAAGGTCCGGCTTGTGTTGCGTGACGTGCTGCTGGCACACATGCGCTGCTGGCATGATGGATCTCCTGGCGCACACGGCACTGGGCACCCACTCCAGGCCATCTGCTTCACACCCCTGCCCAAACCTCTCACCTCCCATGCCGGTGCCCACCCCCTGTGCCTCTGCAGCCCCTCACGCCCCCCATCACCTCGCTGGGCGACTTTGAGCGCTTCTCCCACGAGCACGAGCTGGATGGGCTGCGCCACCTCAGCCTGTCGGTGCTGGAGCACATGTGCGCCTTGGCCGTTTCAATTAACAGTGTGGTTCAGTCCACAGTGTGCAAGCCGCCCTGCCACGCTCTGCCCTGCGTACGCAAAGCTGCCTGCCAACCAGCTGCTCACCTCTGCTGTCTATTTGAACGCACTGACTTGCTGCGCTGACTCTGGACCTGGTGTGTGCACTCTGCACGCGGCGTCCTTCCTCTGCCTGCGCATGCCATGCCACCACCACAACCAGTCACCACGGCTGCTGCTGTGCCTCCTGTCTCACAGGTCCTTTGAGCGCGAGGCCCTGCGGCGGAGCGGCAGTGTGGAGCCTCCCAGCCACCGCTCCAAGGCCGCGAATGTGGCGGTCGCCACCGCCGGCGAGCAGAACGGCGTGACTACCAGTGAGAAGGCCTAGGCGGCTGCTGAGCAGCCAGACTGCTGCGGCGCGAGGGCCAGGCCAGCCCTCACAAGTGAGTGCGCGAGAACCTGGGCATCTGCGCCATGAGCCTGTACGGCAGCAAACATGTGTGCTTGTTGTGCTGAGTTTCACCGCCTGCCTTCCTGTGATGGAACAAAACTCGCTTGTAGCGCTGAGTTTCACCGCCTGCCTTCCTGTGATGGAACAAAACTCGCTTGTAGCACAGCGGTTCTGCCCGGCACCGTGCCATGGCCTCGGAGCATGCACACTAGACGCCGCCGCCCACAGCACGGGGGTTGCATCACAACGTGCCGCTGCATCGTTCTCTCAGCAGCTGCGCGGGGTGTTGATTGGGGTTCCAAGCAAGCTTCCAACATTCCTCACAGTAGCAAGGCTCCTTTACAGCACGCACATGCCAATGCATCACCCTCAGGTGTCCAAACTCCGGCTTACCCGGGTCGGGCGTGCAGGCCTTCCCATGCGCACCGGCGCCGGACTCAGGGGGGGACCGTGGGGGCTGTCGGCGCTTATCACATCTCACTGTTTCGGGTCCTCACAAGCTCACAACACATGCACGTCACTCGGAGAGCTGTCGTGCTGGTGTTTCTTCTCGGGCGGTGCTGGCCCGCGGCCCCTGCCGCCCCGCGCCTCACGGGTCAGTAGTGGAGGGTTGAAGCAGGAGGTCAGCAGCAGGGACAGCTGAGGCGGAGGGCGTTTAAGCTTCGGTCCTTGGCGACGGCGCGCCTCGCTCGCCGCAGGGCGGCGGCGCCGACCTCCCCCCTCCCGCCAGCCGCCTCCCCAATCACACTGCCCAAGTGGCATTCGCCACATAAATTGTACGCCGTGCAGGCCGGCGGGAGCTGCTGCAATGGCTGGCAGCCGGTAATGACAGCACAGTGACGGAGCCTGGCGCCGCTGCCGCCGCCGCCGCACAGGCCAAGCCGCTCGAACCAAGCAGCAGCGAGCCTGCCTCCTCCCCTGGCAGCGATGCTGTGGACCGGGCATCTGAGGGAGCTGTCAAGGTGTATGCAGAGCACACGGAGCCGGACTACAGCCAGCCGTGGCAGCGGGGCAGGAGCCACAGCAGCCGCAGCAGCGGCGTGATGATGCGGGGGCCGGACGGGCAGCCGCTGGTGGCCACCAATGCGCACAGTGTCGAGTGAGCTGGGCAGGACCTGGATTTGGGCTTGCTGCTGGTTGCATGTTGTGAGGTCACAGAGCTTCTGATGCAATGCACCGATGTGTCTCCCTGTGCGGCCAAACACGCGTGCAGGTATGCCACCCAGGTGAAGGGCGCAGGCCTTGCCCCACGCGCATGGTGCCCTCCTGCCCACCACATATATGCCCTGCCACTAGGCAAGTACATATCACGCGGCACTTAGCCTTGTACCTCACATGTCCCCCTCTGCCACTATCGTTGCACTGCAGGTCCAGGTGAAGCGCCGTGCCGACGACCGCCGCTTTCCAGCCCGGGTGGTGGCTGTGGGCCGCGACTGCGACTTGGCTTTGCTGGCAGTTGAAGACGATACGTTCTGGGAGAACGCCACGTTTGCCAGCTTTGCCGAGCTGCCGGCAATACGGGACCGCATGACCGTGGTTGGATTCCCCATCGGCGGAGAGCAGGTGGGCGGGGGCCGGGCAGCCAGCAACCGTTTTCCATCCCCTGTTGTGTCTGGCTCATGTACATCCCCGCTGCTCCACCTGTCTTGCTCCCAGGTGTCTGTCACCCAGGGCATTGTCTCACGAGTGGAGGTCACCGGCTACAGCCTGGCGTGGAGACGGCTGCTGGCGCTACAAATCGATGCCTGTGAGTGCGGTGGGCGGGGAAGCGGCCCCTGCTAGCGCTTAAATGCCTGCACTCACTCTGGCTCCATGTGCTCATCCTCTATGCACAGCTATCAATCCTGGCAACAGTGGGGGCCCGGTGTTCTCAGACGCTGGAGAGGTTGTTGGACTTGCGTTCCAGGCACTGTCCAGCGCTGAAAACATAGGTGAGCCATGCCTGCCGTGCAGCACTTGTGGCATGACACTTGTGGCATAAACTTTGTTCATTCCCGTGGTTGCGGTTGCCCGGAGGGACGCTGCGCCCATGGCGTGGTTGCATGTGCAAACGCAGTGCACGGCAAGACATGCATGGCTGGCATGTGCGAGGGGGTGTGCACTCATGGCATGCACACATGGCGTGGCACGGAATGACACGACGGGCATGGCATGGCATGACATGTGCATAGCATGCTGTTGCATGACAAGTGCCTACGAGCATGGCATGATAGGCCTGGCATGTACACCCACCGCACGCCATGGCTGAGTGGAACGCATCATGGCATGGCATTGCACGCGCACACAGGGATGGCATGCCCCACGCTGCGCGGCATGGGCTCCCAGTGCATTACGGCCCGTGCCTGAGCTGTGCTCTCGACCCTCCTCGCCCTGCCCTGCCCACTCCCGCATCTGCTCCCTCACAACGCTCAGGGTACGTGGTCCCCACCGAAATAATGACTCACTTTTTTGAGGACGTCCACCAAAACGGCACCTTCACCGGATTCCCAGACCTGGGCCTCCAGCTGCAGCGCATGGAGTCGCCGGCCCTCAGGTGGGGCGCTCAGGGATGTGTCATGTGCCGCGCCGACAGGTGCATGCCATGGAAGGGAGCGCGGTAAGCGCAGCAGGTTGTGTCATGCAGGCTGCGCAGGTGCATGCAGCTTTTGGTGCGCGCGTCCCAACGCCAGTGTGCGCACGTCCCAATGCCAGTGCCATGACTCAGCATCTCACGATCACACCTGCCTGCAGGGCGGCGTACAACGTGTCGGAGGGGGAGCAGGGCCTGCTGGTGCGGCAGGTGTACCCCCTGGGGTCCTGCGCCGGCCAGGTCCAGGAGGGCGACGTCCTCACCAGGTCAGCGTGAGCGATGAGTAGATCACGGGCCCTCCTTTTCGCACAACTCGCCTGCAGCTGCTTGCCGGTCTGGTGGCAAGGTTGGAGCCCAGCTCAGCGTGCCATGCCGCTTGGACAAGATCGCACCGCCTCGAACCATGCCCAACCTGCCCTGCCCTGCCCTGCCCTGTCCAGGTTTGACGGGGTGGAGATTGCCGCGGATGGCACTGTGCCCTTCCGTGGTGACGAGCGCATCGATCTGAGTGAGCCTGCATGATAGCACTACCGAGCTAGGCGCTGCACAGGGCTGCTGGGCAGGAGCGGCAGGTTCACCAGTGCACGCTGCGCTGGGAACGCTGCCCTCGAGGGTTGAGCTGCTGCCCCCCTCCCCCCTCTGGGGCAGGCTACCTGGTGTCGCAGCGCTTTGTGGGTGAGACTGCTGACGTGCAAGTCCTGAGGGGCGGGGAGCGGCTGCTGCTGCAAGTAGAGTGAGTTAAAACGGCGGCTTGCATGTGCATGCGTGTGCATGGTGGGCTGCCTCCTGGCATGTTTGCAGCTTGGTAAATACTGCCTACCAAGCAGCCACCCTAACACCCCATGCCCCGCAGACTCAAAGCCCCCGACCTCCTGGTTCCGGTCAGCCTCAACGGCGCGCTGCCATCTTACTTGATGGTTGGCGGCCTGGTGATCAACGTGGCGTCTGCTCCCCTCTTGTTCTCGGAGCACGGTTCCATCGGCGGCAGCCCCACCGGCCTGCAGGACCAGCTGTGGTTTGGGGTCAAGAACGAGACGGATGAGCAGGCGAGTGGTGTACTTGTGCGGGCAGTTGCACACAGAGCTGGGCGCTACCGGGCTGCTGCGCTGTCGGGCAGTGGGGTGATCCAGTGCGGTGATCCAGCTCGCCCACACCCTTCATTGAACAGGTCTTGGTGCTGAGCCAGATCCTGGCTTCAGATGCCACCACCGGCTACGAACGCTTCTCAGACATCCAGGTGGGAGGGGCTGGGGTGCAGTGGCATCGCTGGGCCACACTGCTAGCGGTTCAGTGCCCACCACCTCCAGCTGTTTTGCTCCCCGGCCTTGCAGTGTGGGGGACCTCCCCCACACTGCACACCGCTGCAGCCTGCTCAGCTCTGCGTGCCCCGCATGTCCCCTGAACCCAATGTTGCAGGGCCGCAGTGCGCAGATCCAATCGTTCAACGGCAGGCCAGTGAAGAGCCTGCTGCAGCTGGCACGGGAGGTGGTGACGTGTGACGAGCAGTACATGGCTTTTGGCCTGGACCACAACGTGAGCATGTTGTGCTGCCGTTTGAGGTGGCAACTTTGGCATGTTGTGTGCATGCCGCCAGCGGCTGCATGCTGCAGCTTCCCGCCATCCTGAAAGGCTACCCAACTTGAAGTCCGCGGTGCTTGCCCGCCGCTGTCTTCTCCTTCCTACAGGAGGAGGTCATTCTGGAGACGGCGGCGGTGCAGAACGCAACCGCCGAGGTGATGGCGGTGCACGCCATCCCCAGCTTTGCCAGCACGGACATTTTGGAGGCGCTAAAGAGTGAGGGGCTGCTGGAGGAGCCCGGCAAGGCCGCCTGATTGAAGACATGCCGGTGCAGCACTGCACGGTTGGAAATGAGCCGCTGGTTGAGCGCTCCTCTGCTGGGCCCAAGCACCCTCACAAAATTGAATGCCTGTACATCCTGCTTTTGCTGTCCTGTCCCGTTCTTGCGTCTGATTTATTGCATTTTCAGCAAAGCAACTAGCGTTCTGATTCGATGGATTGCCCTTCCCTTGCCAGCCTGGTGTTGTTGCTGAACGTGCCTGCTGAACTTCCCTGCCTGCCCAAGGGGATGCTAGCATGCATGCGTTGAACCGTATCTAACACCCAGCAGACGAGCCTCCCCTAGCTGCCCTCACCCTGCCGCACCACCCAGCCGTGCCGCACCTGCAATACGTCAGGCAGGGAACCTTGGTGGGTGGAGCCTCACCCATGTGCACAACGCGCCTGCCACCTCGCTGCCGCCGCTGCTGCTGGTGCCTCCACCGCGCGGCAGGGCCAGCACGAGTCAAAGCGGCAGCAGGTCCAGAAGAGGGGAGACTGATGCTGACAGCACTCAGCAGTGGCAGCCGGGTGCACAGCAGCAGGCATGCTCGCCCAGCGGAGGCAGGTTGAGGGAGCGCTCACCGCCAACGCATCCGCTGCTGGCCGGGCCGAGTGCACAACCCTGAGCCACAGCACCACCCTCGCACCCCAGCTTATAACATCGGCACGTACCATCAGCAAGGTCGTCGAGCTGGAATGAGCCCATCAGTGCAAGGCCAGGCAGCGAAGCACAGTGCCTGCCCATCTGTGGGCGGCCGCTGGCTGGTGGGCCGCAAGCGCACTCGTGCAGGCGTGCAGGTCTCTCTCACCTGCGTGACGTCATGTGCCTTGCGTCGAATGTCTTACACGTCTGCCTTTGACAAGCATCGCATGAGCCTCGCAAGGGAGGGAAATCCGGGCCTCCAGCAGGCCCGGGGCGGCTCGGCCAGGCCCCGGGTGCAGCGCTCCCAGCGGCGGATTGCGGCCCGATTGCGTGGGTTGCAAGGCCTCCGGCCTCATTTCGCCCATCGGTTATCGCGTCCCCCTGCCAACCCCTGCTCTGCTTTATGCCTGCCCAACGAGATGCAAGCATGCATGTAATTTACATAACTCGGCAGCTCACTCTCAGCCGACAGGACTGCACTGGCTACCCCCTGCTGCCGCCCACCCAGCTGTGCCGCACCCGCACTACCCCAGGCGGGGCGCCTTGGCGGGCGGCGCCTCGCCCTCCGCTGCCGCCCCGCAGCTGCTGCTGTTGCACCAGCTGGTGCCGCGGGGCAGGGCCAGCACCAGGCAGGGCAGCAGCAGGTCCAGCAGGGAGTGCAGCTTCTGCTGCTGCTCCGCATGCTCCGCCAGCTTGCTCTGGTAAACTGAGTGAGACTTGGTGAAGCGCCAGCCGTCTGCGCCGCCCTCCAGCTGCACACGTTCTGCGTCCAGGTCACGCCACTGAGGTGCGCTGTGCCACATGGCCTCGTTGCTGGGTGACGCAGAGAAAGGGGCAGGCGAGCAAGTCGGTCAGCAGCTCACACACTCCCAGTCAAGTGCCGGCGATACAGCAGCTGCCACGCCCCAGCCATGGAAGCAAGGTTGTCAAGTTGGGGCACTCACAGGTAAACCTGGATGAAGAGGTCCAGGCGCTCGCTGCATGGCAGCGTGCAGGCCTGCGGATCCGCTTTGCGCACAAACTCCTGCGGTCACTGCGAACACGTTTGTCAGTGACAAGCACGTGAGCTGCGGCTAGTGTGCACCAAACAAGAACAAAAGGCAGCCCCACCTGAAGCTGCTGGCACTGCTCGCACATCAGGGTGTACGGAACGGTGAACTGCTTGCTCCAATCCCGCGGTTCGCCTGCAAAGTGCAGAGCAGCTGTCAATGCCAGCGTAGATGACAGAAGTGTGCGATTGAAGCCGCTGCCGGATGAAGCAAGAGCGCACACATCTCACCTGGCTTAATGGCCTCCACAGCCGCATGCATGTCTGCCGCGCAGGAGCAGACCAGCTTGAGCAGGGCGGGGCAGCCTGCAGCCCATGTGCAGACGTGTGTTTCAGTCTTGACTGTACATGCCTGCCCCTTGGTTTATCACACCAACACTCCGCACCTGCCACAGCGTGCGGCGGCAGAGCCTCCATGATGGCCACGCACGAGGCGTGCAGTGAGGCAAACGAGGGCTGGTAGCTACCGCCTGTCAAGGGCTCGCCCGCAAAGCGGGCCAGCACTGCCTCAACGGCAATCTGCAGCGCCGCAGTGCCGGCTGCAGCAAGTAACACAGAACAGCAGAAGAAGTAATGATTCTTCCTCTGGCAAGATTGCTCATCAGCACATGCAGCATGCAAAAGTTACAGCGCACCTGGTGTTGTGACGCATTGCAGCAGCAGCAGCGGTTTGTGTGCCTCCTTGAGCACCTGGGAAGTACGGTGCTGCAGCCAGGGGCAAAGTGGACATGCACCATGTGTGCACAGTGTGCAGGAGCAAGGCTTCTGAGGCAGCTGGCTGCATGCTGGTGGATCACACTCACCCAAAGCCCAGCCGAGCAGCCCTGCCGCAGCCCCTTGGCAAGGCTGAGGGCCAGCACAGATGCGGCAGCCCATGCATTGGCACTGCCCAGCTGTGCCGAGCCGTCAGCGTCTGCACCAGGAACACAAACTGGGGGCAGTGAGGGCTTGGCCAATACAATTTAAGGGGGGTTAAGGCCCATCACGTACAGGCGCACCTTCCAGGCATGCGTCCAGTAAGGCCATGCCGCTCATGACTGCCACATTGTGCGGCTGCACCCAGCACTGCAGGGCAGCCAGGGCATTCGACGGCCACTGGTAGCAGCGCAGCAGCTGGATGGCCGCTGTAGTCAGCCTGTCCGTGGTCGACGGTGTTCCGTGGTAGATGTCCAAAGCTGCAGCAGGGGTCCAAGGAGCAGTTAGGTCGCCATTAGCTGGCAAAGCAAGTGCAGCTGCCCATCCGCTGAATTGCTCAGGAAGCAGCCTCACCTCCAGTCGCAACCGTCAGCAGTGGCGGCACAAGCTGGGCATCGCCAGGCGGCCTGTGAGCAGTCAGCTGCGGGCTGACCGCAAGCTCCAGCAGGGCGTGCACGGCGCGACCCTTGCCCTCGACAAAGCGTGCAGTAGACTCTGCACGCAACAGGCATGTAACTGACAGGAATGTGGGGCACAGACGGACGGGGCAGCTGCAGGCATGCCATGCTGAGCTCAGCAGGGCTGTCGCATTGTCACCTGCCAAGTAAGCGGCAATGGCTTCCGCCAGCTCCCAGGGCGAAGCCTGAAGCGCACCCTGCAGTGAGCAGTTCTGCAACTCGTTTGGCAGACCACAGCCAGGCAGCCACAGAGGGTCGGCCCAGGTTGTCCAGGCAGCCCACCTGCTCCACTGCGGAGTTGAACGTCTCAAACCCATCGCAGGGGTCGGGCTCCACATTAGCAAAAGCGCCCTGCTCATCCAGCAGCCAACCACCATCCCTGCCGTCCCCGCTGGCAATGTCTCGCAGCTGAGTGATACCAGGAGACTCAGGCTGCCCACCCTGCAAGGTGGGCAAAGACAAGCAACAGACGAGTCAAGACGAGCATAGCATGCGGTCGCTGACAGGTGCAGGACATGCCCTTCCCTGCTTACCAGCATGTCGTGCAGGCGCACGGTCTGGCGCGCCAGGTTGGCATGGATGCAGTTGCGCAGGCGCATGGAGCGGGGGCACACCAGCAGGCCCACGCGGCGCCACTGCATGCTGCAGTTCAGAGAGGAAGATAGGAGGGCTCAAGCGGCCATGATGCAGCTACGAGGTGAGCACACATCACCGTTGGAGAAGCTCACATGTGGAGGGAGTCTTGGCTTGCATGCACCAGGGCCTGCTCTGGGGCGTCCCTAAAATAGTCGCCTGTGTGCAGCAGCTCATCGGCGGACA
Organism: Chlorella sp. Dachan; assembly: GCA_006782975.1. Lineage (NCBI taxonomy): Eukaryota > Viridiplantae > Chlorophyta > Trebouxiophyceae > Chlorellales > Chlorellaceae > Chlorella > Chlorella sp. Dachan. The sequence goes on along the minus strand of RRZL01000078.1, from coordinate 1,912,148 downwards.
GCCGCAGCATGGGATCCATCGGGGAGGTCCCGACAAGTGGCACAAACTTGGCGGCCTGCGGGCAATTTGGGACGCTTCAGTACCGCTGCTGGCCAGCCTGCTGAACCACCCTTGGAGGCTCCCCTTCCCACCTTGACGTGCTTCCAGTGCAGCTTGAGCGGCTCGTCCTCCGTGGCATAGGGCTGCAGACGCACAGAGCGACATCCAGATTGAGCAGATGTGGGGAGCTTGGTCACCACGCAGGGCAGTGCTTGGCACGCATTGCGGGCGCACCTCGTTTTCAAATATCATGTGCTTCAGAATGTCGTGCACGTCCTCCCAAATCGCATCTTCGCTCAGAGCCGTGCCGTCAAAGTGATACCTGCACGCTCGTCAGTTGTCGTCAGCTCAGGGCAGCAGCCGTTGGCACATTCACGCACACCAGTGCCAAGCAGTATCTGTGCCTCCCAGCCACTCTTGCTGCACTCACTCTCCGCATCCCATGCAGGGCTGCAGGCCGTGCTCCTCGCACTCATCCTCGAAGATCACATAGCGGTCCACTTGAGGGCGCGCAGTCGCCTTGACAAGGGCAAAGGACACATCCAGCTCAGCGCCCTGCTGGCAGGCGGAGAACAGCATCTGCAGGGAGGGCAGGGAGAGAGAAGGCCGCTTAGATTTCAGTAGGAAGGCGGCTGTCCAGCGGCAGCGGCAGGAGCAGCCCTGCAGCAAGGCGGCTGGCAGCACAACAGCTGCACCTCACATGACAAACCCACAACCCACATCTCAAACCAATGCAACACGCCCCATTCATGCAACGAAACACCCCACCTGCGCCGCCGCCTTGTCCGCTCCCCGCAGCGCCTCAATGCCGCTCTGCCGCAGCTCGGTCTCACCATACCTGCTGGCGAAGAAGGTGCTTGAGCGGCAAGCGGCTTCCGGCATGCAGTGGCTGCATCCCAGACATGCACAGGTAGCAACCAGCAAACCTTGTTCGGCAAATCTAGGCTGCCCCCCGCACCGGTTGTGCAGCATGAAACAGAAGCGCATGGGCCCTTCGGCGGCGGCGTTCCACTCCTGCGACAGCTCCAGCAGGCGAGCCGTCCGCTCTGTGGCAGCAGGGTGTGGTGTACGGGTGAGCCTCCAAGAAGGCGGCAGTAAGACGACCGGGCAGGTGCTGCAGCATGCTAAGAATGGCACGGAGGCGACTAATGGGTCGCAAGGCTGCGCCACCCGACTCGGAGTGCCCACCTGGCGGCAGCTGGGGCGGCTGCGAGCCTCCCGCCCACACCAGGTCGTAGTACAGCAGGCAGCGGTGGCCGGCTGCAAGTGGCAGCGTGCCCACCCGGCAGCCTGCAGGCAGAGGAAGGAAGGCCAGGAGGCAGGGCGCTCTGATGGTGCAACAGATGTCCAGCCGGATGCACGCCATGCACAAAGACAATGGCAATTCCATGCAACCCCCACCCGAGTAGAAGGCGGTGAAGCAGGAGCTCTTGGCGTTGCGGGCCGCCAGGTCCATTTGTGTCTCCTGCCCATCGTGCAGCACCCGCAGCTGGCCGCCCTGGAGGAGCAGAGTGGGGCGGCAGGAAAGGGGCGACCAGTGAGGCAGAGCCTGGAAGGGGCAAGCACACCAGCAGAGTGGCAGCAGGCACTCGCAACCACATGTGCCCCCAGCGCGCCTGGTAGGAGGAGGGCAGCAGGATGGCCAGCTCGCCGAACATGTGTTCCGAGGTGGGCGGGCGGGGTGTTGGCTGCAGGGGAGGGGTGTGAGACCAGGGGGTGCTTGCCCACTACTGCTGCCCGTGCTTGCCCACTACTGCTGCCCGTGCTTGCCCACTACTGCCGCCCTGTCGAGGAGCAGCCAGAGCAACCCCTGTTGCAGCTCAGCCTGTACATCATCCATGCCACCTCCTTGCAGAATCGCTGCCCAGCACCCACCTCCAGCTCGCTCCCCGCCTCGTGCAGCTCCAGCCGGCTCAGCCGCGCCTCCACGCCTGCAGGGTGGGTGCATGGCCTCGCGACAGTCGTCAGCCACACGACCGGCTAGTGGACAGCAGCCCTGCTGCCTGCCAAATGCCAGGCTCTGCAAACTCCTCACGTGTGGAACACAGGCCCAGCACCGTACTGCCGCGCCGTACTGCCTCCGCCACCACCTCGCGCTCCCAGCCTGCAGGGGGGTGAAGGCAGGAGGGGCAGTCAGGAGGGCAGGCAGTTGAGCACAGCAGCGGAGCGGTTTGCAAGCGGCCGATGGTGGTGCAACAACACAACCACTAGGTGCCCCAGCACCCACGTGGGTTGGTGACCTCCAGCTGCACGGCCGGCACCACCCACACGCCGCTGCCGCTAGCGCTGCCTGCCGCCTTGATCGCCGCCGCCTGCTCCGCCTGCAGCGGCAGCTTGAGCGCACTGGTGCCGCCCGCAACCCGCAAACCGGGGCTGATGCGCGTGAGCGGGCCCGCTGAGCAGGCCAGTGCTCTAGACCAGGCTGCGGCACGAGGAGTCAGCGGCGGCGGTGAGCGATCGCGGCAGCGGCAGGCGGTGGTGGGTTGAGCAGCTGCTGGCCGCGCTCGCGCTTCTGAGAGACCTTGGCGACTCGGCCAGGCGCTGCTGGGTTGCACAGAGTGAGCCAGGGCCTTCGAAGCGGCTTGAACCAGCCGAGGGCCCTCGCCCAGCCCTCACCTGGGCTCCCAGCCCCGCTCAGCAGCTCGTAGAGCTGCTGCTTCAGGTCGGGGGCCATGGGGGCCGCCTCTCCAGCCGCCATGGCCGCCTCTCCGAGCTGCTCGCTTCTGCCTGCTCTGGGCTACGCTTGTTCTGCCCGTGCCTGCCTTCGTCGCAGTCAGATCAAAGCGGACAAGCAAACACAGGAGCTCCCTGCTCACATCCCCTTGAACAGCATGCGCGCCGCCGCCGCCGCCAACGCTGAAATTTAAAACAGTCGCTCCCAAGGCTCTCAGCTTTACACAGAAGTCAAGTGGGCCCAGGGCTGGATGCCTGCATGCAAGCTGACCTTGCCACCACACTACAGGCGCAGCTTGGCGGCCACCTCCGCCGCCGCCTCGGCCACCTTGTCGCTGCCGCTGCGCAGGGAGTCGGCCAGGGAGAGGAAGCCCAGGTCGCGGGCCAGCGCCCGCACCTGCAGGGCAGGAGGCACTCGGTGAGGGGTTCAGTGAGACTCCCTGGCAAGTTGAGGTTCTGGCAGGCAGGTTTGAGCAGCAGCACAAGCCCAACCTGCCACGCGACTGCAGCGCCGTGCTGAGGGAGGCAGCAATGCTGGCCCGCACCTTGCTGTGCTCCGCAGCCAGCGTGCCGACCGCCACCAGCGTCCTGCAGCCAGGAGGATCGGTTGGTTGCGTGTGAGCCTGCAGCTCTGTGGGTGCTGCTGCAGGGTATCAATCAATCTGCCGTCCAAGTGCGCAACACTTGCTGGAAGGCGAAACTGTACCTGTAGCGAGTCTCCACATCGTCAGCAGGGCTGGAGTTGAGCAGCTCCACCGCCAGCCCCATTACCTGCAGCACACGGGGACGAGGGTCACAGGGAGTGCAGCTCATCACAGGCCCCAGCAGCAGCACAAGAGGCCTGCTGCATGTGCAACTGGCCAGGACCCACACCGCCCTGCAGGCCACACCATCCAGCACCCACCTGCCCAAACCCGCACCCGCCACCCACCCGGCTCTTGAACTCCAGCTCTAGGGAGGCCAGCTTGGACAGCATGGCCGAGTAGTTGACCAGCAGGGTGGCCAGCCCCTGCCGCACATTCTTGTTGGGCGAGGTGGCGCAGGGCGCAAAGGCGTCCAGCACCCGGCTGCCCGCGCCCTGCACCCAGCCCAGCAGCGCCGGCTGCACAAAGCAGTTGCAGGCCAGGCGCACGGCGGTCTGCTGCGCCGCGGGGACAGGTGGCTCGCCCGCACACGCCGCTGCAATGGCTGCACCCAGGCCGCCGCGTGGCGCATCTGCAGCCAGCGGGCCGGCGGCACCCGCGAGCTGCTCCGCCGCCGAGCGGTGCAGCACTAGGAGGCGGGCCAGGTCCAGTGCAGGGAACAGCTGGGCAGCCGGCCAGCTGAGCATCTTAGACAGCACAGCGGCGTCAGCATCGCTGAGGCCGCCGCCGCTGCTGCTGGGTGCTGCCGCCGCCCTGCACACCGCATCAGGGTGGGGAGCGGCAGCCGTGTGAACAAGCAGCGTTCGCGCCTGCAGGCTGTTTGAATCAAGGAACGCAGCCAGGGCACAATTTGAAGGCCTGGCCGTGATGTCTGTTCTTGCACTGCATGGCCAAACGCCCAAAGCCGCCGCCCCACCTGCTGAGCAGGCTGTCCAGGGCGCCACCGTCTGCCAGCTCAGCTTCGCTCAGGGCAGCCGCTGCTGCCTCGCTGCCGCCCGCCGCCACTGCCGCAGAGAACTCGACAATCTTCTTGCGAATTGCATCCCGGGCAGGCACCTGCGTGTGTGGATGAGCAACCACGGGAGCCTGGGTGTGATACCAAGCGGGGCGCGAGCGCGACGCCTCTGCCTGGCCTGCCCCCGCGCCCGCCTGGCCAGCAGCGGCTGCCTCAGACAATACTGCTGTGCCAACTGAGGCCGCGCGTTCTTCAGCAGACACCCACCTGGTCGTAAATGAGGTAGTTCTTGGCAGGGAGGTGGCGTGGCAGCGCAGGCCCGCCGCCTGTGTACGGATCCATGCCGCCGCCGGTCACCGCATAGCCGCCGCCGCTGCCTGCCCCGCTGCCGGCCGGCGGCACGTAGGCTCCCGAGCCAGTGAATGGGTCGCTGCCGCCAGCTGGTGCGCCGCCGCCGCTGCCGCCGGGGGGCGGCGGCACGTAGGCGGCCGCCCCTGTGTAGGGGTCCACAAATGTGCTGCTGCTGGGGCCTGCATCTGCGGCCGTGTTCTGAAGGATGAACTGCACGATCTGCTCCCTGCAGTTGCCAGGTGAGCGGCAGACGAGGGAACTTTGGAGAGGCGGCTGACCATACAGCATCGGGAGGACGGCACGACGCAACCCAGCAACCCAGAGCACCGCTGAGGCTCCCTCCCAGCCTGCACTCAATGCCTGCTCGCTCCACCCACAGACACTTCCACAGGTGGCCCCCCAAGCGCACTTGTAGGTGGCAGGCAGGCCCTGCTCCTCCAGCCACTGGTCGGCCACAAGGTACGGATTGTCGCCTCGGTTAAGCGCCAGCTTGCGCGGCGGGGCACCCTCCTCCGCGTCCACATCAAACACTGCCGGGCAGCAACACAGGGCCAGGGCGACGGCATGAGTGGCTTGCGTGCGTTTGGAGGAGTGACACTGCAAAGTTGGCGCTGCGCCTCTGCCGCCCAAGTGCCACAGCAGGGGGCAGCCGGCAGGTTGCGGCGGCGCACCGTAGTCCCACTGCTGCCCGTTGTGCCACTTGCTGCCGGCGGCCATGGTGTCGTCGCCGCCCACCACCTCGCCTATCTTCTCCCACTCGCCCCTGCAGGCAGGCCGGGGAGGATGCGGAGCTTGCTGCAAGCACAGCACTAACAAAGGGACACAAGAGGGCGCAGCTGCAACCACCAACAGGCCGCGCGCGGCGGCTTCAGCCAGCGTTACTGCAGCAGCCACAGCTCGGGCGGCTCCAACAAACCGCCCTGGCCCTGTGTAGCTAGCAGCTAGCAGCTGGGCACTCACTTGGCTGCATCCCAGGAGTAGGCCACACAGGAGCCGCCCTCCCGCACCACCTTGGTCTGCCCGTCCCGGTCCCCAGGCCGCAGCAGCACAGAGGGGTCCTCCAGCTTCACCCCCGCAGGCAGGCCGCCGCCGCCGCTGCCCTCTCCCTGCTTGGCTGCTGCTGCCACCTCCTTCTTTGCAGCCAGCGCAGCGTCGAAAGCCTGTGGGCAGGAAGTGCATGCCACTAATTGAAGGGCATTTGAGGGAGGCATCAGGCTGAGCGGCCATCCCAGCCTGTAGGCCAGCTGGCCAAGCTGGAGCAGTTGGCATGGCCAGCCTCCCAGGACCAAGCGGAGCTGAAACTGCGAGCAACTGTACACCACTGCCGTACCTGTGCTACTTCGGCCGGCGCGGCACGCTCCGCAGCCTGCACAGCAGTGAGTTGGCAAGCAGGCAAACGAGTCATGGATGCACGCCACAGTGATGGGCCGCAACATGCCGTCACATACGAGGCATGCACATGGGCAGCATGCACACAACGGGTGTCTGCCGCCTCCTCCAATAGAACTGACATGCGCCCCACCTACCTGCGTCCAGATGCGCGCCACGTGGTCGGAGCAGGCGGTGACGAGGTCGCCGTTGGGCAGGAAGGCCACGCCCCACAGGTTGCTGGGGTGCTCCAGCGTCTGTGGGGGGTGGGGGGAGGGAAGGGGGTAAGCGCTGAGGATGCTGGAGGTGCGTGGCAGCCATGCCTGGCACCGGACACACACACACACGCAGCACGTGACATGCTGCGCAGCCACAGCTTGCGGTTGCGCTGGCCAGCGCTGGACAGACGGCATGCAGTGCCCTGCTGCCCACCTGCAGGCAGGAGCCGTCTGCGTGCCACAGCTTGGCGGTGTTGTCCTCGCTGCCGGACGCCACTAGGCCGTCAAAGGTGCAGGCGGCGCAGTAGACAAGGGCGGTGTGGCCCACAAGCTCTGCCACGCACTCGCCCGACAGCGTCCACACCTGTGCGAGAACGGCGAGCGGCAACAGCAGGGGAGCAGGCTGGAGTAGCGGGTGTGGCATGCAGGCCAGGTCGGCATGCCGGATGCGAGCAGTGCAAGACAGCCGTCAGCGGCAAGAGCAGCGGCAGGAGCGGCAGCGGCAGCACAGCTGCGTGCATGCCCAGGCACCAGCGGAGCCCCACACCGACCAGCCCAGCACCTTGAGCGTCTGGTCGTGTGAGGCCGACACCACCCCCACGTTGGGGAACAGCGCCAGGCCTCTGCATGCCAGGGGCCAGGGTAGAGAGGCATGTCAGTTCACTCCATGCACGCTCCTGTGGCTGCTTGCATGCAGCTTGGTAGACCCTAAACATGGCACACCAACTGCCACCTGCAGCCAGATGCCTGCCTCCTGCACTCATTGCATCCCATGCCATCTGCACACACCACCCTGGCTGTGCAGCACACCTGACGGAGTCTGAGTGCGCGGGGATGGTGTGTGTGCACTTGCCGCCCGACCACACGCGGATGGTGCAGTCGCCACTGCCCGACAGCAGGTCGCCATTGGGCAGCTGCAGCAGGCACAGCACCGCGGCCTCATGCCCCTCCAGCACCTGTATGGCAGGGGTGGCAGGGTGGCCTGCAAGTTAGCAAGATGGTGGGTACATCCTGGCGGCTTCATGCCCCCTCCGGCACATCACATCCCCGGCATGTGCCATGCGCACACAAATGCCATGGATGCCAGCAGGAGCAGCAGCATCTCCGCAGCAGGCGCGTACCTGCACGCACTGCCCGCCACGCCAGATGCGGATTGTCTTGTCCAGCGAGGCGGACACAATGTCACCCTCCGGAGTCACCAGCACGGCAGACACCTGAGCCCGAGGAGACAAGCAGGACGGGCAATTTTTCGTGAGCAGGATGGGGCAGCAGCAGACTTGTGCATCAGCCTAATGTAGTCTGGGCATACGGCTGCTGCAGCAGACGCAGCAGCTCTCCCGCCCTACCCGCAACCGCAGTCGGTTGGGCATGCCTGCTGCGGCGCTCTGGCAGGGCTGCGCTTGGCCTCCCCATGCAGTCACAGACGCGGCACGTAGCAGAAGCCTCCCCATGCACAGCAGCTGCCCACCTGGTACTGGTGGCCCTCCAGGCGCTGCACAGGCGTGGCGCTCTCCAGGTCCCACACCAGGACGGTTGTGTCGCGCGACCCCGACACCACCGCGCCGCCCGGGCAGCCCTCCAGCAGCCCCGGAGGTGCATAGGCCACCGCTGACACAAAGTCGGAGTGGCCCACCTGCAGAGGGGTTGGGGCACCAGGCTGGCAGCGAGGATGGAGGCAACGGCAGCGGTGGCGGCACGGCACAAGCGGCAGCGGCAGCAGCGGCGGCCCTGCCCACTCCACCCTGCCAGCGCGCACCAGCGTCTTGTCCTCCACGTAGGCACCATCCTCGCCCTCCCGCCACAGCTTGATGGTCTTGTCGCGGGAGCCGGTCAGCAGGGCGCCCTCTGGCGTGACGCACACGGCCCTGACCTGCGATCACGAACCACGGGCGGCCTGATCAACCCGGGATCGCAGCGATCGAGGCTCCCAGGCAAGCAGGGGCGCCGGCTCACATCCTCCTCGTGCCCTTGCAGCTCCTGGCGCAGCCGGAAGTCCGCCATCGCGGAGGTTGGCGTGCGAGGGTGCCGATTGGATGTTGCAGTTGGCAATGGCTCACTTGTTGGCTTGGACTCCTCATGCCAGCCCATGCCGCCTGCCAAGGGCTGCAAGCCAGCGGATCTGCTGACACGAGACACTGCAAGTCATCGACACGTGATCGCGACACACCGATCCACCACCCGCTAAGGGAAAGCGCGCCGGACTCGTGAACAACCCTCCCAGCCCCTGCTGCGCCTCCCGTTGGTGCACAAGCGAGCAGGCACTGCCAGGAAGCTTTGTGCAGGCGGCCAGCGCGGCCAGCGCCCCCAAACGCGGCGTGGGCGGCCTGCCGGGCGCCCTGCGGCGCAGGACAGCAGTGCCTGACGGCCCCCGCAGCAATAAGGGCAGCAGATCACCATGTGAGCGCCGGGAGACGGGCGCCGCCAGTTGCTGCCCTGCCCACCCGCCGCCACTCGGCCGTGCCCTCAGGCTGCTGCTCCTGCGCACCCGCACAGCACCTGAGCTTGCCGCTGCCCACCCATTGCAGGTACGGCAACTTCATGCAGAAGGGCATAGAGCTGGCCAAGGAGGCGGTGGAGGAGGACAACAAGCAGAACTGGGCGCAGGTGCGGCGGCAGGCCCCCAACCGCAGCTTGCCCTGCCGTGGCTTCGTGGCTCCCTGCTGCGCACCTACGGCTGGGGGGCAGCGGAGCAGCCTGCCACCAAAAGCTGCACAGCTCACGCTGCCCCTGGTTTGCACTGGCTGCAGGCGCTGGAGAAGTACACGCGGGCGATGGAGTACTTCAGCACCCACCTGAAGTATGACAAGAACCCCAAGTCGCGCGAGATGATCCAGAACAAGGCGCGCCCTTGCTGTGTGGCTCGCTTGCAGTTGGACAGCCGTTACCAGCTGCACATACATGCTGCGCAGGCGGTCGAGCTGTGTATGCCGGCTGCTGTGGCTGCCGCAGGTCTTGCCAACGCCACTGCTGTCGCCTGCTGCTCACAACTTGCTCCTTCCGTCCGGTGCCACTTCCGCTGCAGTTCAAGGAGTACCTGAGCCGTGCAGAGTATATCAAGGGCATCATGGATGGGCGGCAGCCGGCCGAGGAGGCGCCCAGCAGCACGGCCAACGGCGCAGCAGCAGCAAAGAGCAAGGGCAGCGGCGGCGGCGGCGATAGCAAGCAGGTGGGCGGGTGCTGTGGCTGTGCATGCTGTAGCATTAACGCAGCATTGCTCTGCTTGATCCATGTTTGCATAGGCTAGTGGGGCGGCATGCAGGTTCAGCTTGTCTACCCGTGCTTGTTGGCTGTCGTGACGGTTTGTTCACGCCCCTGCCCCCTCACCTCCCTGTACTCCTCTTCCTCCTTCTTTCCTCCTTCTCTCAGGAGGAGCTGGACAAGATGAAGAGCAGCCTGGGCAACGCCATCCTGGAGGAAAAGCCAAACGTCAAGTGAGCTGCTGGCACCCACCGGTTGCTGGCTGGCCGGGCGGCAGCGCGGCGAGGCTTGATCGCCTGCTGTGGGCGTGTGGGCGGCGAGGCAGATGTGTGCGAATGCTCACATGTGTGGCAGTTGCCGTGCTCCGTGCGGCAGTGCACCGATGTGGCGCATACCTTCACCGCCCTGCATCGCAGGTGGGATGATGTGGCTGGGCTGGAGGGCGCAAAGGACGCGCTGAAGGAGGCAGTCATCCTGCCCGTCAAGTTCCCGCAGGTGCGAGGAGGGCCTGGTGCCGCCCTCTTCCCAGCCAACGTCGAGCATGCTTTGGTAGCCAGGGCTGGGCGGTGGGCGGCTGCTGTCGCAAACCCTCTCTCACGCTCGTCGCTGTGGGCTCTGACTCTGGGGCGCAGTTCTTCACTGGCAAGCGCAAGCCGTGGACGGGCATCCTGCTGTACGGCCCGCCCGGTACCGGCAAATCGTACCTGGCCAAGGTGCGCTGGGGGCTGAGTGGTTTGGGGCAGCAATGGCTGGGGCGCACACAGGGATTCACGGCACAGCTCATGCCGAGCTGCAGCGCCAAAGCATGGGCCACCTTGCGATTGCAGCAGCAGCTGGTGTTTCTCTGTGGACCCAAGCTCCGCTGACCCTCCCCCTGCAGGCGGTGGCCACGGAGGCCGACTCGACCTTTTTCTCCGTCTCCTCCTCAGACCTGGTCTCCAAGTGAGATCTCGACTGGCCACTGAACGTGGCTACTAGGCGCTGGCATCTGTGCTGCTGCCGTCGCCTTGCATGCCCACCCGGGCTTGTTGCTCAGCTCCTGTGCACTGTCCCCACTCACCTGCGGCCGGCCACTCCTGCTCTGACACTCTTCCACCTGCCCTGCCCCCAGGTGGCTGGGTGAGTCGGAGAAGCTGGTGAGCAGCCTGTTTGCGCTGGCGCGAGAAAAGGCGCCCGCCATCATCTTCATTGACGAGGTGGGCGGGTGGGTTGTGCTGGCAGGCAGCGGGTCGGTCCGTATGGTTTTCAGTCTGGATGTGGGCGGCAAGCAGAGCTTGTGTTGCCCAGCCATTTTTTTCAGCCTGCTGCACGTGCATAGGCAGCGTGTCACGCAGCGCCCCCAGCCTGCCTCACACCCGGAACCCCTGCCTACGCGCCACACGCAGATTGACGCGCTGTGCAGTGCGCGCGGCGAGGGGGAGAGCGAGGCGGCGCGCCGCATCAAGACCGAGTTCCTGGTGCAGATGGACGGCGTGGGGCACGGCAGCGACGACAAGCGGGTGCGTGGTGCAGGGGCTGTGGGGCTGCCTGCTGTGTGGGGCTGCCTGCCTGGTGCCTGCGACCATCTGCCTGCACAAGCCTGCACGTTGGCTGTGGATGTCGCGCCGGCGGTGGCGCCACAAAACTCGCAGCCGTGGCAACCTGCCCGCACCTCCACCCCCACCTGCACTCGCCCCAGGTGCTGATGCTGGGCGCCACCAACCTGCCGTACGCGCTGGACCCCGCGGTGCGGCGCCGCTTCAACAAGCGCATCTACATCCCGCTGCCCGAGGCGCCGGCCCGCGCATCCATGTTCAAGATCCACCTGGGGGACACGCCGCACACGCTGGCGCAGGTGTGGGTGGGGGCGTGTGTGTGGTGGTGGTGTTGGGTGGGGGGGGCGGGTGTTGTTGAGATGGAGTGCACAAGCGAATGGAATGGAATGCCGAATGCACAAAGCAGCCCCGTGTGCAAGGTGTGCCAGCGCGCATGCATCAGTGCATGCACTTGTGCACCTCCCCGCCCCAATGCCGGCTGCGACGAGCTAGGACAGCGGCCATCCACTTGCGTGCCGCCCTGACGGAATGCACGTGTGCACCC
>RRZL01000078.1:1818808-1900168 GCA_006782975.1 Chlorella sp. Dachan | reverse complement strand
CCACGCTGCAGGTGCGTGGATGGGCTATGGGGTGGGTGGGTGGGTGGGTGGGTGGGCTGCTGGCAGGCGTCATCACATGAGTGCAGAGGCAGCGCTGGTGGTGCAGTCTGGTGTGGGAGCATGCCTTGTAGGCAGACAACGCCACCTGTTCATCACGCCGCGTCTGTGCCCGCCCTGCCACCCACAGACGCTTGCGGACAAGGGGCTGGCGGGGATGGTGCACCCACCCAAGATCACGTTCCGCGACTTTGAAAAGGTGTGCTGGAGCCGCTGCTCTGCTCAACAGCCTGTGCCTGTCTGTAGGCTGCATGCGCCGCAAATTGCGCATGCCCGCTGAGGTCGCACGCAGCTCGCATGCCATCCTGGTTTGGTGTTCCTGCTTCGGTTCTGTTTCGATGTGCGCTCCTCTCTTGCTCGCCTTGCAGTCGCTGCTGCGCGCGCGGCCCACGGTCAGCCCAGACGAGATGAAGAGCTACGAAAAGTTCACAGCGGAGTTTGGAGAGGAGGGCTGAGCCCCTTCCTTGCACAGCAGCTCCCCGCCCCGCTGCGGCAGGGTGCGCCGGCGGCAGCGCATGCTGCGCGCCGCAGCTGCACGCCGCAGTGGCAAGGGTGGAGCGGAGGGCGCGCCAGCGCTCATGTAGCACACTGCAGCAGCTTCTTGTAACACTTGCCACACAGAGCTGTTGGTGTTGAGGACCTGCATGCAGCGGCAGATGTTGGTGTCGAGGACCTGCATGCAGCGGCAGATTGCCTCAGCGCGGCGGCCAGCTCTGAGGCTGCAGCGCCCTCCGACAGCGCACTCCCGACACGCACAACCTTTATAGTAACACATCAGGCAATTCCATCAGCAGCAAAGAGCCACAGCTAAGGCGCCAGGCCGCTATGGTGGGTGGGGTCGCGTCGCACGTACCTGGCGGCACCGTGCCGGGAACAGCACGGAGGGATAGAGTGATAAGGAGCCGGTGATCGCTCCGGGGCAGCTCCCCTGGCCGCCAAAACCCTGGTGGAGAGGCGGGTGCCGGCAGGGTGTCTCAGCATGCCACCCCTGTGCATGATGGGCGCAAACACACACTCGGAGCACTGGATCAGCGGCAGGACGGGTCCCGGGAGTTTGAGCGCCGCCGGCGGCGGTGCGGCGTCGGTAAAGCGGCGGGCGCCGATTGCTGACGTTGATCATGCTTCACTGCGCGCTCCTTGACTTCCCAGTGAGTCGCAGGTGCACGCCAAGCAGGCGGCCAAGAAGGCCGCCAAGGGCAAGGCCGCGGTGGCGGCTGCCAAGCAAGTGAAGCAGGTGAGTTCCGCCTGACGGTATCCTACGCCCTCCCGCACCCCATCTTTGCGAGCCCAGTCGGTGGATTGCCAGCCATCCCACCCCTGTGCTGGCCATACCACCCCACCTGCTTGCCGCCCCAACTCGGCCGCTCGCAGGGTGGCGCCGCCGGCGGCAAGGGCAAGGTGGGCAAGTCGAGCGCGATGCCGCAGCGCAAGAAGGAGATCATTGTACCTTGGTGAGTTGGGTGCCGTGCCATTTGCGGGGGCATTGTTCAGCCTTGGCACAAGCTGCTGCCCGAGGGTCCGCCGCTGCCGCACGGCCAGCAGGCAGCATTGCTGCTGGTCGTGGGCTCCACCACACTGGCTTTCCCTGGTTGCGTCTGCTCACCCGTTGTGCCGCACACTCTAATCCTTGCCTTGCAGGGGCTGGGAGCAGGAGGCCAAGGACGCTAAAAAGAAGGCGGCCGATGAGCGCAAGGCGGTGCGCAGCTGCTGCCAAGCAGTATGTATGAGCGCATCAACATCGGCCGCCAAGCTTGCTCCCTTGCTGCCTGCCGCCTGCGCATGCCCCGCTGTGCTGCTGCGCGGTGATCATCATCTGGCTTCACAGGCCTGCCTGCTTGCAACTCCGCTGCCCCGACTACAGGCGGAGAAGGCAGCCAAGGAGGCCAAGGAGGCAGCTGAGATGGGCCTGCAGGCCGCGGTCAGCAAGACGTATGCCCACAAGAAGATGGACAAGGCGGCAGCGGCCACGCCCACCCTGACGGCGCCCGCTGCCGCGCCCGCCGGCGCTGGCGGCAAGGCAGCGGCCACAGCCGGTGTGGACGCCAAGGCCAAGGGTGGCAAGGCGGCCGCCGGCAAGGCAGCGGCGGGCAAGAAGCACTAACGCACAGGCGGCTGCCGCGGTGGCGTTCTGCGCCCCGCGTTTGCCATTGACGGGATGGACATGCTTATTCTAGTTTGCTATCATGCATCCCAGTGCACCTGATTTGGGGTTTTGAACAACACCACGCGTTGCCATGCCTCACGCCTCCTTCCAATCCCCCATGGCTATGTGTGCGGCACGCAACCTCCGGCCAGCAGGCTTTCGAACTGTTGCCACCATCCACCCATCAACCCATTCCAGCCTTCCAAGCCTTCAACATCGGTCGGGCACGCATGGTCATGTATTGAGTTTGCTTGCTTGCACTGTGCACCCCGCTTTTCGCGCCAGTTCACGCCGGCACCTGGCATGCAGCACGAGTCGCAGCCATGAACACTCGTAACCAGCAATACTAGCGCCCAGTGCCGGCGGCTGTGTAACGACATAACATGGCTGCTGCAGGCGAGCCAGTGATGGTGCCCTGGCCCCACGCGTTGCCGCACCGCCAAGCAATGGGCACCCATTTTGCCGCCTGCCGGCTGTCGCCGCCTGCTGCAGCACGTGGCCAGCACCGCCTCGCCAATACCCTCCCGCAGACCTGCCCGAGCTGCATCATTCAGGGGCGTGAAAACCGTGCATCGGGGGCTCAGGGGACCCGACTTTTGGGCAGCAGGGGTCGGGGGGTGCCGGCGCCAGCTGCAGACGGCTCCTTGACCTCCGCAGGCAACGCCGAGAGGGATGCAAGCCCTGGGGCGGCCACAGAGCCTTGGCCGCCGCCTGCTGAGCCCGGGTCACAGCAGGATCGTAACCCCAGCATGGGGTGGGTCGGGAGAAAGGAGCTCCCCAGGCGCCCCCCAGCTGCTGCTCCCACCCCCATCCAGCCCCAGCCGACCAGGACAGAGGCCAAACATGCAGTGCGCGCTCACCTCTGCGGTCGCTGTCGCCCCGGCGCGTGTGAGCAGCCAGCGCCCCTCCCGGCGCGCCGCGGTGCTGGTGCGCGCGGAGGAGGCCAAGGCCGCGGCCCCTGCTCCGGCGCCCGAGCCCAAGGTGAGGCTGCTGCAAGCTCTCACCACCCGCTGGGGCCCGGCGGCGGCACCCTGCGGGCCCGGCGGCCCCAAACCCGTTCCCAGGAGCCACGATGCGTTGGATCGGGGGCTGCGGGCAGCCCGCAGGGCCCTGCCGCCTCTGCCGACGGCCGTGCGAGTGTTTGATCGGCAGGCGGCGGCGCCAGGCAGCCCGGGCAGCCCAGCCCGGCCTTCGGCACAGCTGCTGGCGCTACTGCGGCCCTTATCAGCCAAAATGACAACAATGGCAGCATTGCGCAGCGGCGGCAGAGGTGCAGCACAGCCGTGAATCGAACGAAGCGTGCGGCACGGTGCACCCAGCCGGGCTGCCTCTGCGCTGCTCCGGCAATGTGGCACGCTCACGGCCGCCTTCCCCTTTCTGCCGCAGGTGTTCACCCCTCCCACGCTGCAGTCTGACACCCCCTCCCCCATCTTCGGCGGCAGCACCGGTGAGCATGGCGAATAGGAGCGGGGACACGCACCAGCCGGGACGCGCAGCGCCGCCGCCAGGCCGGGCCGAGCAAATGCAGGCAGCGGCAGCACGGCAGTGGCCACTGGCCAGCTGCAATGCGTACAACTGGAGCCGGCAGGGCGCCTCAGCCCGTTGGAGCGGCACTGGCCGCCCCAGCTGCGCTCGCATTTCAAACCAGCCCGTCACCCACCAATGCCGCCCGCTGACGAGCTCCGCTGCCGCTGCCTCCCGCGCTGCGCTGCCCTGCCCGCAGGCGGCCTGCTCAGCCAGGCGCAGGTTGAGGAGTTCCATGTGATCACCTGGGAGAGCAAGAAGGAGCAGATCTTTGAGATGCCCACCGGCGGCGCGGCCATCATGCGCCAGGTAGGCGCAGTGTGCGCGCCAGCCCAGGTGGCAGCCTACCGGCCGCATGCTGCCAGGGTGTCAGCCAGCGGAACGGTCTCTGCCTGACTGGCTGGGGGGGCAACAGCCGGGGTCCAGCTGGCATGGGGGATGGCAGCCTGCAGAGCAAGGAAATATCTTGGAGACGGGTGGCAGCCTTGGTGCCGGCCAGCGGCACTTGCACGGCTGCCTAACACATGTTGGGCAGCCCGTTGCAGTGCAGCCGGTCTGTATGCCCGGCGCTGGTTCATGAGAGTTGCGCTTTTTGTGGCGCCTATCCAGCCAGCCGCCGGTGCATGCCGCTCACTGCTTGTGCCGCGCTCGCTGCGCCTGCACCCGCAGGGCCCCAACCTCCTGAAGCTGGCGCGCAAGGAGCAGTGCCTGGCGCTGCTGACCCAGCTGCGCACCAAGTTCAAGATTGACGGCTACATCTACCGCGTGTTCCCCAACGGCGAGGTGCAGTACCTGCACCCCAAGGTGAGGGCGACCTTTCCTGGAAGAGGAAGGAAGGGGTGGGCGGGCAAGTGAGTGGCTGCCGGTGTTGCGGTGTCAGGGCGCGAGCGAGTGGGCTGCCGGTGTTGCACTGTGAGGGTGCCTGCCGCTGAGCGGTTGCTGACTCGTGTCGCGTGAGGGAGGTGGCAGGTCATGCACGCAGTCGCCAGCAGCAGAAGGCAGCAGCGCCCTGCAGGCCGGCTGGGCTGTGGCACCACCACCCCGTGAGCCTGGGCCGAGCATTTGGCATTTTGTGCTGCATCCTCACTCCACATCCTGCTGCTGCCCCTTGCTTCCCATCCAACTGTAGGACGGTGTGTACCCCGAGAAGGTGAACGCCGGCCGCCCTGGCGACAACACCAACATGCGCCGCATCGGCCAGAACCAGGAGCCCGTGCAGGTCAAGTTCTCTGGCAAGGTGCGCACCGCTACTGCTCCTGTGGCTGCTAGTGCTGCTGCTCCTGTGCTTGCTCCCGGGGGCTTGCCCTGCTTGTTTGTGCATTGGGGTGTCGAGCGACAAACCTCTCGGCCGGCGTGCGTCACCTCAGCTGCCAATGGTATCGTTATGGGCTGCCGGTTTGTCGCGGTGCTCTCACCGGCAGTTGGCTGTGTCTCACGAATCCTCCGCGCCCCTGTCTCCCCTGCCGCAGATCCCCGCCGAGTTCTAAGCTGGACCCTTGGCTCTGCAGCTTGGCAGCACCGGCCTGAGGCGCGCCTAGCCATGGCGCCCTGAGCCCCGGTGCAGCTTGCAGCCACCCAGGCCGCCGGTGCGGCGTGGCCGGCGGCCGGCCGNCGGTGCTGCGGCGGCTCGGGGGCGGCTTCAGATTAGTGCCACTCCCACGTGCTGCGCCCGCCCGGTGCGCCGCAGCCGCTGCCCTCACCCACCCCCCCGAGAAGAACTAACCAACCAAACACAGTTTCTAGTGCCACAGCGTGTACGATACGTCCTGGCAATTACGTCTGTCTCATTAAATGCTGCTGCTGTTTCTGTTGCAAACCGCTAGATTTGCACACCCCCTCTCTCCCCCGGCCCGTGTAAGGCTGAACCAACCACGCACTCGTGCCTCGTGGGAAGCAGCGTGGCTGAAGCACAGTGCCGGACAGATGGCGGCCGGCTGCTGTCAGAGGTTCTTTTACATACAGCTGTGCAGAGGGGATCAGACCAGTGCGCTGCTTGATGCCAGCGGGCACACAAGTCCTGCCAACCATTTCACTCTTCGTTCACCAGAATCACTTCCTCCTGAACCACAGCAGCCTCCCCACCGCTGCCGCCGCAGCTGCTGCTGCAGCAGAACACCGCGACAGTGAGCCACTCCCAGCTGTCTGGCGGCTGCAGGGAGGCTGCTGCTGCCGCTCCGGGATCCCCTGCTGCCAGCCACTCTGCTGCCTCGGTCAGAGCAGGGATGAGGGGCGTCATCAGCTGCAGCTCAAACGTGCGCGGGCCGCCGCAGGCAGCGCAGGGTGCGGGCGCAGGCTGCTCGCGCGCCGGCCACAGCAGAGCGCCACCAAAGCTGCAGGGGGGGCGTGGCCAAGGGGCAGGCGGGTTAAGAGGAATCGGTGGACCACAGAGCCAAGCTGCCAACTCCGTTGGCCTGTGCGGTTGTCACCAGGCTGCGCAAGCAGGGAGGCAGGGGCCCACCTTGGTGCTGCCATCCTGGCCGTGCCAGCCACCATCACTCAAGCCTCGAAAAATGCACAGGACTTGTAGTCACCACTAGCCCCAAGCCCCCCTCGCCTGTAGCGTGCGCACTGGTCGGGGCAGCGGCCCAGCTGCTTTGCAAACTTGAAAAAGGGCGCTCCCACTCCCGCCCGCGTGCCGCCAGTGGGTGCCAGCACCGCATCCTCTTCATAGCCCTCCCCTGCCCACGACTCGGGGCCACCCTCCACGCTGGGCGCGCACGCTGTTCCGGCTGCAGCTGCCATGGCGGCAGCGCCCGCCTCCCCAGCCGCCGCCGCCTCCGCCTCGTATCGAGCCATCAGCTGCTGCAGGTGCTCCTGCTCGGAGCGCTGCTGCCTGGCGCTGCTGGCACTGCACTGCGACTCAGGTTCCGCGAACAGGTAAAAGGCAGGGAGGCTGGGCTGCGCGACGTCGTACGCTGGTGCTGCCCCGGCCGCTGCTGCGCTGCTGCTGTTGGGCTCCGCCGGCTGCTGCTTGCTGGCTGACCTGGCAGCCGGCGAAGGGTTGCCCACTGCTTCAAGCGCCGCGTTGAGGTCGCCAAAGTCGAATGCAGATGCTGCACCGCCTGCTGCCGCCGCTGCTACCTCATCGGCGGTGCCCCAATCATCACCGCCGCTCATTCCCCAGTCATCGGCATCTCCTGCTCCCCAGTCGTCCACACCGCCTGTGCCCCAGTCATCTGCTGCAGGCTGCTGCACCGGCATTGGTGCCGGCTGCTGCGGCTGCTGCTGCTGTGGCGGCTGCTGCTCGCTGCTGGCGGTGCTGCTGGGCAGCGTCAGGCGCAGCGCTCGCCAGCAGCCGGGCTGCTTGCCGCAGCCCTCGGCTGTGCAGCCTAACACATAAAGAAGGCGGCGAGGCTGCGCTGCAACGCCCGTCTGCTCAGCTGTCAGGGGCGCATAGGCCTGCAAGGCAGATGAGACAAGGGCCAAGCAGCATGACATCGCATTCAGTGCTGCGCCCCCTGCAGCCTGCAATGCAGCTAGCTAGCATGATCAGCGCAGGCAGCGTATGTAGCAGTATGAGCGCTGCCCCACCTGCAGGATCAGCGCCAGCTGGTTGCCGCAGGCTTGGCAGGCTGTGAGCTGAGGTGCCACTGAGGGGCAGCCTGCCGGGTACAGCGGGCGCCCGCCGATTCGGGTGGCCAGCTCCTCAACTTGGCTCACAATGAGCTCGCCGGGACGGGCCAGCCACACCTCTTGTGCGGCAGCTGATGCCATGTTGTAGGGGCCTGCTGCTTCCAGGGCAGGGACAGGGGCTAGTTTCCTTTTGAGTTGCGCTGGCGCGGGGGGCGATGCGGGGGGTGTGGCCTGGTGGGCGCGTGTGGCGCTCTGCGGCGCTCAGGGTGTGTTCCAGGGTGGTTCAGGGTGCCTTCCAGGCCGGGAGCAAGTAGGGTTGGGGCTGGTTGGCGGCGGGTCGGGGGGCGCGCGCCGCCGGCGCGTCGTGGGGCTTGGGTTCCCGGCTCGGGTGCCCCACTCAGCACCTCCTACCCGCCCCCCGATGTCCCCGACCTGGCAGGCTTCAGTCGCTTGAGTTCAGCCACAACAAAGTCATCCGCAGCGTGCACAAGGATGGGATTGTTGCGGTGGCGGCAGCGGCGGCGGCAGGCGGCGGCAGCGGCGGCAGCAATATGGCATGCATGGCGGCTTGAAGGCGGTACTCACGTCAGCACTAATTTGCCCGAGCGACGCTAGCCCCAGTCGGGCCGAGCAGAGGGCAAGCAGGCTTCCGGCCGCCGCTTCCGCGCCTTGCCACCGCTTTCAGTGCTCCTCAGATAATTTGGCAAATGCAAAGTTTCGATTGATGCAGCGCAACCGGTTGCAGAGCATGCCTGCAAGCTGCCGCCGCTGCCGCTTTGCCGCCGCTGGGCTTGCTGCGGGCTGACAAAGAGCCTTCCGCGTGTTTCGCTGCTTGCAACACTTGAGGGCCATCGATCTTGCATTCAGCCAAGCCATGGGCTCCGCAGCGCCTCGCTTGCTGCGGGTCACGGCCCTAAACGCCACTCCCGCTGCCTATGCGCCCATCCTGCGCCTTCAAGAGCTGCTGTTTGAGATGCGCAGGCGCGATGAGATACCCGACACCCTGCTGCAGCTGGAGGTAAGCCGCTGCTGCGCCGCTCGCCGCTGCTGCCGCCGCCACCACTGTGGTGGGCTTTGCCAGGCTGCTGCTTCAAGCTGAAGTAGACTTGTCCATTCTACTGCTCCTCTCTTTCTCCTCAGCACTCGCCGGTGTACACCATCGGCAAGCGCGGCAGCGCCGCCGACTTCCGCACCGCCGCCGACACGCTGGCGGCCAGCGGTGCCGAGGTCGTGAGCATCCCCCGCGGCGGCGAAACCACCTACCACGGCCCAGGCCAGCTGGTGGTGTACCCTATCGTCAGCCTGCGGCCGCTGGGAGTGGGGGCGCGAGCCTATGTGGAGGGGCTTGAGGACGTGCTGGTGCGCACGCTGGGCCGCTACGGCATCGCTGCGCGGGTGAGCCGCGCAGGAGTGGCGTGGGCGGATGGGCAGGGAGGAAGTGGTGAACACAGTGCCTTGCGGGGTTATAGAGCAGCTGCTGTGATGGCAGCGGCGTGTTGTGGCCCATGCAACATGCAGCGGCCAATCCTCAGACCTGCAGCCATCCCATTCTTGTGCCCCCACCCTTCCTCACACATCTTCACCCTGCGCAGGGCCGCGTGCCGGGCAAGACGGGCGTGTGGGTGGGCGAGCGCAAGATTGGTGCCATCGGCGTGCGCATCTCGCAAGGCGTCACATCACATGGTGCCGCGCTGAATGTGAGCACAGACCTTTCGGCGTTCCAGCACATTGTGCCCTGCGGCACACCCGACAAGGAGGTCACCTCGATACACCGCCAGCTGGCGGCAGGGCAGCAGCGGACGCCAGCGGCACAGCAGAAGGATCCTCAGAGGCAGCTAGGGCAGCAGAGAGAGCAGCAGGTAGCGGCGCCGAGGTCGGCAGCGGCAGCAGCAGAGGCAGCAGTGCCGCTGGTGGCGCCTTCGCTTCAACAAGTGGCCGAATGTTTCCTGGATGATTTTGCTGCCCACTTTGGCTTCACCCAGTTTGAGCCGCTACCAGATGTGCGCCAGCTGGCTGAAGAGCTGGGCTGCTGCGACACGAACGCTAGCTAAGCTGCTTGGCATTCAAGCTTGACAGATGCTGTAAATAATGCAGTTCGGACGTATAATTAGTCACGGATGAAATGGGGTGGAAATCACGGTTGTCACGGAAGGGTCATGCTGAGCATTGTCACTGTCTCACTACCACGCATCGCCCTCGCCGTCCTGCCGCCACGTCTCCTGGCCGCCCGCCCCGCCATACTCCTCGCCAGCTGTGGTCGGCGCCTTCCACACCAGCACCTCCTGCACTAACTGCTGCTGCTGCTGCTGCTGCTGCTGCTGCTGCTGCTGCTGCTGCTGCTCGTCCTCTCGAGGTTGCTCGCGGGGCGGCGGCGGCTCTTGCGTGATGTCCTGCGGCCACGGAGTTGGTGGAGCCGGTGCAAGGGCTTTGCAATCTAGCGCTTGGTCTAGCGCTGTGCAGTCTCCCGCAGATGGCGCTGTTGTGCTTGGGGCAAGTGCATTGCATTCCCAGAAGCTCAACTGCAGCGGCAAGCCACACCAGCCCTCCCCGTCCTGGCCAGCAGTCTCCTCACCATGTTCCAGAAGCCCTCCTGCGTGTCGGGCGGCTGCCACTGGTAGCGGTGGCGTGAGCCCTCCTGCCGCAGCTGCTCGCGCACCAGGGGCGGCACCGCACCTAACGGTATGGAGAGGGGAGGCCAGTGGATGTTGCATGTTGCACAGGCTCTGCTAGCCAGTGTGAGCGGCATGGCATGTCCAACCAGCAGGGACAACAGCCACCTGCATCCTGCCTGGCCAGCACCACACACACCCTGCCCTCCGCACCTTGCTGCTGCACGTGGCCGCACGCCAGCCGCACTTGCTGCTGTCCGGTGGCGGTGCCCCAGCTCTCCAGCGCTTCGTAGAAGCCCTTGCACTGCTGGCACTCCACGCCCTGTAGGGACAACATGGACAACGTGTGTGCATGGCAGGTTCCATGCAACAAAAATCCAGCACCCCCGGCTTGCCTGCAATGCCCCCTTAACGCACAAGGCCACACCGGCTGCGACCTCTTACACATGCACAGACCAACACTTCACCTGGAGCTTCTCGCGCTCCGCCTTCTTGCGGATGACAGCCTGGTACTTGTAGCCTGTGTCGCTGCCGGGTGGTGCAGGCCTGCTGCCGCCATAGCCCTGCTGCGCGCCCCCAGCCTGCTGCTGCGCCTGCTGCTGCCGGTGGCCTGGCTGTGGCACGGCGCCGTAGCTGCCAGCTCCCAGGTCAAAGGCGGCATGGACTGGGTTGGAGGCACGCGCCACCTGCTTCCATCCACCGCCCGGCGGCAGCTGCGGCCGAACCTGTTGCTGCTGCACCTCTGCGCCGCCCGGCCAGCCGCCGGCGTCTGGCTGCAGCGGCTGTCCCAGCCCCCAGTCGGGAGGCCTGCCAAGCGCTGGTGGCGGCTGTGCTGCTGCTACCTGCTGCGGGCCCTGCACAGGCGACCAGTCGTCATCACTGGGCAGCTGCTGCTGCTGCTGCTGCCGGCGCCGCCGCCGCTCTCCGCTATACTGCTCAGCCTCCCGCCCAGCGCTGCCATCATCTCCACGCGCCACCTGGGCTGGCACCCCCTGCTGCTCGCGTGGCAGCGACGCTGGTGGCTGTAAGCCGGTGTCAAGCTGCTGCCGCTTGCGAGGGGCCGGCGGCCCCATCAGCTGCCCAGCGTCTGCAGGTGGGCGCTTGGTTGGCCTGCTGTTTCGCCACTCCGGCGAGCTGTGCTGCTGCTGCGCCTGCGCTTGCGCCCGCCAGGCAAGCTGCTGCTGCTGCTGCTGCTGCCGCGGCGGCGGTGGCGGCGGCAGCTGGGTGCAGATGACCGGTGCTGCAGGCGGCGGCACAGCCTGGGTGGCATCCACATCGTCTTCATCGCCACTGGCCGGCAGGTCAGCCACGTTGGTGGGTGGCACCGCCTGCGGAACCACAGGTGCTGCCCACGCCTCTGCGGGCGGCGGGTCGGCAACTGCTGGTGGCACAGGAGACCGCAGCTGCTGGGATGGGGTGGAGCGTGCTGCTGCTGCCACTGCTGCTGCTCCTGCAGCAGCTGGCGTGGTGCCTGCACCCTGCTGCTGCTCCACCTCCGCCTGCAGGTGCTGCGCATGCTCCCCGCCCTGCTGCTCTCGCTGCTCCAGCTGGGGCGCTGCATGCGGCTGCAGGCTGGCGATGCTGGTCTGCCGCCGCTGGGTGCTGACCTGCTCGGACAGGAACAGCGGCTGGCTGTCGTTTGCATCCTCGTCGCTGCGTGTGGACTCGCTGGCTGCAGCCCCAGCTGCCTCGCCCTCCTCGCCGTTGCCGCGCCGCTGCTGCTGCTCCCGGTGCGCTGCCGCCAGCTCCCGCTTCTGCCGCCGGTAGGCCTCCTTCAGGCTGGTGTACTCAGACACGATCTCCTTCGACCGCTTCTTGAGCTGCTTGCAGCGCTGCGGCAAGCGGGGATTTCGAGCGGCAGATCAGTGTGCCAATCGTCATGGCTATCAATTGACAAAAAAACGTGCAGCGCTCCATTGAAGCCAGCGACCTGCGCAGAGCCACACTACGCCGCTTCTGCATCTACAAGCTGCGCTGCTGCTGCCCCATCTGGCCCGCTAGGCAGCGGTGGGCACCTACATCCAGCGCCACATCGCGCTCCTGCCGCAGGAGCGCCGCCTCCTCGGCGTGCGCCTGCCGCTCCCGGGCCAGCTCCTCCTGGTGGCGCTGCGGCGGTGGGAGGAGCGGCAGCACGACGCAGAGTTTGGTGAAGCAAAATGGGCCAGCCCTCGAGTGACACCTCCGCCGGCCTCGCAACCAGCCAGGCTACAGCCACACCCGCAGCACCCACCTGCTCTGCTTGCGCAGCCTCGCCGCGCAGCGCCTCCAGCTGCTGCGCCTGCTGCTGGGCCAGCGCCTCAGCGGCTTGCAGCCGCTGGCGCAGGCCCGCCTCCTCGTCGCGGCTGGCGCCGGCGGCAGACGCGGCGGCGGACGCGGCCTCTGCTAGGCGTGCCTCTGCTGCCCGCGCCTGCTCCTGCGCCTCCTTGGCTGCCTTGTTGGCGCGGCTCAGCCGCGACTGCAGGCTGGCCACTTCGCCCTGCAGGTTGGCCACTGCCGCTGCGCGGTCGCTCTTGGCCACCGCCAGCTTGAGCTCCAGCTCATCCTTCTCCGCCTGCAGCGCCGCCACCTGCTGCCTGCAGATCGGGAGGACCAGCGGTGATGGTGGG
This sequence comes from Chlorella sp. Dachan, assembly GCA_006782975.1. Taxonomy (NCBI): domain Eukaryota; kingdom Viridiplantae; phylum Chlorophyta; class Trebouxiophyceae; order Chlorellales; family Chlorellaceae; genus Chlorella; species Chlorella sp. Dachan. The sequence goes on along the minus strand of RRZL01000078.1, from coordinate 1,887,656 downwards.
TCAGCAGCAGGGCAGGTGGCCGAAGGGCGGCACAACTTGGAAGGCAACGCCGCAACGCAACGCCCACCCGCCGGGCAGCACCCACCGGGCCTCCGCCTCCTTGCGCTGCAGGTCTTCCAGCAGGCCGGGGAGGTTGGCCGAGACGCTGGCCACCTCCTGGGCCGCCGCTGCAAAGCGGGCCAGCTGCTCGGGGTCCATGCTGCTGGCTGTGCGGGGCTGCCGCCCGCCGGTTTCAAGCGGGCGTCGGGCGCGGGGGCGAGCGCCGCCGGGCGCCGCTCCCAGCGCTGAGCGCGCCCCGCTGGGCTGCCAGGGCTACAGTGGGGGTGGCTGCGGCGTGTGGGGGGTGCCGGGCGGGCCGCAGGAGCAGTGTTGCGGCGAGAGGCCGGCACCGGCTTGTCACTCGGTTGGAATATAACGCACTGATGATCACGCTGTGTGCGCCTTGAGCGGGGAGGCAAAGGCAAAGCAACAAAGTGATGTTGGGCGAGCGCTGTCCCAATGCAGCAGCCCACAGCCAGCCTTGGTTGCCGTGCCCTGTGAATTGCAGCACTCAAAACGCCACCCGCAGCTCCTCCACCGCACCAGCGCGCGGGGTCTGACCGAATGGGGCGTTGAACGTCGCAACCCACCGCCCCACACGCCATGGACGCCTCGCTGTCGGAGCAGGAGAACCTGGGACTGCTGGGCGACACCCCCGCAATGCCGCAGCGTGCCCTGGCGGGCTGCGGCGCCGCCGCCGCCGCCGCGCCGCCCTTCCGCTTCTCCACGCCGCGGCAGCTCATCGACTGGCGCGCGCTGCACGCCCTGGATGTGGCAGCCGTGGTGCGCGACACCGACATTGATGCGCTGGAGAGCGTGCTGGACATCGTGGCACACGGCGACATGGAGGGCGAGGATGCGCGGCACCTGACGCCCGCCAACGCGGCGCGCGCGTTTCGCGTGGCACAGCTGGCCGTTGACTACCTGCTGCACGTGCAGGACCGGCTGGCCGCCGACGCCTGCTCCGCCAAGGTAGATGCTGCTTGCTTGGCAGTGAAACAGGGGTTGTGTTGCTCACACAGGAAGCACTGTCATGTGCAGAGGGGATGCTGTGCGACCCGCGTGGCGATCGCTCCCTGCCCCCATCCCGCCCTGTGCAGGGCGAGCTGGGCAAGGCGCACCGCCGCGAGCAGCTGCTGCAGCTCAAGGTGAAGGAGCTGCGGGAGGAGCTGGCGGGCAGCCGCAAGGAGGTGCGCCACCTGAAGAAGGCGGCCAAGACGCTCGAGGTGGGCACGGCCGGGCAGGGAGGGTGGCATCTCATGTCCTAGTTTGAGGGCATGATAGCTGGCATCGCAGCAGCTGGTTTTCAAGCTTGCATACACCTTGACGCAACTCTCTGCATCGTCCCCATGTCCACGCAGGCGCTGGCGCTGGCTCGGCAGTCTGCCCCGCCGCCACCGCCCGAGCAGCGCGTGGTGGAGCGAGTGGTGGAGGTGCCCGACACAGCAGCTGCACGCCGGGCGGAGCGGCTGGAAGCTGAGCTGGCGCACCTGGAGGCGGAGCGCCTGGAGCTGCAGCGGTGAGGGCTGGTGACGGCAAAATTGCGGCGGTCTAGGAGGAGTGTGCTACTGCTCATGCCGACCCTCTGCGCCCAGCGCTGCGCGTGCTGTGTCTTATGCCAACGGCTCCACTGCTGCCGGACCGCCGCTGCAGGGACAACCGCAAGCTGAGGAGCGCACTGGACGCGGCTCAGCATGAGGCTGCCTCAGCAGCTGAGAGCGCACGGCAGCAGGAGCGCGAGGCGGCGCAGCAGCGGCTGGAGGCCGCCCTGGAGGAGGAGAGGAGGAGGCATAGGTGAGCTCAGATGACAGCGGAGAGTGGTTTTTAAGCGGTAACTGCTAACTCTGCCCAACCCCTTTCATAGGCATCTCTGCTTCTGCAGCCAACCCCGCCACCTCTTTCGCCCCTGCTTGTCGCTCATCGCAGCAAGGCCAAGCTGAGCGTGGTGGTGAGCGGCGAGGAGTCGCCCACCAACCAGGGCCGGCTGGCTGCGGCGCTGCGGCGGGCAGAGGCGGCAGAGGCGGAGCTGGCGCGGGCAGCAGCCAACGCCGGCAAGGTGGCAGCCGCGCCAGCAGCCGAGGTGCGGCGGCTGAGGGCGGCGCTGGAGGCCAGCCAAGCCGAGGCGGACATGCTGCGCAGCCGGCTGGCGGCGGCAGAGCGGGGGCGCAGCCCCAGCCACGCATCCAGCCGGCAGCGGGGGCAGGGGCTGGGCAGCGAGCTGGAGGATGCTGCGGATGAGGCGCACTTGCAGCATCTGGAGGCTCAGCTGGCGGCTGCCGAGGCTGCCCGCAACCAGCTGGCTGCTCGGTGTGCGGAGCTGGAGCAGCAGCTGCGGGATGGGCAGCGGCAGGCGGGTGCTGGCCTGCCGGCTGCAGCAGCGGCACAGCAGGCAGTAGCTGAGGGGCAGGCGGCCCGCATGGAGGCGGCGCGCCTGCGGGATGAGAAGGCGGCGTTGAAGGAGGAGGTCAGGCGGCTGCGCCAGGAGGCGGCTGGGCAGGCGGCTGAGATCGAGCACCTCACCCAGCGGCTCCAGCAGCTGGCTGGCACCAGGGGCGGCAGCAGCAGCAGGGCCCAGCCAGCCTCGCTGCAGGCAGCACCTGGGCAGGAGACTGTGGGGCAGGGCAGCACAGGCCGGGCAGCGCCGCAGGCGGCCGCACTGCTGGAGGCCAGCGGCTTGAGCTCGCCCACGCATGATTCCGCAGCACGCTCAGCAGGTGCCGCAGCAGCGGGCCGCTCAGCCAGCCCCCGCGGCGCTGAGCAGCAGCAGGCCCCCTCTGCAGCAGGCAGCCCAGCACCTGCGGCCACTCGCTGCGTGGCCGCCAGCCCCAGCGAATGCGACAAGGCGGCGTTCCGGCGGGAGATGCAGCACACGCTGCACACCGCTGAGCGGCCCGGCGTGGTCAGCCGCTTCCCACACTCGCTGGGCAGCTTCCTGGCGCTGCGGGGCGACCTGCAGGCAAGCATCTAGCCAGGGATCATGTTGACGGAGTGTTGCTAAGCATGGGCATGACAGGAGCAGATGTGACTTGCTTGTTGAAGCGTGCATGCGTCTTCCCACTCCCCTTGCCTGCGTGCCTGCTGGTCGATTCACAGGGCGAGCTGGAGGCTGAGCTTGCTGAGGAGCTGGCCAGCTACGGCATCGACCCTGGCGCCCAGGGCCTGGCCGACAGCCAGCTGGCGGAGGCCATGGCGGAGCTGGAGCGCCGGCGGGCAGGTGGGCTGGCCCAGGAGCGAAAGAGTCCCAGCTGGCTGGTTGACTGCTGTGAGATGGTGCCACTGCCCATCAAAGCTGGTCTTAGAAAAACTGCCCGCCATCTTGTTCCTGCTGCACTTGCTGCAGCGGCGCGGCAAAACATGTCCGAGGCGGATCGGCAGCGCGCAGACTACATGCGCGCCACAATTGGCTGGCACGTCCAGCGGGTGAGCAGCTGCTGCTTGCAGCGGCTGCGACATGTCACCTGCACATGATGCCGCAACGCTGCAGCCCACTACTTCTCAGCCTCTGCCCTCCTGCATGCATTGCCAGCTGTGGTGTATCCACTCCTGCTGTTGCCTGTGCCGCACAGATGGCGGAGCTGGCCAGTGGGCAGCGGGTGGCTTCGCCCGTGAAGCAAGCGATGCTGGCGCAGCCGCCCATCACTCTGAAGCCCATCAGTGAGTAGCTTTGGACATCCTTGCGTGATGCCGCGATGAATTTGGCACTGCCCCTGGTAGCCCAAGCTGATCTGTGACATGCCGCCTTGCTTGCAGGGACGTTCAGTGGAGACGGCACAGGCAGCCTCAGCCCCAGCCCCCGGCGCAGCCCCCAAGGCTTCGTGCATGAGGTGTGTGGCAGGGGTTGACGCTGTTGCTTGGGCAGGCTTGCAGAACATGTGCACAGGAAGATCAGAGCACTGAGTTGCGGCACATCCCGTGCTAACCAATGTGCAGGTGCTGGAGCATGTGGGCGACGAGGCGGCGGTGTACAGCCCCCTGGCTCGTGGGGCCTCGGTCCTTTCTGACCGCGGATACTTTGAAGACGGCCTCGGCAGCCCCCACAGCAGCCCCTCCAAGCGGCTGCTGGCGGGCGAAGATGCCTGCACTCCTCGCAGCACAGCCAGCAGCCCCACACGGCAGCCACGGGCAGTGCGCAGCGTGCAGTTTGGCAGCAGCCCGCAGCAGCAGCGGTGGGGTGCAGAGGAGGAGGCAGTGGCAGTGCAGCGGGTGGGCAGGCGGCCTTCCTTCACTCAGCAGCAGGCAGCTGCTGCGCAGCTGGAGGCCGCCACTGGCGCTGCGCCAGGCAGCCGGCGGGTGCTGAGGGAAGCGGAGAGCATTGCAGCCAAGGGGGGCGCATGGCAGGAGGCCCTGCGGGAGCTGGACACTGGGGAGGCGGCAGGAGTGCGGCCGGCGGCGCGCCGCCTGCCGCGGGACTGACTGCTGTGGGCTGCTGGGTAGCAGCACCATGTGACTGACTGACTGACCTTCCATGCAAGATGATCTGAACAATCCAATATGTTACAGAGGCATTTGTCCGGAGTCTGGCCGTGGACGCGGGCGGCAGTTGGAAAGCTCCCCGTGCCTGGCCGCCGCAGGCCCCCGGCTACTGCTGGATGAGGCTCATGTGGCCCTCCTTGATCACGCTGTCCAGCAGCAGCTCCTCCGACTCGCCCTGCAAGTATGAGATCCAACCGGGCGGGCATGCCGCAGGATGAGAGGGCTTTGCGCAAGGACGGTGGCCGGGCCACCGCTGCGCACAGTCAATCTTTGACTGCACAATGCAGAGCAGGAAGGGCTCACCGTGGTATACAGGATGGAGGCCTTGCGGGTGGCGGGGTCAAACGCCTGCACAGTACATCATTGAAGCGGGACTTGCGGCTCAGCAGCTGCTGCCGATGCAGGCTGGCCCCATCGGCATGCCCACCGCATGGATGCACATATGCCCATGTCCCTCTAATGCGATGCGTGCATGGTTGGTTTTCAGCACCTTAAGGACAGCTGTTGTTGCGCACCTGGATCTTGATGAGGTACCACAGGTTGTCATCCGGCCAGTACATCTCGGCGTGCCGCCCCACCAGCCCAATGTTCAGGTCGGCGTACGTCAGCAGCCGGCCCGGCGCCTGCGCACAGGGCGATGGTGGGGCATGTGGTTCGGGACATGGCCTGGCGGTGGCACGGGCAGGCAGCCGCGATGCGGGGGACGGACCGGATGCCCAGCGTGCAACACACACAGCTGAGCCGCAACATTCAAACCACCCAAGGCAGCTGGAGGCGGCCGCACCTGCGGCCGGTCTGAGGCGTGGTTGAGGCCTGGGATGAGCGGCTCGCGCTCGCTGAACAGGCGCGCCACCTCAGCTGACGTGCGCCCGTGGGTGGGCGCCAGCGCCACCTGCTGCACTTGCACCTGCGCAGCGCGATGCGTGGGAGTGGTTGAGTGCGGCAGCAGGGAGTCGAAAACAGGAGGTGCACGCAGCACGACGCATGCGGCCAGCAGCGGCCAGCACACACGCAGAACGACACACACGCTCACATGCGGGATCTGCAGTGGCTGTGCCGCGCCACGCTGCTGCTGCTGCATGTGAAGCGCATGCTGCGCATGCTGCTGCTCCTCGGGGTCATCCTCTTCCATGGCTGATACCTCAGCGGCCAAAGCATGCACCCCTGCTGCCGCCGCGCGCCGGTTGCGCTGGTAACCCTGCTCCACTGGCTGCACAGCGGGCTGCGGCACGGGCGTGGGGGCCTTGCGAGGCGCAGTGGAGGGCGGCCGCTTGGGCACTGCTGCCGCCCCAAGGCCCAGCGAGTCGACTCCCGGCGTCTGCGCCTCGCCGCCCGCAGCCGCCCCCTCAAACCCCGAAATCTGGCGGGACAGGTTGAGTGTGATGGTGGTCTTGCGAGCTGCGCAACGGAGACGAGAGGAGTGGCCGTGGGAACAACGGCATGAGGGCGGTGGGATGGAGCAGCGGTGAACCAAGACATGCACGGTGCATGCAACTGCAGCCCCAGCAGCACCCATGCCTGCCGCACCTAGCCGGCATTGCCCTATGCCCTGCCTGCCCTCCTGCCCTCGTGCCAAATGCCCTGCCCACCACCCAGCCCACCCAGGCAACACACTCACGTTTGGGGGCCTCCGGCTGCGCCTGCTCAAACGAGTCAAAGGAGGGCACGTCTCGCAGGCGCGAGCCGGCGCGCTTGGGGGCTGGGTCTTCAAATGTGCCGCCGCTGAGGAGAGGGCGAGCAGGCGGGCACGCGGGCAGGGATGAGCAGCTGCAGGCGGTGCCATGTGCTGTATGCAGGGTATTCAAACAACAAAGGATGGGTCGCGCTGGGCAGCAGCAGGGCTGCCAGCAGTGCTGTGCAGTGCAGTGCAGCGCAGCGCAACACACAGGACCCCCCAGCGCCCCCACCTGTAATCGGGCCCGCCCATTGACAGCCCCGCCATGTCCATGCCCATCTCCTGAAGCTGCGCAAGGCAAACGAGGGGCGAAGATGGTGGCATGTGGATGCGCACACGGGATGGGAGGACACCATTCAGCAGCGGACGCCATCCCTTCCGCCGCCCTTGCGCGCAGGGCAAAGCTGGGGTATGGCATGGGAAGGGGCCCATCCGCACAGCCGGGCTCACCACCGCCTCCAAGTGCACGATGTCCAGGTCAGCCTGCGCCAGGTGCTGCTCCAGCAGGTCGTAGCCCTGTGGTGCAAAGGAACGAGGGAGCCACACGGGAGTAGGTGTATAGTTGAGGCTGGGCCACACACAGGGACACTTGGCATCAACACCATGCTGCACACCACGTCACCCACTTGCGCCCGCCAACTGCCCGCTGCACGATCCACCCGCCCCGCTGCACAGCGCCTTGCCCCGCAACGGCGCAGTGGCAGGGCGCAGCCTCGCACCTGGACAGCCAGCTGCACCTTCTCCTCAGCAAACTGGATCAGCAGGCGCTGGTCGCTCTCGATCTGGGCCCGCAGCGCAGCCAGCTCGTCTGCGAGGCAGGGGGAGGCGTGGCGGGGAGATGAGGCGGTGTGGTCAATGTGCTGCATGGCCAGCCCGCGGCTGACCGAATGCACTGCAACTGCCGGCGTGGCAACACGGCACATGAACAGGGCACACCACAGCCTCCAGACGCAGAGCAAGAATCCATGCCCCCCGCCATGCTCCCCGCCGTGCACGCACCGTGCTCGTTGCCGGCCGCCTTGCTGCGTGTGCTGGCCGAGTGCGCAGGCGGCAGCTTCAGTGCTGCCTCCACATTCTCCTGAATCTGTGCCGCCAGGTCTGCGCGTGAGCGGGTGGTGGCATGCGGAATCGGTAGGGCAGCAAGGGCGGAGCACCAACTACACACACGAGCAGCCACTGTGTGGGCCACTGCTCGCCCGGCCCAGCCCAGCATCTCACCATCCGACCGCTCATCCAGATCTTTGATGGAGTTGAGGATGCGGTTGAGCTCCGCCGGCAGCGAGGTGGTGCCTGCGGGAGTTGCAAGGGAGCCAACGGCACGAGACGTGGGCAGGCGGTGGACGTGGGCGGCGGCAGGGCGTAGCGGCATGCCCATGCGACTGCTGTTCAGGCACTGCCCTGCACAGCTGCGTCTCCCCTCAGCCCAGCCTCCCTGCTCCCACTCACTGTCGATATATTTCTCCAGGTAGATAATTTGGTCCCCCATCGCGCCCGCTCACTGCCGCCGGACCGGGCAGCCGCCTGCTGGCGGGCTTTTTGAACAGGGGCGGGCCGGGCGGCGGGCAGCGGCTTGCTCCTTGTGATCACACCCCAGTGCACGAGCGGATGGGCCGCTCAGGGAGAGGAACCAGCGCCACCAGCCGCGAGCCGAGGGTTGGCACGGCTGGCGCACGCGTGCGGGTCTCAAGTTGGTCACAACAACCCGCTGGTCGCGATGCGCCGGTCCGCAGGCGCCCAGCGGCTGCAGGCAGCCCCGGGTCCCTCAGCACGCTGCTGCGCTCCCCATGCGGGGCGGCCGCCCAATGCCCGCGCCGGCGCCTGCCCCTGCCTCTTTGGCGCTTTGCGCAGGTTGCTAAGGAGGTGAGCCCGGCGGGCGGGGGCTCGGCAGCCATGCTCGCGCGGGGACATGCAGCTCTGGCGGCCCCCGGGGCGCTGCAGGCGGGCCAGCCGCGTCCAGCAGCGGCCCTGGTGGCGCGGCAGGGCGGCCTGGGCCGCCTGCACCCCGGCCGGCGCATCGCACGCTGGGGCGGCGGCTGTGCGCCCGGCAGCAGCCCCTGCAGCACTCCAGCCAGATGACACGCGGCGTGCAGGCGGCCGGTGGGAGCTGGGCGCCCAATTGAGCGGCCTCGTGGCGCCGCCCGCTGCCACCGCGCACTCAGAGCCGTGCACCGCGGCCGCTTCCCGTGCTGCAGGAGACAAGATGGTGACTCCTCTGGTGCGCGTGAAGAGCATCAAGAAGCGCACCAAGCGCTTCCAGCGCCACCAGAGCGACCGCAAGATTGCGGTCAAGGTGCGCACGCACAATTGTGCTCGTGCCTGTGCAAAAGCTGCGGCGGCTGTGCTGCATGCGGCAGCTGCATGCGCATGCTGTGCTGGTTCTTGCAGGGCGCTGGAGACGCAGTCGGACGAGCAGCAGCAGCGGCAGCAGGCAGTTGCCAATGTCAGCAGGCAGGCAGCCGCGCGATGCCCCGGCGCTCACCCGGCCGCCGCACCGTCGCGCCCCGCTGTGCCGCAGGAGAGCTGGCGCCGGCCCAAGGGTATTGACTCGCGCGTGCGCCGGAAGTTCAAGGGATGCGGCATCATCATGCCCAACATTGGCTACGGCACCAACAAGAAGACGCGCCACGTGCTGCCCAACGGTGCGCGCCCCGGGCGGCTGCTGTTGCTTGCGAAGATGCCTGCACCGTGGATGCTTGCGGTTGCTGCAGCTGGGCAGTGCTGTTGCTGCTGCTGTTGCCAGTTCTGCTGCGCTTCTGCTGCACGTGTGCTAGTGCCACCGTGCGGCAGTGTGTGGGCCATCCGGCTGAGTTGCTAGCCTGGACCAGCTCGGGCGGGCCAGATCAGGTGTCGCAGCGGGCTCTACTCATGGGGGCCAGCACTGGGCAGACAGCTTGCAGTGCATGGCGGCAGCGTGGCAGTGATGGAGCAGGAGCACGGCGTGCGGCCGTGCATGGAGTGCAGTAGCAGCATGCTGTGCATGGGCATGGCCGTCGTGGCATGGCCGTCGGTGGAGCGAGCAGCGCAGCAGCTGTGCGCCCGCGTCCTTCCTCAGGCGGTGCTTGTGGAATGCAATGCGCAGCTGCGGCTGCGTGTTCTGCCCACGAAATGGTCCGCGGTCAGCTCGCAGCCTTGCACGCAGCTCAGCTTGGCCGTCCCAGCTACGGCGGCGCCTGTGGCAGCCACACGCAGGCCCACTGGCACGCATGCCATTCTCAGGCGCCCCCTCTTTCCTTCCTCCCCCATGCTTCTCGTCCACTCCTGCTGCCCTCACTGGCTGCTGCGCTGCGCGACCTTGCTGACCCATCCCCACCCCTTTCCGCCCCTCCCGCAGGCTTCCTCAAGTTTGTGGTCAACAACGTGAAGGACCTTGAGCTGCTGCTGATGCACAACCGCAAGTACTGCGCCGAGATCGCGCACAACGTGTCCACCCTCAAGCGCAAGGCGATTGTGGAGCGCGCGGCGGAGGTGCGCGCCGGGCCAGGATGTGTGGCCTGCTGTGTGTTGCCGCAGTGTGGACGTTGCGGGTGTCGGCACCTGGATGCCTGCGTGCAGCACAGGCGGCGACCGGCCCGGGCAGCCTGCAGCTGGTAGCAGTGGTAGAAGCGGGGCGCGTTGCGGCGCAGCGGCGCTGCTCGTGTGAGCCGCATGCAGCAGGCAGTGGCAAGGGCAGCCTGCAGCATGGGAATACCTGTGTGCCCGCTGCAGCTAGCCATCCGCACCCCCAGCTGAGCCAAACGTCGCCGCTCACCCCCCACCCGCCCCCGCCTGCTTCACTGCCCGCAGCTGAACATTGCCCTGACCAACGGCAACAGCCGGCTGCGCAGCCAGGAGGACGAGTAAGCTGCTCGCCCCCCTGCGGCACCAGCAGCGGCGCCACCACCTTGGGAGCATAGCAGCGGCTTACATTGGGGTGCTACTGCTCCCATGTAAGGCACCCCAATCACGTGGCAGGCTCAGGCACAGGCACAAACACAGTGGCTGGTGCAAGCAGAATGTGTGTTGGTTGTCGTGGGTGCGTGAGCGACTGAGCGGGCTCTGCGCATTAGGTAGGAGGCCGCTCAACAGCCCCACCTGCACTCAACTGTACGTCAAGAAGGGCACCAGGTGGCAGGTTACTGTTCATTCAGCCAGGTTTGCTCCACCACAGAGCAGACATGCTGGGCGGCATCATGCAGTCAGTCTAACAGTTGCAGAGCTGCGCCAGCCGATTTGAGCGTGGCCGCCGCCGCCCGCCTGGCGTGCACCCTGATCTCGGGGCTGGGTCACTGCACAGCTTGCCGGGAGGATAGCTGTAGGCCTGGTGCATGGTGCTCTTCTTCACGGGATCACAGCTTCAGGCGTGCAGAGAAGTGAGCTGCGTTGAGCCGTCAAACGTGCTCAGCCGGGGCAGCCGCAGCCATGGGGCGCCTGCAGAAGCAGCTGTACCAGCTGCTGAGCGGGGCAGGGGCCGAGCAGGCGCAGGCGGCCGCAGCAGGTGCGCCCGCAGGCCTGTGTGGACCTTCCGCCCAGCCTGAGCGTTCACTGTGAGTGGGCCGTGATGTGCTGCACCTGGCAGCAACTGGTCAGCACGCCCGCGCACCTGAGGCTGCCGCCGCCCACCGCCGCCGCTCGGTGCTGCCGCTCTCCCCACCTGCCTGCAGATTCGAGCGCCCTACCCCCGCCGCTGGCCTGCTCCGCTGGCCCATTCACGCGCATCAGCCCCGGCCTGCGTGTCGCGGGCGGCGATGTGCTCGCGATGCCGCTGCAGGAGGAGCAGGCAGCAGCCATCAAGGCGGCGGGCGCGGCTTCCAAAGGCAGCGGCAGCGGCGTGTGGGTGGTGCCGGCCGCGCAGCTGGAGGTCACCAACCCACGTGGGTGCTGGGTTGTGCTCTGAGCTTGTCTGGGGCTGTTGAGTTTGCTGTTGCAGGAGTTGCTGTTGAGTTGGTGCTGTGCCTGCTTTGAGGAACACGCAACTTGGCCAACCCCCTGTCCCTTTCAATGCAACGCAGGCTGGGATGAAGAGGTGGTGGCGGAGGCGGTTCGGCGGGCCAAAGCGGCGCTGGGCATTGCGCCTGACACGGCGGTGGAGGCCCGACTGAAGCATTTGCAGCTGCGGGGGCCAAGCAGCAAACCGAAGGTTGGCTGGCGGCCCCGTTAGCGAGCTGTGCATGATCAACCAGTGTGCGTTCACCCGGAAGCTCTTTCTGCCCTCATTTCCCCACCTGCCCAGGCCCACTTGCCCACAACGCCACCTGGCACCAAGCGCGCTTTCGGCGAGCTGGCCATCCTGCTGCCCTCCTCCTACCACGCACGGCTTGCTGGGCAGCGCCCAGTTGCTGCCCTATGTTTAGATGCCATCTGGCCACCGTACTCACGTCCTGCGTGCGTCCTGCGTGTCTTCTGCACAACCGCTCCCAGCGCCGCGATCTTGACAGCTTGCCATCCTCACGTGACTCCCCGTTTCGTCCTCCCCTTCTCAGGGTGGTGAGCTGCATGTGATGCATGGCGGGCAGGTGGGCAGCAGGGCACTGCATGCCGTCTGTCCAGCGCTGGCCAGCGCAACCGCAAGCTGTGGCTGCGCAGCATGTCACGTGCTGCGTGTGTGTGTGTGTCCGGTGCCAGGCATGGCTGCCACGCACCTCCAGCATCCTCAGCGCTTACCCCCTTCCCTCCTCCCACCCCCTATAGACGCTGGAGCACCCCAGCAACCTGTGGGGCGTGGCCTTCCTGCCCAACGGCGACCTCGTCACCGCCTGCTCCGACCACGTGGCGCGCATCTGGACGCAGGTAGGTGGGGCGCATGAATGGTCTATTGGAGGAGGCGGCAGACACCCGTTGTGTGCATGCTGCCCACGTGCATGCCTCGTATGTGACGGCATGTTGCGGCCCATCGCTGTGGCATGCATCCATGACTCGTTTGCCTGCTTGCCAACCCACTGCTGTGCAGGCTGCGGAGCGTGCCGCGCCGGCCGAAGTAGCACAGGTGTGGCACTGGTGTACAGTTGCTCACAGTTTCAGCTCCGCTTGGTCCTGGGGGGCTGGCCATGCCAACTGCTCCAGCTTGGCCAGCTGGCCTACAGGCTGGGATGGCCGCTCAGCCTGATGCCTCCCTCAAATGCCCTTAAATTAGTGGCATGCACTTCCTGCCCACAGGCTTTCGACGCTGCGCTGGCTGCAAAGAAGGAGGTGGCAGCAGCAGCCAAGCAGGGAGAGGGCGGCGGCGGCGGCGGCCTGCCTGCGGGAGTGAAGCTGGAGGACTCCTCCGTGCTGCTGCGGCCTGGGGACCGGGACGGGCAGACCAAGGTGGTGCGGGAGGGCAGCTCCTGTGTGGCCTATTCCTGGGATGCAGCCAAGTGAGTGGCCAGCTGCTTGCTGCACAGGGCCGGGGTGGCTTGTTGGAGCCCCGTGAGCTGTGCCTGCTGCAGTAACGCTGGCTGAAGCCGCCGCGCGCGGCCTGTTGGTGGTTGCAGCTGCGCCCTCTTGTGTCCCTTTGTTAGTGCTGTGCTTGCAGCAAGTCGCGCATCCCTTCCCAACCTGCCTGCAGGGGCGAGTGGGAGAAGATAGGCGAGGTGGTGGGCGGCGACGACACCATGGCCGCCGGCAGCAAGTGGCACAACGGGCAGCAGTGGGACTACGGTGCGCCGCCGCAACCTGCCGGCTGCCCCCTGCTGTGGTGCATGGGCGGCGGCTGCAGCGCCAACTTTGCAGTGTCACTCCTCCAAACGCACGCAAGCCACTCATGCCGTCGCCCTGGCCCTGTGTTGCTGCCCGGCAGTGTTTGATGTGGACGCGGAGGAGGGTGCCCCGCCGCGCAAGCTGGCGCTTAACCGAGGCGACAATCCGTACCTTGTGGCCGACCAGTGGCTGGAGGAGCAGGGCCTGCCTGCCACCTACAAGTGCGCTCGGGGGGCCACCTGTGGAAGTGTCTGTGGGTGGAGCGAGCAGGCATTGAGTGCAGGCTGGGAGGGAGCCTCAGCAGTGCTCTGGGTTGCTGGGTTGCGTCGTGCCGTCCTCCCGATGCTGTATGGTCATCCGCCTCTCCAAAGTTCCCTCGTCTGCCGCTCACCTGGCAACTGCAGGGAGCAGATCGTGCAGTTCATCCTTCAGAACACGGCCGCAGAAGCAGGCCCCAGCAGCAGCACGTTTGTGGACCCCTACACAGGGGCGGCCGTCTACGTGCCGCCGCCCCCCGGCGGCAGCGGCGGCGGCGCACCAGCTGGCGGCAGCGACCCATTCACTGGCTCGGGAGCCTACGTGCCGCCGGCCGGCAGCGGGGCAGGCAGCGGCGGGGGCTATGCGGTGACCGGCGGCGGCGTGGATCCGTACACAGGCGGCGGGCCTGCGCCGCCACGCCACCTCCCTGCCAAGAACTACCTCATTTACGACCAGGTGGGTGTCTGCTGAAGAACGCGCGGCCTCAATTGGCACATCAGTATTGTCTGAGGCAGCCGCTGCTGGCCAGGCGGGCGCGGGGGCAGGCCAGGCAGAGGCGTCGCGCTCGCGCCCCGCTTGGTATCACACCCAGGCTCCCGTGGTTGCTCATCCACACACGCAGGTGCCTGCCCGGGATGCAATTCGCAAGAAGATTGTCGAGTTCTCTGCGGCAGTGGCGGCGGGCGGCAGCGAGGCAGCAACGGCTGCCCTGAGCGAAGCTGAGCTGGCAGACGGTGGCGCCCTGGACAGCCTGCTCAGCAGGTGGGGCGGCGGCTTTGGGCGTTTGGCCATGCAGTGCAAGAACAGACATCACGGCCAGGCCTTCAAATTGTGCCCTGGCTGCGTTCCTTGATTCAAACAGCCTGCAGGCGCGAACGCTGCTTGTTCACACGGCTGCCGCTCCCCACCCTGATGCGGTGCGCAGGGCGGCGGCAGCACCCAGCAGCAGCGGCGGCGGCCTCAGCGATGCTGACGCCGCTGTGCTGTCTAAGATGCTCAGCTGGCCGGCTGCCCAGCTGTTCCCTGCACTGGACCTGGCCCGCCTCCTAGTGCTGCACCGCTCGGCGGCGGAGCAGCTCGCGGGTGCCGCCGGCCCGCTGGCTGCAGATGCGCCACGCGGCGGCCTGGGTGCAGCCATTGCAGCGGCGTGTGCGGGCGAGCCACCTGTCCCCGCGGCGCAGCAGACCGCCGTGCGCCTGGCCTGCAACTGCTTTGTGCAGCCGGCGCTGCTGGGCTGGGTGCAGGGCGCGGGCAGCCGGGTGCTGGACGCCTTTGCGCCCTGCGCCACCTCGCCCAACAAGAATGTGCGGCAGGGGCTGGCCACCCTGCTGGTCAACTACTCGGCCATGCTGTCCAAGCTGGCCTCCCTAGAGCTGGAGTTCAAGAGCCGGGTGGGTGGCGGGTGCGGGTTTGGGCAGGTGGGTGCTGGATGGTGTGGCCTGCAGGGCGGTGTGGGTGCTGGCCAGTTGCACATGCAGCAGGCCTCTTGTGCTGCTGCTGGGGCCTGTGATGAGCTGCACTCCCTGTGACCCTCGTCCCCGTGTGCTGCAGGTAATGGGGCTGGCGGTGGAGCTGCTCAACTCCAGCCCTGCTGACGATGTGGAGACTCGCTACAGGTGCAGTTTCGCCTTCCAGCAAGTGTTGCGCACTTGGACGGCAGATTGATTGATACCCTGCAGCAGCACCCACAGAGCTGCAGGCTCACACGCAACCAACCGATCCTCCTGGCTGCAGGACGCTGGTGGCGGTCGGCACGCTGGCTGCGGAGCACAGCAAGGTGCGGGCCAGCATTGCTGCCTCCCTCAGCACGGCGCTGCAGTCGCGCGGCAGGTTGGGCTTGTGCTGCTGCTCAAACCTGCCTGCCAGAACCTCAACTTGCCAGGGAGTCTCACTGAACCCCTCACCGAGTGCCTCCTGCCCTGCAGGTGCGGGCGCTGGCCCGCGACCTGGGCTTCCTCTCCCTGGCCGACTCCCTGCGCAGCGGCAGCGACAAGGTGGCCGAGGCGGCGGCGGAGGTGGCCTCCAAGCTGCGCCTGTAGTGTGGTGGCTGGCAAGGTCAGCTTGCATGCAGGCAGCCAGCCCTGGGCGCACTTGACCTCTGTGTAAAGCTGAGAACCTTGGGAACGACTGTTTAAATCTCAGCGTTGGCGGCGGCGGCAGCGGCGGCGGCAGCGGCGGCCGCATGCTGTTCAAGGGGATGTGAGCAGGGAGCTCCTGTGTTTGTGCTTGTGTTTCTGTGTGATCTGACTGCGACCTCGGCGGCCAGCCATAGAGGCAACTGGACAGGCTGTGCTGCTCATACTGGAATCCTGCTGGGACGCAGTGTCAATGTTGCACACCATGCGACACGCATTGCTGCTCGGCATTGTTAAGGGGCAACAGCACAAGTTGGGCACATGCCAGTCACTGCGGTGTGCTGGGTAGCCGGGTCGTACGCATCCTAAATCTGCTGCGTGCTGCACTATACAGCCGGGACGTACATGGCTCGGAAGCGGCCCGCATACCGCAGCACAATCTGGCCCATCACATCTGCAAATGCCGAGTTGTGGGCCCGCACAAAGTTGTGGGCCAGCTCGTGGCAGGTGGTGAGGAACCAGTGCTTGGCACGGGAGATGGGGTCGGTCTCTGGCGGGTCAAAGGCCGCGTTGTACCAGCACTCCCCCGCCTCGCCAGGCCGCCCGAGGTTGAAGGCGATGGCGTCATCTGCAGCAGGCGGGCAGGTGAAGACGAGCCCGCTCCTTGTCAGCAGCTGTTTCCCTTCTCCCATGCCACTCCGATGCCACCTGAATGGTACACCCGCAAGGGGCGTGCAGCATCAGGTGCTAACTCCAGAAACAGAGCCGCCCACCTTTAGGGTCATAGTACAGGCGGAATGCTGCGCTGCTCGACTGGCCTTGCAGGAACACGTTGCAGTGCATGCCGTTCAGCAGCGCAAACAGGCTACGCCAGCGCTGGATCTGCAGCGGGCAGTGGCCAGCAGGCAGGCTGTTTGGGCTCACATGAACATGTTCAGGAGACAAGCAGCCTTTGCACTTTATTGGGCTGACGCGAGTCTGGTGCCTCGACTCTTAACAACTCCTTGCAACAGTGCAGCTGCATACCTGTGGCTCCGGCACGCGGACAGCTACAATGTCCTGCGGCATGAAGATGAGTGCGCCGCCGACATCGATAGCGGTCTGCACCAGCGTGCCTCGGCTGTTGCGGCAGTCACGTGCAGGCGCTGCTGCTGCTGCTGCTGCTGCCCCTGCTGCCTCGTCGCGTGTTGGCCGCTCAAGCCGTACTCGCTGGCGCTGCTGGGCCGTAGTGGGATGCAGCGAGCCGTGCACACCTGCATCTAGAGAGGCGCCATCCAGCAGCTGCACATGTGGGTCTGCAGGGGGCTCAGTGGCCACCTCTGCTGCTGCTGGTGAAGAGGCCCTGCCAGGCGTGGCTGGACCCCAGCTGCTGCTAGAAGGCTGGCCATCGCCGGCAGCACCTGGCTGAGCTGCGCCCCCCTGTTCGTGCCGGGTGTGCACAGATGGCTCCTGCTCGCTGCTGTGCATGGGCTGCAGCCCTGCTGGCACTGGGGGAGGCTCTGGGGGCGCCGGCATAGTGCCGCGCCACCCCAAGCCGTGGTGCCGATGCTGCGCCCGCCGCAACTCGGCCCGCAGCCTGTATTCGCTGATCCCTTGCGCCTTGGAGATTGCCGCGACGGCCGCATCCTGAGCAGGGTAGGCAGTCAGCGTCGCGTGTTGACAGCAGCATAGCAGAGTTGCTGGCAGGCAGCAGGCACACAGCAAGCAAGGCAGCAGGAGTGCACACAAGCTGGCAAGTCCCACAAGGGTAAGTGGCGCACCTCTAACGCAATCGGCAGGCAGGCGCAGTTCTGAGGATCGCACTCAAAGTAGGGGTCGCTCTTCTTCAGCCGGCGGTGCACCTCGTCCTGGCTCAGCGCCGTCACGTCTATCACGTACACGGCCTGCTCAGCCGCTGCACGCCCGCCATCGGGGCTGCTGCGCCGCACAGCCACGATGATGTTGCCGTTGCCAGGAGGCAGGGCCTTCACGGACATGTGGCAAGGGTTGAGGTACTTGGGGAAGGTGGCCACCAGCGTGCAGATCAGCGTGTGGCGGTACCGGTCGGCCTCGTCTGCGCTAGGGTTCGAGAACAGGCGGGCCGCTGTGGTCAAGTAGCTACCGTGTGGCAGGTGTGCATGCAGAATGCACATTTGCCATTGTTTGGTAGACACGGCAGGCAAATCGCTGCGCACCTGTCGTCCTCCATGCATAGTCAGGAATGGTCAGCAGCTTGTTGTAGTGCCGCTCCCACAGCTGGTCGAGTGTGGGGTAGTACTGGCTGCGGATCAGCACCCGGAACAGCTCATCGCTGACCTGCAGGGGGCCGGCAGCTAGTTGCAGGAAGTGTGACGGTGGACACTTGGATGGCAATGCCGCAACTCAAGCGGCCATCGATGCAGCCCTGTGCACTGTTACAAGCACACGACAACTGCGAGCTTGCCTTGACTGTCTTCATGCCTAGGTACTCAATGTCGGCGCTGGTCTGGGCGTTGTTGCTGTCAACCGGGATGGCGTTCTTAGAGTGCTCCTCCCAGAAAACTGCGTACATGGCATCAGCCATTGCTCGATCCCCAGGAGCTAACCACACCTCCTGCCAGGCAGACCTGGGGTGCTTGTCCAGCACAATGCACAGCAGCCGTGCCAGCGCCCGCTGCTTGGCTTCATCGCCCTTGAGCTCCACAAACAGCTGCGGGGACAGCGGCACAGGAGCAGGCGTTGCAGGAGGCATCTGCATTCATCTCAGTCTGCTGTCCTGGTGCAAGGCAACCAGCAGGCGAGTTAACCGGCGGTCATGCCCCAGCTCAGGATCCGCAGATTCTGTCAAGAAGCCAGGCTGCCCACCTGGGGGATCAGCTTCACCATGCTGGAGGCCTCCACGCTGTTGCGGTCCCGGCCAAATCCCATGCTCAGCAGCGAGGTGCGGCTGCCGCAGAAGTTCAGCCCGTGCAGCGGCAGGTTGTCTGCCTGTGACACGAAGAAGCCGTGGACGTACAGCCGCCCGGCATGCTCCGCCTCAGGCAGCAGCTCCACCTGGGACGCTTTGCCAGTGCCACTGCAAGCCAGTGGGGGTGGGGGGTGGGGGGTGGGGGGCGCTGGACTCAAGTGAACTCGGGCACAGGGCACACTGCACAGAGCGAACGCAACTTCCATAACTGCGTGAGCCAGCCCAGCTCTTCAATCACTCAGAGTGCCCAGAGTGCCCACCCGTAGCGGGCGTAGGCCCTGCGGTAAAGGAACAGGTAGTTCTCGCGCTTGAACCAGGCGCGCTGCGCACGCTGCACCACAACCACCGTCTTGCCGCTGGAAGCGTCGCTGAGGCGGCGGGAGTGCAGGTGCAGCACCTGCGTGGAGGCGAGTATATTACTAGCTGGCCAGGCAGCTAGGGTGGTAGGGGTGCATAAATGGCTGATGAGGCACACAGGGCGTTGCCGTACCATGCCGCAGCCGGGATTCAAGCATGCGCGCTCGGCGCTACTGCGCACCTCACTGTCCAGCTCCCGCTCGTAGCGGAAGGTCCACTCCTGGTTGCTGGTGTAGTAGGTGACAGATGCACCGCTGGCCGTAATGCGGTTGATCTCCACCTTTGCTCCCTATGCAGGGTGCGGTTCGGGGGGGCAAGGCGGGTGGCACGTCAAGACCAGGTTCGACTCGTATGCTCATTTAAGTGCTTGATGTAGGCAAAGCACCGTGCACACCCACTTCCTGGTGTATGAAATGCGATTCTGCAACGCTCGCATGCCAGATTGGCAGCCAAGCATCCAGCACCCACTCTGCCGCCGCACCTCGCCAAAATAGCCGGCCAGCGAGTCCTGGTCGCGCTTGCTGGACTCGCCCAGGGTCATGGCCGCCATGCTGACTGTGGAGCCATAGTTGCACAGCCGCACGTCGCATCTGTCTGCTGCAGAGCTCAGTGACAGGTAGCCGCAGCAGCGGCCGCCGATCGTGGCAGCCAGCAGCAGGTCGCCCGCTGCCGCCGCGGCCGCTGGCGTCAGGTCGTGCACGTCCAGAACTCCATGGCTGCCCGCTGCCACCTTGCACTGGTCGTGCCAGTTCTGAATCAGCTCTCGGATGCCGGAGCGGAAGTGCGTCGCGTAGTTTGGCGAAACGTTCAGGGACTTGGAGACGAGCTCGAGGCGCTGCAGGGACTGGTTCGCCTCGTTCAGGTCGCCGTGGACGTGCGGATATCGCGCCAGGTGCGAGCGCAGCGCTGCGCCAAGGACAGAGTCGGGGGGCAGGTCCCCCATCCCTGCTGCAGCTCCCCTAGGCTGCGAACAGGGCTGGGAAGGGACGATACGAGCTTGAGTAATGTGCAGAGTGTGGTACCCGGGCGCCTAGCGCTTTGCCTGACGCTTCAGAGTCACGGGGCGAGGACAGCGCGCACGATGTGCATGCGCGGGCGGCACAGCGACACTAGCATCGAGCGCAGGGTCATTGCAGAGGCGCATTGATGTGGACACTCAAAAGGGAGGCAATCCATGCAGGCTGCAGCCCTGTAGGATCGGACGAACAAACTTCAACCACTGGTCTGCCGCTGCTTCAGCTGACCGCCGGCAGGCGCGTGCCTGCCGCTGCCGCGTGGCCTCAGTGTTTCAGTTTCAACAACCATGCGCATGCATGTCCTTTATATCCACCAACCGAGCACTGCGCGCCGAGGTGCAAGATGGACCACTGCTGGTCAGATGTGCACTCCCGCAATTGTGCACTCCCCCCAGTGCGGTCCGCCAAGTCCCAGCAGGCTCAGCATAACCTTGCTGGTCCCACAGCGTGCGAACAGCGGCCACTGAATCGAGCAGGTCCGTCGTTAAAGGGTTTGGCAGAGGGGTGGCGCTTCTTTCCATCGCTTGCCTGCGGCTAGAGAAATGCTGAAGTCCGCCTTGAACTGGGCGCGCAGCTGGCTCAGCGGCTCCTCAGCAGGTGAGAATGGACGACCATGCCTGCCCGCCGCGCCGAGCGCCCTGTTCTGCTGCGTGGTTGACCAGTATGCGCGTCGGCCGTGAAACTTCATCTACGCGCATGCCTTGCAGAACCCAAGGCATCCAATGAGGGAACCGCGAGCCGGAGAAAGCGCAAAGCTCCAGACGAGCGCGACCAGGCGGCGGCAGGCGGGAGCGGCAGCGATAGCGACGAGCGCAGCTGGGCGAAACGACGCAGCGTGGGCGGCGGCTATTATGCTCCAGGGGCTCAGCCATCCACGCAGACGACCACAGCAGGCGCAAGCGGCAGTGGTGTCAAGGAGGTGAGCCATGCAGAACGCCCCAGCGCCCGCCGCGGCTACTATGCCCCAGGCTACAAGCCGACAGGGTTGGCGCATCCTGTGGCAGGCGGTGGCAGGCCGGCAGCAGCGGCGCCCGCAGCCAGGAACGGCTACTATGCCCCAGGCTATGAGCCGCAGGTGCAGCCTGTGGCAGCAGATGGTGGCAACCCGGCAGCAGCGACGCTGGCAGGCAGGCGCGGCGCTGCGGGACTAGGTGTGGTGGGCGGGTCTGGTGCCTCCCTGCCGGTCCTGCCTCGCGTGGCGCTGCACCAGGTCCCAGCAGCTGCTGCTGGCTCCGCTGCTTCTGGCAGGTCTGGGCCCTCTCTGCTGTTCCCCAACAGTGTGCCCACGCCTTCACCGCACCGCCCACTACCATCAGCCAATGCGAGTGTGTCCCCTGCCAGCGGCAGGCGTGCCACCACAGGCAGCACGGCTCCGATGCTGCTGCGCCCACGCGCGACAGCCGCGCGCGTGCGCATGGCAGGTAAGCCCAAGGGAGCTGGTATGCCGGGGGTGAGGGTGCCTTGCTTATCATGGGGAGCCGCATGTGCAATCGTGTTCAGATGTAATGCGCTTCTGTGGGGACGCAAACCTCAGGTGAGGCTCACAAACTCGGCAACCTGGGGTGCATGGAAGCCAAGCAACCAAGGCTGGTCTATTCCACACCCTTGGCTGCAGATGGCGGGTCACATGGGCGGCTGGCAGCACAGCCGCAGCGACAGCCAGTGCCTCCGACACCTGTGCCGGCACCACCACCACAGCAGCAGCGGCGGCAGCAGCAGCAGCCGGTGTCAACTGGCCCCCGGGCGCAGGGCGTTGCTACTTATGAGAAGGGGCAGAAGGTGCTGTATACGAAGACAACGCCATGGCGCGAAGTCAAGGTGGGTTGCAAAACCATGTGCGTTGGGGAGCTCCACGCCTTGTCTGTGCTGTTCCTCTCGCGTTTTGGGCTGCCGGCGTCAGCGGCAACGTCACACCTCTGGCCCTACTTCTCAGATCATTCATGTCGACAAGGCGACCGTGCCACCAAGCTATGGTGATCCCTTGCCTCCCCTTTGCTCATCCTTGCATGTATGGGTTGAAGATCAGAACTCTTACATCATTGGCACTGAAAGCCGTGGGTCGCGCTGCATGCCTGCGGCTTGCCCTTTGTGCTCCAATATCCCTGAAGGGCAGCATCCTGACCGCTATCTCCGCTGCAGGCATTGAGATCGATGGCAGCTACCGTGAAACGGAAGCTTCGTATCTGCAGCCCTTGTGCGTGGCAGAGATGACACTGGCTCAAGTGCGACCAACCCTGGTTGTGGCTGTGACTGTGTCGTTGGCATTTGCTGCTGAACAACGTGTGCCCACATCAGGCAGGCCTTGTTGCCCCTGCGTTCTCGCTCTGGGCACTCTTTCCGTAGCGGCTTGAGAAGCAATGAACCACACACCAGCTTTGATTACCACCTGGATGCAGAGCTTTTGAGGACGTCTAGGCTCAGCGGGTGGCGCCCGAGCAGGAGGGCGGCCCGGCCAGTTGGCGGCTCACCAAGCGCCATGCAGCATACGAGCGGGCACTGGCCGAATATCGCCAGCGCAGCCACATGCGGCGCTCCCTGCAGGACCTGCTGCTGCCCTGCCTGGTGCTGGCCCTGCCCCACAGCGGCGGCGGCAGCAGCCCCGGCGCCCCAGCAGCAGGTGGGGAGGCGCCGCCAGCCAAGATGCAGCGGCGCTCTGCCCGCAACTGAGCCTGAGCACAGCCGGGTTGCCCGAGCCAGCCTGCAACTGTTCTGACGCCGTTGTGCCGCATGCCATCACAGGGCTTAGCTGTAACGAATGCAGCAGGCTTGCCAGGAGCTATGCAGGGGGTCCACTGGTTCGCGGCTGCTCTGCCCGCCGCCGCCTGCCTGGCGGGCGGCCCGGTCTGGGGGCTGGGCCCCTGCACCCTACTGTAGGCCTGGTGCACTCTTCTTCGCGGGTTCACTGCTTTGGGCGTGCAGGGAAGAGAGCCAGAGCGCCTGCCTGCCGTCGAACGTGCTCAGCCGGGGCAGCCGCAGCCATGGGGCGCCTGCAGAAGCAGCTGTATGAGCTGCTGAGCGGGGCAGGGGCCGAGCAGGCGCAGGCGGCCCCAGCAGGTGCGCCCGCAGCCCCTCAAGCGTTGCTGTGGAGCTCCTGCCAAGCCTGAGCGCGCTGAGACACTGTGGGCTGTGATGTGCTGCACCTGAAAGCGCTGATCAGCACGCCCGCACGCCTCAGGCTGCCGCCGCCGCCCAACGCGCCGCTCTCCCCTCCTCGGACCCGCAGATTCAAACGCCGCACCCTTGCCGCTGGCCTGCTCTGCTGGCCCGCTCACGCGCGTCAGCCCCGGCCTGCGGATCGCTGGCGGTGATGTGCTCAAGCTGCCGCTGTAGGAGGAGCAGGCGTCGGCCATCAAGGCGGCGGGCTTCGTGTCGCGAGCCAGTGGCGGCGGCGTGTGGGATATACCGGCCGCGCAGCTGGAGGTCACCAACCCACGTGGGTGCTGGGGCACCTAGTGGTTGTGTTGTTGCACCACCATCAGCCGCTTGTAAACCGTTCTGCTGCTGTGCTCAACTGCCTGCTTCTGACGTGCAGGCTGGGAGCGCGAGGTGGTGGCAGAGGCGGTGCGGCGGGCCAAGGCAGCGCTGAGCATCGGCCCTGACACCGCAGTGGAGGCGCGCCTGAGCGGATTGGATCTGCAGGGGCCAGGCAGCAAACCGAAGGTGAAGGCAGCTGCTGGGCGTTGCAGAGCATTGTTGCCGGTGCGAATGGCCATCTTCCCGGGCTAAATTGTAGAGCAGCAATTGGTCTTGTGCCCTGACCCTCGCCGCCACTAAATCCACCCGCTGCACTCAGACCGACTTCCTCGAAGTGCCGGCCGGCAGGTGGTTTGCCAAGCTGGCCATCCTGCTGCCCTCCTCCTACCAGGCACGGGTTGGCTTGCCAGCATCTGCCTGAGGCAGCAACTGGCAGGCCTGCGCATGGGCTGCGCAACTCAGCACCAAATCATTACCACCCAATGCTTGCCCTACCCCCCGCATCATCCAGGGCGGCGTGCTGCGGATGCTGCACGGCGGGCATGAGGTGCAAGTGGACCTGGCGGCCCGCAATGCCAAGAGCTCGTGCTTCGCCGCCTTCTACTCGGGTGGGGCAAGGCTCTTGAGTTTAGTGTGGCAAAACTGTTGACAGGGTGCGGTGTCCTAAATGCAGTTGGCTGGTGTCGAGTGCCGACCCGACTTCCGACTCAGCAGCTCAGCAATGGTGAAATGCCCCTCGCATCCCCCCAACCGCCTGCAGGCTGCACAGTGAGCAATCAGCCCGTCACTGTCGGGCACTGCTGCACCCTGTACTACAGCCTGGTGTGGACGGGCGGCCCACCGCCACCCCACC
This sequence comes from Chlorella sp. Dachan, assembly GCA_006782975.1. Lineage (NCBI taxonomy): Eukaryota > Viridiplantae > Chlorophyta > Trebouxiophyceae > Chlorellales > Chlorellaceae > Chlorella > Chlorella sp. Dachan. Next base: position 1,863,856 of record RRZL01000078.1, on the reverse strand, counting down.
TGCCCGACGGTGGGTTGTGTTGACACTCTCCGGCCATGCGCTCATGGGCCAGCCGCCGCCTGCAACTGGTGGATCCCACAACCTGAAATGCCCTTCACAGCTGCCCATTCAACCCTTCCGCAGATCCGACCATGCGCCTGCTGTCCCTGTCGCAAGGCTGGAACCTGGGGACAAGCACAGCCATGAAGCTCTGCTTCCTGCTGGAGAACAAGTGCGGCCTGATGTGCTGCCTCTGTGATGCGCCTGCACTGCGCCAGGGCTTCTGATCGTGTTGAGGTTGGCAGGCCTGCGGCACGTGTGTCCCACGTGTTTAGGCTGTTTGGGTGCAGGCACAGCGCAAGCGCTCTGCAGGAGCGGGGGATGGAGGCGCTGGAGGGGCCCGACCAGGAGGCTGCGCAGGTGGACGGCTAGGGATCAGAAAGGGGATTCCAGTCGCTGTGCTGTTTGGGGTAATAGCACGACTAGCAGCAGCTGCTGCCACGCCTGTTCAAAGGTCCGGATCATGTAAACCTGCCGCTGGGAAGCTGAGACGGCAGGCTGCTCCGCACCAGTCACAGTGAACCTGCTCCCGTTTGCTGGCTGCAGCTGCTGCTGTCCGCCTGCGAGCGGGGCGCGCAGCTGGATGTGTGCCTGGCCCTGGTCAAGGCCACGGCCACGCCTGGCATGACCCGGCGCGACATTTTCCACAAGCTGTGCGAGGACAGCGAGACGTTTGTGTGCCCAGACTACGGAGGGTAGGTGCCAGCAGCGCTGCAGCTGCCGGTCCCGGCTGCGAGAGGGTGGGCACCCTGCCAACCAGCACATGGGGTTGGCCGTATTGCGCCATGGGTTGCTTTCTGGGCGGTGCCTGCTGAGCAGATTATGCGCGCAGCGCATGCACAGGGCAGGCTGCTCCAACCATGTGTACTCCGTGCAGCTGGCGCAACCCCTTGCTGGCAACACCAGCCTTGTGCACACGCCTGGCTGCACCCTGTGCCTGACCCTGCAAACAACCGCTGTGCGCATGCACTGCTGCCTTCACCCTGTGCCTGCCCGGCTGCAGGGTCCACATGGACCCGCTGGAGGAGGAGGAGCTGTGGGAGGAGGCAGATGAGGCGTATCACGAGGTGCTGTACCACAACAAGGTGAGCCGCTGGAAGAAAGAGAGAAAGAATACGCCATGGGCGTGGATTGAGGGGACCAGCTGGGTACCAAGCCCAGGGGGCACCAGCCGGCCACCGTGAGCCGCTGCCAACACTAGCTAGTGATGCGCATGCAGTGCGGCTGACGTGACGGTGCTCATGGTTGGGTGCTCGGCGCGGGCGGCTGCTCCGCTGGTGCACATATTGGGATCCACCATGCATGCTGCGCCGTGCTGCAGGGCTTTGCAGGGCTACTCGGCACACAAGCGCTTAAAGTGGGACAAAGTGCTGGTGGGCGGGCTCGTCGGTGTTTGACTCGGTGTTTGAGCGGATTGGTTTTTAATTCAACATGACAAAGCTCTGCTGTTGGCATGCGTCACGTGCCCCGCTCCTTTTGTGCTCCCACCCTGCACAGCCGCCGAAGGCCCCAACTCTGCTGCAAGGGTGCATGCGTTGTTGCCATGCATCTTATGCTGCATGCTATTTTCCGCTGCTCAGTTGACATGCGACTCCTCCCCTGGTGCAGGCGGGCAAGCTGGCGCCGCTGGCGGGGCCGCAGCCACCCTTCCACTACACGCGCCTGGACGCCCAGGACGAGCTGCTGTGTGGCAAGGGCTACTGGCGGCGCGCGCCTGACCGAGTGAACGAGGACTCAGAGGAGGATGACGAAGACGAGGCTCAACCCAAGTGCGCATCTGGGGGTGCTCGCATGGTGCATGGGGAAATGGTTGACCACCTGTGCACCCACCTGGCTTGCAGCAACCAGGCCGCTCAAGAATGCTTGCAGGGCGCCCCTTCTGCTTGCCCCACTGCTTGCGCTGCATCCGGCCTGATCCTCTGCAGGCACCAGTTCCGGCGCGTGGGCCTACTGATCTGGCCGCGCTCCAAACGCCTGCTGAATGCTGTGCACGCTGACCTGGCCCAGCAGACGCTGCGCCTCCACTCCATGCTGGTAAGGCGGTACAGGCGCTCGTGTAGCAGCTACTGGCCAGGTGTGATGTGATCACAATGTGTTCTGCGGGACGAGAGTGCTGGGCCTTGGCCACCTTGCGAGGTCGGGTGATTTGCAGCTGCATTCAACACTGAGAACGCATCCAGTGCCTCCATTGCAGGACGACTCTGAGGACGAAGACCTTTGGGTGAGCCGGCCCTTCCGGGCCAGCTCAGGGCCATGCATTTCCTCTGCCCGTGCGCAGCACCAGCGGCTTGGCCTGTAGTCGGCAGGCAGGCTGGCGCTCTGCCCCACATACGCACGCCGCTGGCTCAAGGCTTGCTGTATTGCCGCATGCACCGCGCGCCATGTGCACACCTGTTGCCATCTGTCGCATTGTCTCTGCAGGAGCAGCCAGACTCCACGGCCGCTGAGCTGGGCGAAGCCATCACACGCCTCCTGGCAGGTAATGCACCCAGCTGATGCGTGTTGGTTGTTCCACGCCTGGCTGGGGTTTTGAGCCCAGACACCCAGTGCGCCCCCCTTGCACTGCTCTGTTGCAGGGGGGCCGTCGGGCAGCCCTTATGTTCAGAATGTGAGCCTGCAAGTCATGCTGCAGCTGGCGCAGCACGCCCAGCTGGCTGGGCGCCAGCTGGGCAGCACTTCCAATCTGCGCCGGGCGGTGAAGCTGCTCAAGACAGCTGCAGGTGGGGTGCCAGTCAACAGAGGCAGGCAAGGCCTGCCTCGCATGCTTCTTGGCGAAGCAGTTGGTGTTCAGTTTAATTAAGCTGCTGCCACGCCTTTCTTGCCGCAGCTCGGAGCAATGTGCCGTACATCTCTGTCGTGGACCCGGCAGCAGCCCTGCTCAAACACTGGGGCTGGCCCTCGCAAGTGCTGCCAGCCCTGCGCCGCTGGGTCCGCTGCGACGCAAGCTCTACCAGGAGTGGAATTGCACTGATGCAGGCCGTCTTGGCAGGCAAGGGCCAGCTGTGTACGCTGCTGCGTTTTCTAGCAGCCAGCGTATCAAGCAAGTTTGACCGGCTGGCCTGCCGCTCATGCATTGTGGGTTGCAGGTGCTGCTGAGGTTTCCCCGCGGCAGCGCCAGAAGGCGCTGCGCGCCGCCTCCACCCTGGCCCTGAGCCTGGCCAAAGTGATGCGCCAGGACGCCCAGGGTGATGCACAGGTGAGTGGCCCTTGGCGGCGCATGGGTGCGTAATCCAGGACGAGACGAATGAGCGGCCATGCCTGCCAGCTCTCACCCGCCCAGCGCCTTGCCTTCCTGCAGTCCCTCTCATACGGCATGTTTGCAGACCCTGCCACCATACTGCTGGCGTTACAGGGTGTCCCCACAGCAGGTGCGGGCAGCCGATGAAGCACGACAAGCTGCGGGAATGCATGGTGGAGGCACACCATCCAGCCACAACCATGTGTGTTTGCGGCCCTGCCTTGTGCAGCCGGGCAGCTGGTTCTGGAGAGTGCCGTGGACTCCACACTTGACCGGTACCACCGCGCATCGCTGCTGGACAGCAAAAGCAGTTTGCTGCACCTGAGCCAGCTGCACGCGGCGTGCGACAAGCTGCTGCGCTGCCTGGCACCTGACGTGGTTGCAGGTGGGCACAGCACTTGTGCTTGCCGTACTGCACCCCTGGCGGTCATGATTGCCTCTCTATCTTGGTTGGCAAGCCTTGCTTTCAATCTGCTCTCTCAAGCACCTGCCTGCCTGGGCACCATGCAGGCAGTCCCGCGCTGCTGAAGCTGGCCTGCTCCTGTCTGTCGTCCCTGTCGGCCGACAACCACACGCAGCCAAGTATGTGGCAGGGTAGAAAGGGCCTGCATCCACCCACGTGTGCTGCTGGGATACGGCTCCACACCCCATCTGTGACATGGTGCCTCTGCCCTTCTGACCCGCAGCCCCCCTGCCAACTGGAACAAGGAGTCACTCCTGTTTGGTGTCCCCATGACTGAGCACTGCCCCTCGAACAATGCGCTGCGGGTGAGCCGCGGAAGTTGCCTCGCTGTGATGTGCAGCAGTGATGCATGCATGCGCCCCTCACTCAGCCGCTGGCCTTAGCACAGAGCTCTGCGGTTGCGCAGGCTTTCATGAGAGATGGAGGGCAGCAGGAGTGCACCATCGTTGCATCAGACGCCCTGGACAGCTGGATCACCTAGTGTGAGCTGATTGTGTCTGACAGGCAATGCATTCACAGCATGAGTGGTTGGAAGGGACAGCCTCGGCTGCCTTGCCTGAGGTGTTTGCGTTCCAACACCCTTGAGCTTGTGCAGGAGGCATCTGCGGTGGAAATTCACCGACATACAGGTTGAGGAGGTGGAGCCCGAGCAGGAGGGCGGCACAGCTAGCTGGCGCCTGACCAAGTGCCATGCGGCATAGGAGCGGGCACTGGCTGAGTATCGCCAGCGCTGCGACATGCGGCGCTCCCTGCAAGGACCTGCTGCTGCCCTGCCTGGTGCTGGCCCTGCCCCGCGGCGGCGGCGGCAACTGCAGCGGCAGCAGCAGCATCGAAAGCCCAGGCAGCGCGGCGGCTGGAGGCGCGGCGTCCCCAGCCAAGGTGCTGCGGCGCTCAGCTCGCAACTGAGCCTGGGCATTGGTGGGCCTGGCAGCATGACAACTGGCGGGCCAGATGATGCACCCTGCCCGCTCCTGTCAAACACTTGTGATATTTACACCATGTAAAGGTCTGTGCAAAGAGATGGAAAGGGTCCCCGGGTAAAACGAGGAGAGGAGATTAACAGCGGATGGTGGACAGCATCGGTCTCATCGAGAACGGGTTGAAACAAGGAACGCCACACAATGGATGGTAGGAAAGTTTGGGATCAGCAGCGCAAAGGAACAGCAGCATGTCGGTGGGCAGCGGGCAGGATGGCGCATGCTCAAAAGAAGGTCCTCGTGGATTGCAGGGTGATGTGAAACAAGCAGACACATAAAAAGCACAAACAACAAAGGAAGAGCAGCATGCGTCATGTTGGTGGGCAGCGGGGCGGGCGGGCGCATGCTGCCCCGGCCTTCAAAGGTGGATCCGCCGGCGCCGCTGTGGTGAAGGAGGGCACGCCCGGGCAGCGCATGCATGCACTGCCAGCCAGCCTTGCAAATGCGCCTCAGCAGTTAAAGACCTTGAGAGAGCCGATGGCCTACAGGGCAGCCGGGGGTGGCAAGCAGCGGGTGGTGTGCATTGGGCGAGCTCCAGCGGGCAACATGCGGTTGGGCTAGCAGCAGCGGCCCGGCACAAGCTGACCACATGGACATCACATGGACATCCGAGGGAGTCCCTTGCGCTGGAACGCTGCAGTCTTGCCTGTGTGCGGCAGATTGGGCAGGCACCCTGGTCTGCCAGCAGCTTTTTGGTGCAGCCGCCGCATGCCGGGTTGTGGCCGCACGGCACCAGCGGCCGCAGCTCAAACAGGCCGAACATTCCCATGCAGACGCGGCACTCGCGTGCGCTGCCGTCTGCCACCGGGGCATCGTAGGGCGCCGTGCCTGCGGTGGCAGCAAGCACCCGCACGTGAGGGCAGGTGATAGCGCCGCAGCCCAGTTCCAATTCAAAGCCAGCAGCGACATGCAGAACAAGGCAGGGGGCGCGCACCTGCCGATGCCAACACGCCTGGCGAAGCCGGCGCCGGCGGAGCAGACGGCTTGGGCTGTTTGCACTTGGCCGCCGCAGCTGTGCCGGCTTCTAGTGCCTGCTGTGCCGCATCTGCCTGCGCTCTCACTGCTGGGCTGCTACTGCTCAGCAGCGGCGCCAGCAGCGCTCGGATGAATGCAGCCGCGTCGCCGCTGGGCTGCCGGGACGAGCACACCACCAGGCAGTTGGCTGCATACACCAGGTTCTGCTCCCACAAGAACCACTCATCGTCGTGGCTGCGCCCAAACAGGCGCACCAGCGGAGGGATGGCCCCGGCGGCTGCAATCGCGGCCAGGTGGTCAGGGCTGGTGGGGTCCAGGCAGAAGAGTGCAGCAGCAGCCCATTCCGTTGCTGCGTCATTGCCCGACTGTCTGCCAAGCATTCGCATGAGATGGGCGGCTGCACCAGCAGCTGCAAAGGCTGCCTTGTTAGCGTCGCTGCCCTCAGCCAAGTAGGCCAGCGCCACCGCTGCATAAGCTTGGGTGCCTGCCTCGCTGCTGCTCAGCAGCGCCACCAGCAGCGGGATGGCGCCGGCGCCCGCAATGGCTGCCTTGTTGGCATCGCTGCCATTGGCCAAGCAGGCCAGCGCCCACGCTGCAAAAGCTTGGGTGCCTGCCTCGCTGCTGCTCAGCAGCGCCACCAGCAGCGGGATGGCGCCGGCGCCCGCAATGGCTGCCTTGTTAGCGTCGCTGCCCTCAGCCAAGTAGGCCAGCGCCAACGCTGCATAAGCTTGGGTGCCTGCCTCGCTGCTGCTCAGCAGCGCCACCAGCAGCGGGATGGCGCCGGCGCCCGCAATGGCTGCCTTGTTGGCATCGCTGCCATTGGCCAAGCAGGCCAGCGCCCACGCTGCATAAGCTTGGGTGCCTGCCTCGCTGCTGCTCAGCAGCGCCACCAGCAGCGGGATGGCGCCGGCGCCCGCAATGGCTGCCTTGTTAGCGTCGCTGTCGCCTGCCAGGTTTGCCACCGCCGTTACTGCCGCGCACTGCGCGGCCTGGCTGCCGCTTCTCAGGAGCTGCACGATCGGTGGTATGCCGCCTGCCGCCGCAATTGCCACTCGCTGCGCTTGACAGCTGTTGGCCTGCTGGGCAAGCTGCATAGCAGCGTCCTGCACGCCTGCATACTCGGAGTTCGAGTGCGTGTTGGGCTGCAGGGCACGAGGAGCAGGCGGTTGGTTCAGGCCCCATGTCTCGTCCAGTGCCTATGCCCTGCGCCCCTTTCCCAGCTGTGCGGTGGTTGTTGCAGGCCCAGGTACGCACCCGCGTGGCACGCTCCACCAAAGTCATCGTGAGCTCGGCGGCGGAGATTGCGGTCGTCAGGCAGGAGAAGCAGTCACCCATGACGTCAGATGCTCAGCTGCAGGGGGACAGCAGGGTAGCACGGGTGCAAGCATGGGTGTGCTGGTGGGACCCAGGCTGCACTGCGCCAGCCGGTGCGCCAGGCAAACAACTCCTGGTGACGGGCCCGTGCCAGGCTGCCGCACTGTGCAGCCATGCCTCACCACAGCTGCAATGGTTGTGAGCGCCACGGAATCGCAGGTGGAGTCAAGTCTGGCCAAGAGCAGCTGCAGCAGGTTGGCAGAGCAGAGCACGTTTAGCAAACGCAGATGGAAGGCGAGGCATGCTCCACGCTCATGAGCGGCGGCCCCGGCGAGGCCTGTTCTGCCGCCAGCTGCGGGTGCCGCCGCGCGCCGGCCGCCATCACCAACCACCGCCATCACTTGCCTGCACTGCTCTCCGAGCCCACGCGCCCGCTTCCCAGCGCCGTGTGTGCACTTGTAAGGGCCACCTGCCTGCGCTCCGGAACAGGCCGAACATGGGTGTTTGCAGCCGAGTGGGGTGTGAACGGGGTCTTCAGCGCGCAATCACGGGCAGGGTTCGCTCCAAGTCCCGCCCGGCCGGTATTGGCTCCCCCATCCTCCACACTGCGAGAAACTTCTCCCGCCTCTCTCTCCCTCTGCACACTGATGCCGCGCACTCACGCAGTTGTGTTCGCCGTGGCTCTAGAGAGCTGCTCTCTACTGCTAGGTGCGCACACGGGGTCAGCGGCGCTGACCTGAAACACGGCGAGAGAAACTTCTGGGGATGCACGGAGCTTGGGCCGGTCGGCTGACCCGGCACAGCACAGCGGCGGCGCATTACTGAGTGGCACAGCGGACGCAGCATGCTGCAGGGCCGAGAGGAGGTGGATGCTGACCTTGCTAGTACTACCCTCATAGAGGGCTGCGCCTCTGCAAGCGCCCTGGCCAGTCCCACCGCCCAGCTGCCTGCTCTCTTGACAAAGCAACCCCATGCCGCCGTTGTTATTGCCAATGCCACACATGCCTCGCGCCATGCCCCTGTGCCACATCCCTAGTTCAGCGAAGACAATCCCTTCCCTCACCCATGCATGCCGCTGCCAGACAGCCAGCCTGTAGCTCGCAACTGCGGGCTGGATCGACTTGCGCCGTGCTCCTAGCCAAGGGGCGGCATGATGAGGCAAGCTGCATCTCATCGCTTGGCCGAACTCCAGGGCATCTGCGGCACCGATCCACTGGCATCCAGGTTGAGACGCTGGAGCCCGAGCAGCTGCATTTACAGCTGGCGCCTGACCAAGCAGCACCCCGAGTATGAACGTGAACTAGAGCACTATCGCCAGCGCTGTGACATACACCGCTCCCGGCTGGACCTGCTGCTGCCCTGCCTGCTGCTGGCCCTGCCCCGCTGCTGCTGCGGCGGCATCATCATCATCATCATCATCATCATCATCATCAATAGCCCAGGCAGCGTGGCGGCTGGAGGCGCAGTGCCCCCAGCCAAGGTGCCGTGGCGCTAAGCTCGTACTGAGCCTGGGCAGTGAGGTTAGGCCATGATGTGGACAACCACGAATAGTCTAGCTGCTCCTCTGCACATCACGCTTCATTTACACTGGGCGATAGCCAACGGGCAGTTTGCTGAGCATTTCATACTCTCACGAAACGAGGAACAGGCGGATAAGCAATAGTGGGAAGCTGAGAGCAGAGGAGTGACGGGCGGAGGATGCATGCTCAAGATGCACGAATTGTTCAGAGCAGGACTGGTGGTGGCAAAACGTGCTGGGCGATGGTGGCTGCTCACAGCAGGGCGGTGGCCTCAATCTCCACCTTGGCACCCAGCGGCAGCGCCTGCAGAGGTTGAAAGTGCGGAGGTGGAGAGGCATGTGAGGCGAGGGAGCCAGGCAGCAGCTACCCAACGCCCCCTGCGCATCCAACTGTGGGACTACCCAGGCTGGCCCACAATGCACACATGTGGCATCAACCGCGCCTCTGCTGGTGTATCGCAGCAGCGGGCCAGGGGCACACCTTGACAGCAAAGGTGGCGCGGGCGGGCGGGTTCTCGGGGAAGTACTGCAAGCAGGGGGGAGGGCAGGGGAGGATGGGGTGAGACAGGACGCATACCGCCGAGCAGTACTGCAAGCAGCAGGCCGGGCAGGGTGGGGTGGGACAGGACGCATGCCGCACAGCAGCAAGGTAGACAGCAGCCAGCATCCACTGCTTGGCGTCACCGGTGGGTGGGCGGGGTGGGGCCGCGCCCCCAGCGGTTGGCAAGCAACAAGTGCACCCCGACAGCCGCGGGCGGCAAGGCTGGACACCCAGCCACCAAGCCTTGCAGCCGCACCGCACCTTGCCGTAGACGGCGTTCACGGCAGCAAAGTCGTTCATGTCGACCTGCAGGGCAGAGAAGGAGGGCGCAGCAGGCACTGGTCAGGCGATGAGCGGTTATCTTCCACGCACACCGCGAGTCCGCAAACAGCAGCCCGGCAGCAGCAGCAGCAGCCATTGCGAGTCCAACAACATGCACAAGGAGATTGAAAAGCAGCGCCCCCGCGCACCAGCAGGATTGTGGTCTTCACCACCTTCTCCCAGCTGCTGCCCGCCTCGGTCAGGATGGCGCCCAGGTTCTTCATCACCTGGGGGAAGGGACGGAGGAACAGGGCAACGGGTGAGGCACAATGCACACGGTGGGAGTCGGTGTTTGAGGGGTGGCGCCTGCCCTCTGTGCTTGTCGATGGCCCACAAGCAGCAGGCCGGCAGCTTCACAGCCTCGGCGACAACGCGCGCAGGCAGTACGCCGCTGCGGCAGGTCTGCTGCCCCCCACCTGCTCTGCCTGCTCCTCAATGCTCTCGCCCGCAAACTCCTTGGTGCCGGGAACCAGGGGCTGCGCAGTGGGTTGAGGGGGAGCGGCTGTGAGGGTCGGCGGCTCAACGATCAGGTGTCACATGGGAGCGGCTGCGAGGGCCAGCGGTTCAAAGAATCAGGTGTCACATGGGAGAGGCTGTGAGGGTCGGCGGCTCAAGGAATCAGGTGTCACATGGGGCGGCAGTGGCGCAGGCCAACCGCAACAGCGGGTGGCAGCCCCGATGCCGGCGGGCGCAAACAACTGGTCAGGGGCTGGCGGCACAGCCATTTCATCCACATCTCCTCCCTTGTCAGCCGCAGCGCGTGCAGCACGATTGTCCTGCGTGCTGCCACAACAGCTACGCCACCAACCCACCGAGCGCGCTCACCACTTGGCCGGAGACGAAGACCATGCCGTTGGCCTTGATGGCCTGGGAGTAGGGGCCCACGGCGCCGGGCGCCTTGTCGGTGGCCACCACCTCGCGGGCTGGGGGCGGGGATGGGAGGAGGGCGGCGTGAGAGGGCGCAGAGCGGCGCTTGCATAATCCGGCCTGGCGGCAATTCGCCGCCTGCGGCGGCGGCGGCGGCGGGGGTGTTGTCCGGCTGCCCACTCACCCGCTGCCTGCACGCTCATGGCGCGGCGCTGCTGCACCAGGCGCAGCGTCTGGCGGGCGACCAGGGGGGCGCGCTGCCGGGCGCAGACGGCAGTGGAGGCGAGGCCCAGGGCGGCGGCGGTGGTGGCAGCCATGGTCTGAATTGGCAAGATCGCACCGCCGATGGGCCGATCGGCGTGCCAGGCAGCCAAATGGGCGTGCAGCCATGCTGCGGCATGAGGGCCAGGGGGTGGCGCGGGGCGGCCGCCCCGCAGTCCCACACGTCCCTGATCAGTGTGCCCTCATTGCCCGGGGGGTCGCCGCCCGCTCCCGAGCCCTCCTGTCCCTTCGAGCGCCGGCCGCTGAGCGGGGCGGGCGCCAGGGGCCGCCAAACATGGCTGCCGCCGGCCAGCTGACGCAGCTGCTGCAGGCGGCGCAGTCCGCGGATGCCGGCGTGCGCACCCAGGCCGAGCAGCAGCTTGCGGCGCTGCAGGCGCAGAACTTTTCCGAGCTGCTCGTCAGCTTGTCCGCCGAATTGGCGGATGGCAGCAAGCCGGTGGACGCCCGCCGCCTGGCGGGCCTCATCCTGAAGAACACTTTGGATGCCAAGGAGGCTGCTCGGAAGGCTAGTGCCCGCCCTGCTGCGAATCGAGGGACCCCGTGGCCGCGCCCTGGCGCCCGATCGCGGCGCGGGGTGCAGGGGGCAGGCGGCAGCGCCACCCGCCGCCCGGCGTTTTGACTGTCGCCGCCGCCGCCGTCCTCCCTGCTGCAGGCCCAGCTGGTGCAGCAGTGGGTGGCGCTGGATGCGGGCGTGAAGAAGCAGGTCAAGCACAACCTGCTGGCCACGCTCGGCACGCAGGTGGGTGCTGGCGCGTGCGCGATGGGCTCGCCGCACTGCCGCCGCCGTCCCAACCGCCCGCAACCGCTGCCGCCGCCTTGCGCCGCGGCTGCATGCACGGGCATTGCTGCGCCCCTCCTTGCAGACGCGCGCTGCTGTTGTCCAGTCATGAGGGCTGCACGCCGTGCAGCCTGCCGGTGCTGCCTGATCGCTTGGTCCCCGCTCATGCCCCATGCCGCTGTGCTTGCACCCCCTATGGTGTCGGCAGGGCGATGCCGGGCACACTGCGGCGCTGGTGATTGCCAAGGTGGCGGCCATTGAGGTGCCGCGCTCCGAGTGGCCGGAGCTCGTGCAGAGCCTGCTGGCCAACATGGGCGCAGGTGGGTGCACTGTCATGGCTGCCTATATGCGCACAGCCGTGTGCCTGTTCACCGCTGCTGGGCAGTTGCTCGTGTTTAGGGTGCGTGGTCGTGCATGGTGGTGGCACTGACGTCGGCTGTGATGAGCAGCTGCCCATGCAAGACCGCTGATGTGCACACCCATGCTGTTGGCTGGCGCTTCCCACCCCGTGCAGCTGCCACGTCTAAGGAGCTGCGGCAGTCGACGCTGGAGTCGCTGGGCTACTGCTGCGAGGAGCTGGGCAACCTGGACGAGGACTACCTCAGCCAGCAGGTGGGGGCAGCTGATGCGACATGGTAGGAAGGCTACATGATGCATTCAAGGCATGCCATCGCCGCAGGGGCGGCGCCTGCTGTGGCATTGCCAGCGGCGCCTCAAGTTGAGGAAAGCTGTTCAAGCTGCCCATGCCGCCGCTGCCGCTTTCTTCCCTGGCTAGCTGAACCTTCAACTCGGATTGCCCTTCGTCCTGCCCCTGCAGGAGGTCAACTCCATCCTGACCGCAGTGGTGCAGGTGCGGCTCGCCTGAGCATGCCTGTGCGCCGCCACATGCGCATGCCTGTGAAGCATTAGCAGCAGCAGCTGGGGTGACAGGGGCCTGCTGCAGGCAGTCTGGGTAAACGCTAGAGCCCCCCACCAAGCGTAACCTGGCGCTTTAATCACCGTCGCCATCACTCCTTGTCCTCCCTGGCCCTCTCCGCCGCAGGGCATGCGCAAGGAGGAGCCGGAGGCGGATGTGCGGCACGCGGCCACGGTGGCGCTGCAGAACGCGCTCACCTTTGCGCACAACAACTTCTCCAACGACTCGGAGCGCAACTACATCATGCAGATCATCTGCGAGGGCACGCTCGCGGGTGCGCTGACTGATTAGGACCTGACCATGGGGGGTTGCCACAGATATTGGCCCCTTGGTGTTGCCATAGATGTTGGCCACTTGACGTGAGGCACCCTTTCTGCAACGCACGCCCACCTGCTGCCGCCATGTGCGCTCTGTCCCGCTTGCAGAGAGCTCCCGCATCCGGCAGGCCAGCTGGGAGTGCCTGGCCTGCATCGCCAGCGGCTACTACGACAAGCTGCCCGCGTACATGCAGGCAAGCCGCTGTGCATGGCGCAATGCTGGTGGTGTGCATGTACCATGCAGCTTTGTGGGCATGTGCTGCTGCCATAGCTGGATGACTGGGCGCTGGACATGGGTGTTGGACATGCTGTGGCGGCGTGCACGCCTCAGCTTGGCATCACCAACCTGCCACCGCTGTTGCAGGACATCTTCTCGCTCACCCAGCGCACCGTCAAGGGCGACGAGGAGGATGTGGTGCTGCAGGTGCGGCCCGTGCCTGTGGGGCGCATGGAGCAGCGGCTGTGGGGGGCATGGAGCAGCTGCGCATGTCTCGGCATTGCACAGTGCAGCAGATATGTGTTGCTCTCGGCACACCACTCAGCATTGCACGGTGTAGCACGCATTGCTGCCGGCACCTACCGCTCCTTGTGTTTCCTATGCTGCGCAGGCGCTGGAGTTCTGGTGCACGATTGCGGAGGAGGAGATTGATCGCGATGGGGTGCGCCTTCTGCGCTGTGCTGTGCTGCGCTGCGCTGTGCTGTGCTGTGCTGTGCTATGCATGAGGCAGAGAGGAGCAGGATACCAGGGTGCGGGCCTGCGCTGTTGGTTGTTGCAAACCACCTGTCACGCGTGCCGGCTGCTGGGCGCTCCATGTGTTGTGTCCTCACTTGGCGCACGCCTTGCCTCCCAATCCCTGTGCAGGACGCCTCCTCCGGCAGCAGCGACCCCGACAGCGTGAACCACAACTTCATCAAGGCCGCGCTGCCGCACCTGGTGCCGCTGCTGCTGGAGCAGCTGACGAAGCAGGAGGAGGGGCAGGAGACTGACGACGGCGTGTGGAACGTGTCCATGGTGCGTGCGCTGCTGTGCTGCTGTGGTTTCCGGTGTTCAAGTTGGCACAGGCTGTGGCAGGCGGAGGGCGTGTGGCCTGCTGCAGCACCGGTCCTGTGAGCGGGCAAGGGCCTGCCATGCCAGTAGCTGCCGCCAACCCCCTCCTGTCCAACCGGTGCTCAACCCCTCCCTCCCTCCTGCGGCAGGCCGCCGGCACGTGCCTAGCGCTGTGTGCCTCGGTGGCAGGCGACGCCATTGTGCCGCTGGTCATGCCGTTTGTGACCGCCAACATTCAGAAGGCAGACGGCGCGGAGAGCTGGCGCTTCCGCGAGGCAGCCACCTTTGCCTTTGGGTCCATCCTTGAGGGGCCGGTGCGCCTGCGGGGTGCCTCTGTAGGCTGGTTGCGGCGCTGTTTGTTGCTTCGAATTATGCGTGCAGTATGGTTGTGCTCACGCACTGCAGTGGCCAGGTGCTGCATGGTCAAAAGCCATATGCTCGCCTGCTGCACCTGGCCTGGCCTGACGAGCCTACCTCCGTCACTCCCTGCCACCCCCGCAGGGTGTGGAGACGCTGGGGCAGCTGGTGCAGAGCGGGCTGGGCTTCCTGCTGACGGCGCTGAAGCAGGACCCCAACGCGCACGTCAAGGACACCACCGCCTGGACAATTGGTGCGCTACCGTGCTATTGTGCTGTTGCTCTGCTACTGCTCCTGCTTCTGCTGGGGCCTCAGTCAGCCTGGACTCAACGTGTTTGCACCTGCATGCTCACTCACCCGTTCCACACCCATGCCGTGCCCCCCACCTCACCAGGCCGCATCTTTGAGTTTGTGCACGGCGAGGACTCTGCGGCGCCGCTGCTGGGCCCCCAGAATCTGCCGCAGGTGCAGTGAGGATGCTGCTTGCAACTTTGAGGGTTGCGAGGGCAATCTGCCCCCGTGCATGCTCCTGCTGTCGCAGCAGATGGCCCATGGGTTCCGCGAAGATGGTCATTTACCTTGTTATGCCTACACTCCTGCCTCTCTCGCAGGTTGTGGAGGCGCTGCTGATGGCCATCCGCGACGCGCCGCACATTGCAGAGAAGGTGGGTCCTGACCGGCAGCATGGTCACTGGATGACTGGATGGGCAGGCTTGCTGCCACTTTGAACAGATTGACAGCAGCTGCCGCCCTCGTTGTTGGATTCACCAGCTGCACACCAACCGTGCACCGTGCTGCTCTCTTCGTCTTGCCCCCCCTGCCCCAATCCTAACCCCCTGCTCCCCACAAATGTTTCACTCCCCACCCCGCAGGTGTGCTACGCGCTGAGCCAGCTGGCCAGCGGCTTCTTCGAGTCACGCGGCACCAGCCCCATGTCCCCCTACTTCAAGGACGTGGTGCAGGCGCTGCTGGAGACGGTGAGGGCCTCTGATGTGGATGGGTTGGAGGGCGCAGGCATTCTAAAGATGTGGTGCAGGCGCTGCTGGAGACGATGAGGGCCCCCTGGTGCTTAAATCAGATCTGGGTGTGGGTGGGTTGGAGGGCGCATGCCTGCCAAGGATGCGGTGCGGCGCTGCTGGAGGCGGTGCGCTGCACTCCTGGAATGTTAGCGTGGATCGTGCCTGTGGCGCGCTGTGGCACGCAATGAATTGCCGGCGTGCGTGCCATGCTGCTGTGCCTACTGAAACGCTGTGGGTTTGCATTTGCATCCGATTGCTCAAATGCGCCTGGCTGCCGCCCTCCATTGCGCAGGCGGCGCGGCCAGCGGACCTTGCAGAGCAGACGCGGCTGCAGACGCAGGCGTTTGAAGCCATCAATGAGGTGCGGGGGGCAGGCAATCTGTGCGGCAGGCAGTCTGTGGGGCAGGCAGTCTGGAGGCTGTGCCCTTGCCTGGGTTTTGTGGCACTGTGTGGATCTATTGCAGTCAGGATGGCTGCTAGGGCTGGGTTGCACCAACCACGTGCAATGCATGCTCACCCTGAGGTGCACTGCACTGCCAACCTGCATTCGCATGTTGTCGTCCTCCGCTCAGGTGGTGCGCGCGTCGGCAGCAGACACGACCCCCATGGTGGTGCAGCTCATCCCGCTGGTGGTCGGCAAGCTGAATGTGAGGGGCTGGGGGAGGACCAGAGAATGCTGCACCTGCCGACCCAGCAGCTGCTGCCAATCGACCTTCTGCTGGACGGCTGGCGTGGCCGGTTATGCTCGACTGCTGCCCTTCCTTTGCAAGTATTGCTCACTGCTTGCTGCGCCCTCCACCCGCCCCTGCCGCAGGAGACGCTGCACATCAACACGGCAGGCAGCATGGAGGCAGCGGAGCGGCAGAGCGAGATCCAGGGCCTGCTGTGCGGCATGACGCAAGTCATTGTGCAGAAGCTGTCGGACAACGACAGCGCCAAGGCGGGCGTGCTGCAGGTGCGGGGGGGTGGGCTGGGCAGCGGCAGTGGCCCCTGCTTGGCCTGGCCGGAACTGCTGCTGGTTCCCATGGCTGGCAGTGGCTGCTGCCACCGCTGCGGCCCCCGCTGCTGCTGCTGCTGCCGGTGCTGCTGCTGCTATTGCCCTGATGTAGCAGCAGCAGCGTGGCTTGGCCATGCGCAATACGGTGCACAAGCATCAAACCAGCCACCCACGCCCTGTCCTGCCCGCAGTATGCGGACCACATCATGGATGCGCTGCTCAACGTCTTTGCCTGCCGCAAGAACAGCGTGCACGAGGAGGCCATGCTGGCGGTGGTGAGCGCGGGCTGGCTTTTGTGTGGGTGGGGCATGCCGCGGCACACCGGTTCAGAGCCCATCCGCGACTCAGCTGGCCGCCTGCCTTGCTGGGCTGGTGCCTCGTGCATGCAACCCTCCACGCTGCACACCTCACAATGTGCACACCTCATGCCTGCCATCCACACCTCACAATGTGCACACCTCATGCTTTCCCGGCACCGCTCCTCTGCAGGGCGCGATGACGTACTCGTGCGGCCGCCAGTTCTCCAAGTATATGGAGCGCTTCTTCCCGGTGCTGCAGACGGGCCTGCAGCAGCACCAGGTGGGTGGGTGGGGGAAGGGCTNCCGGGTTGGGGGCGCTGCCACAGCAGCCGGGTTGGGGGCGCTGCCACAGCAGCCGGGTTGGGGGCGCTGCCACAGCAGCCGGGTTGGGGGCGCTGCCACAGCAGCCGGGTTGGGGGCGCTGCCACAGCAGCCGGGTTGGGGGCGCTGCCACAGCAGCCGGGTTGGGGGCGCTGCCACAGCAGCCGGGTTGGGGGCGCTGCCACAGCAGCCGGGTTGGGGGCGCTGCCACAGCAGCCGGGTTGGGGGCGCTGCCACAGCAGCCGGGTTGGGGGCGCTGCCACAGCAGCCGGGTTGGGGGCGCTGCCACAGCAGCCGGGTTGGGGGCGCTGCCACAGCAGCCGGGTTGGGGGCGCTGCCACAGCAGCCGGGTTGGGGGCGCTGCCACAGCAGCCGGGTTGGGGGCGCTGCCACAGCAGCCGGGTTGGGGGCGCTGCCACAGCAGCCGGGTTGGGGGCGCTGCCACAGCAGCCGGGTTGGGGGCGCTGCCACAGCAGCCGGGTTGGGGGCGCTGCCACAGCAGCCGGGTTGGGGGCGCTGCCACAGCAGCCGGGTTGGGGGCGCTGCCACAGCAGCCGGGTTGGGGGCGCTGCCACAGCAGCCGGGTTGGGGGCGCTGCCACAGCAGCCGGGTTGGGGGCGCTGCCACAGCAGCCGGGTTGGGGGCGCTGCCACAGCAGCCGGGTTGGGGGCGCTGCCACAGCAGCCGGGTTGGGGGCGCTGCCACAGCAGCCGGGTTGGGGGCGCTGCCACAGCAGCCGGGTTGGGGGCGCTGCCACAGCAGCCGGGTTGGGGGCGCTGCCACAGCAGCCGGGTTGGGGGCGCTGCCACAGCAGCCGGGTTGGGGGCGCTGCCACAGCAGCCGGGTTGGGGGCGCTGCCACAGCAGCCGGGTTGGGGGCGCTGCCACAGCAGCCGGGTTGGGGGCGCTGCCACAGCAGCCGGGTTGGGGGCGCTGCCACAGCAGCCGGGTTGGGGGCGCTGCCACAGCAGCCGGGTTGGGGGCGCTGCCACAGCAGCCGGGTTGGGGGCGCTGCCACAGCAGCCGGGTTGGGGGCGCTGCCACAGCAGCCGGGTTGGGGGCGCTGCCACAGCAGCCGGGTTGGGGGCGCTGCCACAGCAGCCGGGTTGGGGGCGCTGCCACAGCAGCCGGGTTGGGGGCGCTGCCACAGCAGCCGGGTTGGGGGCGCTGCCACAGCAGCCGGGTTGGGGGCGCTGCCACAGCAGCCGGGTTGGGGGCGCTGCCACAGCAGCCGGGTTGGGGGCGCTGCCACAGCAGCCGGGTTGGGGGCGCTGCCACAGCAGCCGGGTTGGGGGCGCTGCCACAGCAGCCGGGTTGGGGGCGCTGCCACAGCAGCCGGGTTGGGGGCGCTGCCACAGCAGCCGGGTTGGGGGCGCTGCCACAGCAGCCGGGTTGGGGGCGCTGCCACAGCAGCCGGGTTGGGGGCGCTGCCACAGCAGCCGGGTTGGGGGCGCTGCCACAGCAGCCGGGTTGGGGGCGCTGCCACAGCAGCCGGGTTGGGGGCGCTGCCACAGCAGGTGGGTTTGGGGCGCTGCCACAGCAGCCGGGTTGGGGGCGCTGCCACAGCAGGTGGGTTTGGGGCGCTGCCACAGCAGCTGGGTTGGGGGCGCTGCCACAGCAGCCGGTGGGAACACAGCCAGCAACTGGCCGTGGGTGGGGTGCGCGAACCGGCGTCCTGTTGACCTGCTGCCTGCCTCCTCACGCGGTCACCCACACCTGCAGCTCAGCACCCCTCTCACCTGTTCTGCACTCCCCGCCCACCCATCGCAACCCGCAGGCGTGCTCAAGGCGTCGGCGGCGCTGCTGGGCGACGTGGCGTCCACGCTGTCCGGCACCGGCCCCCTGTTCCAGCAGAAGCCGTACGTGCAGCCGTTCCTGCAGCAGCTGGCGCAGGACAGCACCACCGCGGACACCGCCAACTGGGCCAGCCAGATGATCCAAAAGGCGCTGCGCGGCTGAGCGGGGCCCCCGTTGGCCAGCGGCCTCGGCAGCACTGTAGGCCGGGTGCGGCGCGGCACGGCGGTGCGGCGAGTGCGCTCCTTCCACCGACAGCACATGGTGGGCACTGCTGCAACACGCAGCGCAGCCTGCAGCATTTCATTAGTTTGGCGGCGGCGGCGGCGGGCGAGCGGGCGCAATGCGCAGGGACAGTGGGCGCGTGTCGCGGCCCTGCTCGCCCCACCTGCAGCCCCGTCCTCTTCCTCTGCCCGCTGAGTGTGCTGCCCCTTTCCAGCTCTGTAACTCGGCTCTTCAATGCCCTAATCTTGGGCGAAGTCGCCCGACATGCAAAAAGTGGCACAAAGTGCAGGGGATGATGCGACCGCACGCTGTGCTCGCCGTGCGCAAGGACACCGAGCCGCGGCCTTTTGGGCCTCTGAACACCCTCCGAACCCCACAATTCCAACGTCCCTCTTTTTCAGGGTGGTTCAGAGCCGCAAGCAGGTGCGCGGGCCTTTGGAGGGGCCCCTTTTCGCCGGGGAGGCGCCCGCTCCCTGCGGAGGTCCACATCTTGCTTTTGGCAGCATTTCGAACCAAGATTTTGCAGTGTTTGCGCTTTGCATGTCCCTGCCGCGGGCCCACGTGACCGGAGGGTTCCTGACACTTTGCCGCCTCCCCTTCCGCACCCAGGCGCCAACAGGATGTGCAGGACGGCGATCGCTGCGGCGCTGCTGCTGGCTGCGCTTTTCGGTAAGGCATGTGGGGCGCCCGCCGCCCGGCGTGGCAGCAGCCACACACCCCGGCCACACGCGAGCCCTCTCATGGCAGCCCTGCCTGAAGCAGGCACCCGCCCTGCCTGCTGCTTTCAGGTGCCACGGCCAAGCCTGTGAGCGGTGACTGGAAGCGCGAGGCCAAGCCCGCAAGTGGGTGCCGGGCGGGGGTCAGCAACGGGGCAACGTGTAACACGCTGGCCGGTTAACTAGTTGAGCAGTGAGGTGTTTGTTACACCAGACTACTGTGCAAGTGATCAGGTAAGTCGGGAGAACTGGTTGGTTGCAAGAGCAGAGGCTGTGCATAAGTAGGAGGGGAGCGGGCGGCGGACCGAAGTGCCGGGCGGTGGATTAATGTGCAGGTGGCAGGTTGACTGCAGAGTGCAGTTGGATTGTGCTTGGTGCCTGATTGAAGCAGGATTGAGGGAATGTGGGATGGATACAAGCGTTCAGATTGAGCGCAGTGGCAGATTAAGGCTGGAATGTATATAAATACATCATAATCGACTGCGACTGTCGCATTCGCCGCTTATGCTGTTACACAACGGGCTGCGTGGCGCTCGAGCCGTTCAAAGGCCATGCAAGTTGCATGGCCATGCCAGCCCGCTGCCTGAGCACTCTTGTGCACATCCCTCCTCCTGCGCGCTGGCCCATGCTGGCAGCTCGCGCACGCCATTGCCTGCACAAGCAAGGCTTTGACACTGCCTTGGTTGCCCGGCCTTCCCCTACGACTGCTCAACACACATGCTCCTCGCAGATACGAGAGTGGAGAGACTGCCGAGTGCGAGTGCGCCGCCGACCCGTTCCTCAAGGCGGAGCAGTGGCGCATGTGCCGCTGCCCCGAGCCCAAGCCCCTGCACGTGCCCACCATCAAGGTGCGCAATGGTGCTGGAACCCTGATGGCAGTGCTTGGCTATGACATCGTTGGCAGTCCATTGTTTGACACGCCATGGCCACTGCAGCCGCTGCGCTGTCTGGTTGGACGCCTCATTGGCAGTGGGCTGACATGCCGGACCACATCCTCACCACCATTCCACAGGAGTACACCGCCTGGCCGGGGAACGGCAGCATCTCGCCGCCCACCAATGAGTGGGCCCGCTGCTCCGGCCCCTACGCCCTGTGCAGCCTCGCCAACTGGCGAGTGCAGACGGTTGGGGAGGGCGCAGGGGTTGCCTGGCTGCAAGGGCTGGCACTGGGCACGGTCTGCAGCATGATTTCAGCGCAATCTCAAAACCGCACCTGATCGAGGCAGCTGGTATGCGCTCTCTCCCAGCCCGCATCGTGCTACAATCTCCTGCGCGCAGCACCCTGGACTTCCCCGGCAAGGACGAGTCGGACATCCCGCTGGCCGAGTGCGGCTGCGTCATCCCCACCCGCCAAAACGGGCTGAGCGACAACTCCCTGGTGGGTTGCGGGTGGCGAGGGTGGGCCTGCGGCGGGGTTGTCTGCTGCCGATGCCCGTCCGCCCTGCCTCAAGCTCACATCAATTGCAACCGAAAGGGCACTTCAAACCCTGTGCAGGTGGACCCCTCCTACATCCTGTCTGAGGAGCTGGCTGCCCTCACCGAGGACAAGTGCCCCGAAGGGGCCATGAGCCCCGGCTGCGCCGGCATCAACAAGACGCCGGTGTGCCAGGCAATCAAGGACAACAGCATCTATGGCGGTGCGTGCTGCGTGGGTTCTTGTTGCGCTGGACAAGCAGGCGGGTGAAGGGGGTTGAGCAACGCAAGGGGTGGGTCGGCACGTCGGGGCGCGGGAGGGCCCACGCTGCAGAGCACTTCTCCCGCACTCTCTGGTGACGCAGGACAGTATGATTACATCAGCACCTTCACTGCATCGTGAGCGCAGGGTGCTGGTGTTTGTTGGCTGGCAGCACTACTGAAGCCAGTCTGTGATCGCCATTGCACGCTGCCAGGCTTGCTGCGCGCCGGCGCATGCACCGTGCAGCATGGAAGGCAGAGGCGACATGTAAGTCACTGCTTCCCCCGGTTGCAGGCCTTATATCGGCGGCTTCAACAAGCTCTGCGAGCGGCCCCAGGAAGGCGGGCTGTACGCACAGGCAAGGCTCCACTGCGCCATGCACGGGCACTGCCGACTGCCCTCCTGCCGGGCTATAGGTTGACCAAGCTTCCCCACAGCTGGCTGCTCTACTCCCAGCTGCTCGGCCCACCACCACGCCCCTGAATCACTTCAATGTCTGCTCCCACTTCCCCCTTGCCGCAGTGCATGACCGCCGCCTGCTTCAAGCGGCGCGCGTTTGACGGCTCCCCCATCACCTGCTACTGCCCCGTCTACAAGGCCAAGCGCTACCTGATCGGCAGCTCCAACTGCGCGCAGGACAACTGCGCCCCCAACCTGCCCTACGTCGCCAGGTGCGGGTTGGACGACAGTGCAGCGGCTGGGGGCGATTTGTGAGCCCTGGGCGCTTGCAGCAGGCATGCCTGCTGGTCCGGACCGCCTCAACCAGGTCTGGCTGCCTGGCGGCCTCCCTCCCTGTCTGTGCAGTGGTGTGGACGCCAACTCGGCTGGCGTCGGGCTGCTCAGCAACTGAGTTGCAGCAACAGCTGGCGAACCATGCGGCAGCCGGCAGAAGTCGAAGCCGCTCGCACCCTCTCTGCTCCTACTTAGCCACGTCGACCGACCTGCGGTTATCCTGCCACAACCTGGCCACCTATTTTACTCATTCCGCAGACACCACCAAAGCCGTTGAACGCCGATACACAAACCATCTGTCCATGAGTTTCTGTTGTATTCTCACTCTAGAATGTATTACTTCTCGGTTCAACTGTAAGCCATCATACGGGGAGGAATGCCATTAACTGCCAGCAAACGTTCAACAGTGTGCACGCCTCCCACAAACCTCGGCCATCCGCCTGCTCAAGCCGGCGAGTTCCGACAGCCACCGCCCGCCACCTCAGCGGCATTTGATTTCCCTGCGCCGCCTCTGCCCAGCGCCACTCCCAGCTGTTTGCCGCAACGTTCCAGGCGCTTCCGCCGGTCTATTGCCGCTCCATGCGCGCGCGAGCCTGAACGCAGTGCAACTCGGCGGGAGCGCTGCTCCGCACGGCGGCCACGATGCGGTCGCAGAATCGGGGGATCGTGGCGCCGGCAAAGGCAGACATCGGTGAGGTTGGAGCGGAGCTGCCGCCGCCTGCTGCTGCCTGCTGCTGCCTGCCGCCGCCGCCTGCCGCTGCTGCCTCCGCCACCCCGCCGCCACCCTCTCCTCTTGCTCACCACCTGCCCATGCAGCCGTGTTGCGCGGCGTGGTGCTCACCACCTTTGCCTTCCTGGTCGCACTGATTTACCTGCTGGCGGGCGGCGGCCTTGCGGCGCTGCACAGCGCCGCCTCTGCCACGCAGCTGTGGCTCTACAGCCTAGCGGGCAGCACGCTGGTCCGCCCCCCAGCCCTGCACGGCCCAGTCCAGAAGCTTAGCGTGGTCAACACGACTTTTTTCTACCCGCCGGTGGCCCAGCCGTGCAAGGCGGAGCGGCTGTGGTGGTACGATGTCGCCGCGGGGCGCGCCAATCAGACGCAGGCATCCCTGGCGGCCCTGAGCCGTGGGCCCTGCATGCCCTGCCAGGTGTACGTGGTGAGCAGGCTGGCGGGCAGGCAATTATTTGGCACAGTTGGTGGGGTTGTTGCTGTTGGACGTGATGCACCCGGATTGTGCGTGCCAGGTGTACCTGGTGGGCAGGTTTGGTTGCCGTGTGCCTTGCGGCTGTGCTGATGGGTTGGTTCGGGACGTCTGGTTCCTCTGTCGATGGCACAATGATGGCACGGACAGGGTCTGTGAATGAGCAGGCCAGAACCGCCCCTGCCTGGTGCTGAGCATCCCTCGTCCTCTGCGGTTGCCATACCAACCACACCCCAACAGAACCACCTTTACAAGGTGATTTACGTGCGGCATGCCAAGGTGGCGTCCTCCACGGTGCTCGACTACTTTGGGCTGTGCAACGATGAATTGAAGGGTGGGCGGCCCAGGGGCTGGGGCGGTGGTGGCTTTGAGCGTGGTTTGCTTGGCATGGCACAGATCCCCGGCTGCGCCGCTTCCGCCTTGCCATTACTGGCGCCGTTTGCCATGCGTAGCCATGCCACCACACCGCGCATCCGCAATGCCTCCCAGGCTGCCTGCACAACTGGGAGATGGACATGAGCACCCTGGAAACGAGTGCAGAGGTCAAGGCGCGGCCCACCTTCAAGCAGCTGAGCCACCTGAGCGAGGGCGAGGTGCGTGCTGCTGCTGCTCCTGCTGCTGCCGCTGCTGCTGCTGCTGCTGCTGCTGCTGCTGCTGCTGCTGGGGGCTTGTGCACGGTGCGCGCAGCTCATCAACGCCCAGCTTGAGGCCGCAAACATCCGAGCACATGCAGATGGTGAGTGCACTGCCGGCCTGCTGTGCGGCGCAGCTGTGCTGATGTGTGGCACTACCCTGATCCATTCACACTGCCAGGTGGCCGAGCTGTGGAAGACCTATTACGTGTTCACTGTCACCCGGGACCCGCTGGATAGGGCAGTCTCCCAGTACAGCTTCCTCCTGCAAAGCAACCTGGCGGAACCGCCCAGCTGCGCGGCAGCGGTGCGTGCATGGATAATGGGTGGCGGGCGCGTCGCACGCTGTGCCGTGTGGCAGTTGGCTTGTGTGGCAGGGGCGGAGGCAGGCTGGTGTGGTGGCAGGCGCTGCCTACCAATTGCTGGATCGTTGTTGGTCGTGCACGATATGGGGCCTGGCTGATTGCCGGCGTTTGCTCTCCTCGCCACATGCAGGCCGAGGCACTGGACTGGGACCGCTTCTGCGCTTCGCCGACGTCCTTGGCCCAGTTTTGCGCACGCCGCCCAGACTGCTGCAAGCAGGCGAGTGGGACTGCATGGCCCATCCGCACCTGCACATGTCCAACAAGCGCTGCAGTGCTGTGTGCCGCGCCCAGTCAGCCCCCCTGAACCCCACCTGCCTTGCTCACTGCCCCCTTGGCTCCTGCACCCAGGCTGAGGGATTGTACGATGGCACCGGATTCAAGCTAGCGCACATCGTGCCGCAGGCGCAGTGCATCGCCGACGCTTCTGGGCAGTGAGTGCAAGTCTGGGATGGGCTTGTGGGCTAGGCTGCAGCAGGGGGCATGGCTCCTGTGCGAGCAGCTTGCCAAGGCATGGCATACCTTCCCGGCTTTGGCCTCCCCCTGCCCTGCACGTCACCGGAGTGATGGTCCTGCTGTTTTTTCCACCCCTGCCGATGTACAGAATTGCGGTGGACTTTGTGGCACGGCAAGACAGCCTGGCCAAGGATTTGGACGCGGTGCTGCGGCAGCTGAATGCGCGGCGAGACAAAGGTGGGTGGGTGGGGCAGCCACACCACTCTGCCGCTGGTGGGGACCAGGCATGTGTGCCGTGCTGCCACTCGCTCTGCATTGTCTGCCCCACCTGCGTACCATAGTCCGACTTCTGCCTCATCACCATCTGTTTTACACCTTCAGGCGTGCCACCGCTCGTCCGTGAGCGGCCGCTGGGCACCGAAAAGATGCGCGCAAGGTGCGCAAGCGGCGGCAGCGTGCGGGCGGCACGGCACGGCGTGGCGCCCATGGAGGATGGCACAGGCACATGGCAGGGCCTGGTGGCCAAGGAGCAATACTGCTCGACGCAAGAGTATTACAGCGGGCGGCATGCGCACTGCCGGGCAAGCATAGAGGCCTACTACTTGGACGATCTGCGGCTGCTCTATGGCGGCACGCCCGGTGGCAGCGGGTAGCCACGGGAGTGCACCGCTCGTACTGATCTGATTTTTTCACGCGTACCTGTCTTGATTCATCTGACATTCAGTGCGCACCATTTATGCAAGAAATGAAGTGGCTCGGCATGCCAGGCGTCAGGCTTGAAGCAGCGGCGCAAATCAAACGGCGGCACGCGGCCATGCTAGCTGCCGCCCATCGCAGCAGGCATGAGAGCGCCCCGCTCAAGCCCCGATCGCTTTGTTAAATCGCTGCGCTTCTTAACCTCTCTTGCTGACCGCTGAAGCGCGAAGCACTGGAACGCACCTCCCGCGTCGCTTTAGCAGCGCCGCGCTGCCTAGCAGCTCGTCACGCGGCGGTGGCAGCATAGCCTTGTCCACACGGTGACCCAACGGCACCAGTGGCGGCGGCACCAGTGACGTCGGCGGCGCCTGGCCAGCGGCATGGCGGCAGCCCTGGGGGAAGGGCCGCAGCGGCGCGGGCCCCGCATTGGCGATGCTGCCTCCCTGTGAGCACGCCTGATGGCTGGTACTGCTCATCTGCACCACCGCCGCTACCGCTGTGCCCACGCCCCATCCTGCCGTCGTCCCGCGCCCCACCATGCAGCTGGAACTTCACCCCTGCCCCCGGGTGGACCAAGGAGGAGGCACAAATCCTGAAGCTGTGCCTGATGAAGCACGGCGTGGGCCGCTGGATCCAGATCCTGGAGACGGGGCTGTTGCCGGGTGCGCAGCAGGAGCGAGGCAGGGCTGCCTTCACGTGCTGCCTCGCCAGGCTGGCGCTGCCCGCGTGCAAGCATGTGGTGCGGCTGGAGGTTGCTGGCATGGCAGTCCAAGCATGCTCTCACCATCCCAACCCAAGCATCCTTCCCACTGCCCCGCAGGCAAGATGATCCAGCAACTCAATGGCCAGACGCAGCGGCTGCTGGGCCAGCAGTCCCTGGCCGCCTACACAGGCCTGCAGGTGGGCGCTGCCCCCGCCGCTCCCTGGGATGGGCTGTGGTTCACAGCAGTACTGCCACTGTTGGGCATGCTTCTTTCCTTACCCCTTGCGCAACCTGTGCAGGTGGTATCGACCGCACCTTGTTTGCACCGATTGTGCAACCTAACCTGCGCAGGTGGTATCGACCGCACCCTGTTTGCCAGGCCTCCTTTCCTTACCCCTTGCGCAAGCTGTGCAGGTGGATATTGACCGCATCCGCGCCGACAACGACCGGCTGGTTGAGGCGGAGCGCAAAAACGGGCTGGTCATCAACAGCGGGCGTGAGTGGCCGGGGCGGAGTTCGGCTTGCAGGCAGCTGCACTGGCTCTGCGACTGCTGCAGCGGCAGCAGCGACTGCCTGCCTCCCGACCCTGCCCCTGCGCCGCAGTCAACTTGACCAAGCAGCAAAAGGTGCAGCTGCAGGAGGATGCCAAGGCCAAGTGAGCGGTTGGGAGTGGCATGCTCGCCTGCCTGCCTGCTGCCGCGCCAAGCTGCCTGCTTGCCCCTGCAGCGTGTGCGGCCTCGCAGCTCGCCTTCCAGCTTGTGTGTTCTGCAGCTGCTCCTGTCAATGCCTCCACCTCCGCTTTGTTTCCGCTCGTTGCAGGTATGGCCTCTCAGAAGCAGAACTGCTGGAGGTTGAGGAGCAGCTGCAAGAGATTGCTGCACAGCGGCAGGCGGCAGGCGGCGGCGCTGGGCCGGCGCCAGGCGGCGCGGCACTGCAAGACAGCAAGGCGGGCGGCGGCGGCAGGGCGCAGAGAGATGCTGAGCTGCTGGGTGCGAAGGATGGCTACAGGGGTACACCTGCACTTGCTAAGCTTGTGCAGCACTTGTGCGCAGCAGTCAAGATCACTCCTGTGCAGCCAGTTGCTGCACGCGATGTTCTGCTGCACCGGCACAGGCCAGACGTGCGTTGCCCTCCACTCTCCTGTGTCTGCAGCCCGAGACAGCTCCGCCATGAGCTGTGAGGAGAAGGTCGCCTTCCTGCTGCACCTGCACGAGAGGCTGCAGCAGGCCGCGGCGCAGCTAGCAAAGGCCGCAGCAGCCCAGCAACAGCAGCAGCAGCAGCAGCAGCAGCAGCAGCAGCAGCCAAGCGCGTTTGTGGCAGCGCCAGATGCCGCTGCGGCAGCGGTGGCAGCAGCTGGCGGAGGCATGGCCGGTCTGGCCGGCACGGCATGGCAGGCACCCATGGGAGAGGCGGCAGCGGCGGCAGCAGCGGCGGCAGCAGGCGGGGCTACATTAGGGCCTGTGTCAGCAGCTAGCACTGAGAACCGCGGGTCAGTTGGCAATGCGGCGCCCATGCCGCTAGATGGAGCAGTGGCAGCGATGGCAGCAGCAGCGGCAGCGGCAGCGGCGGGCCAGCCAGCAGTGCTGCCCACTGTGCTGCTGCCTGCTGCGCCGCCACCTGCCAAGGCGGCGCCAGCGGCCAAGGCGGGGGGTGGCAAGCGCACGGGGGGCGGCGCGCGGCGCTCACGCCAGATGGACAGCGACACAGAGGAGGAGGACTGGTGGGTTTTGAGGGGGCAGAGGGTTGGTATCGCACTACTCCGCCGCGATGCTCATCGCGTAGTGGAATGCTGTGGAATCGCTGGGGAGCTGCGCCTTGTAGCCTTCCCTGTCTTAAACATTGTGTTGATGTTCCTGCCTGGCATCACAGGGAGCCGGAGCCGCGCGCTGTTGGGAGGGCTGGCGGGCGAGGCCGACGCGGCGCAGCTGCAATCGAGGCCATGGATGTGGATTGGGAGCCGTTTCCATCGGCGGCGGCGGCAGCAGCAGCAGGGCCCAGCAGCCGGGGCGGCGGCGGCAGCAACAACGCTCGCGGCGCCCGCGCAGCAGCGCTGGAGGCGGCAGCGGCTGCGGATGTGGCCCAGCTTGTGGCGATGGGTTTCAGCGCGAAGCAGGCTGGAGACGCGCTGGATGAGTGTGGCGGAGACGTGGAGGGCGCCATTGAGTGGCTGGTGCAGCACTGCATCTGACGCACACTCCATTTGTTGATTGAAGGAGATTAGGGCGCTGTAGGAGAGGCTGTAAATATGAGAGGAAGGGCCTCCAGCACCAGTGAAGTGGGGCAGGCACGACCCATTCGGCGGGCGCATTGCCGGTGTGGCGCTTCCAACCCGCCTAGCTGGCGCCTCGGCTGCTGTTCAAAGCACTTTTCGCGCCCTGCACAGCAATACTCGCTGTGTGAAGCGCTCTATCTGCGTATGCCATTCCGAGAGTCGCGCCGACTACCGAGCCGCGGGGCCTTCCTGGCCCTGCTGGCCCTGCTGGTGTTTGCATGCAGCGAGGCAGAAGGCGTGGTGGCCCGAGCGCTGGCGGAGTCGCCGCCGCCACAGTCGCCGCCGCCGCCGCAGTCGCCGCCGCCGCCCAGCAACGCTTCCAAGCCGGAGAATGACACCGCCTCGCCAGCCCCTCCAGGTGTGTATCACGCTATGCCCCCAACCCGGCTGCTCCCCAAACCCAAAGGCCGAGCCAGCTTCAAGCTCTGTTCTCTCTGCAGGAAGCGCCGACAACTGCACCAGCTGCTACCTGACGGGGCCGGCGCTGCTCCAGCAGGCAGCGGCGGCGCTCGGCCTGCCCGAATTGAACGCCACCGAGGGCCAATCGCCGCCGCCGCCGTCTCCGCCTCCACAACCGCCTTCCCCATCTGCTTCACCACCACCGCCCCAGTCGCCTGCGCCACCAGTGGCGGTGCAGCTCAAGTCCACTGAACCTCCGGCTCAGCAGTCGCCCCAGCCAACCCAGCAGGCCCAGCAAGAGACACCCACCCAGCAGTCGCAGGGCTCAGCTGGGCAGCCAACCGCCTCCCAGTCACAGCCGCAGGTGGCTTATCCGGCGCCTGCAGAAACCACATCCAAGCCGGCAGGTGGGCTGTGTGCTTGCGCGAGTGTCGGTGCAGCAGCATGGTTGGTGCAGCAAGCTTCGTTGCCGCTTGCTGCGCAATCAATGGCAGCATGTGCTGTGCATGCGTTGGCTGACCGCAGCGGTGCTGCACCCTTCCTGTACGCTCCTGCAGGCCGGCGCCGAGCCAACTGAGCGCAGGTTGCAGCAGCAGGCAGGGAGGCTCATGCGAGCTCCGACCTCCACCGACCCCAAACAGCGCAGCTCGTGCTGCTCCGCCCTCTCCCATGATCCCTCCCTCCCCCCTCTCCTAGCGGAACCGCACTGCACATGCCTATTACAACAACTGATTGGTGCATGATTCCTCCTAACAACTGAGTGTCGCCTGCAATAGGCGGGCTGGTGTGTCGTTGCTGCTGCTACGTCTGTAAATACGCACGACAGGGTAAATGAAAGGGCGGTGTGAAAGAAACGGCAGGAAACGAGGGCACAGCGGCAGGGGGCAGCGGGAGGGAAGAGCGGAACCTAGTACAAAATCTCGGCGTATTGAGTAAAGGGTGGGTTTGCTGGCAGAAACAGCCAGCAATGGCAGCGGCCAGCCACGGATGGGTACGTGCACAGTCAGGGGTCATAAGTGGGGGCCAGGCAGGCCTGGGGCAGGGCAGCAGCAGGTAGCAGCGGGCTGGGGAAGCTTGTAACAGCAACTAGGGGCACCGGGCAGAGCCGCCGCCGCTGCTGCAGGTAGTTGCAGCGGCATGTAGTTGGGGCGCCAGTGCCAGATCATCCCCCCGCTACTTGCTGCCCTTGTTCTTGCCGCCGTCCTTCTTGCTGCTGGCCGCCGCCGCGCTGGACAGCCCCTTGCTGACCGCTCCCACAGCCAGCTTGAAGCCCTGCTTCAGGGCCCACTTGCCCACGGGGGCCGCCGCTTTGAGCGCCTCTGTGCCCACCTCCACAGTGACTTTGGCTGCCGTGGTCACCGTCTTGCTCGCCGTCTTGCCTGCAGCAAAGCGGCCAGTGGGGAGGGCGGGGGTGGTTGGCAGGCGGCTGGCCTGGAGGCCTACGCAGCGTGCGCCGTAGAGCAGCAGCGGCGGCAGGAGTAGCACAGCAGGCAGGCTCAGCAAGCAGGCCGACTTCAGCAAGGCGAGGGCAGCACTGCATCAGCAAGTTTCCAGCGGCAGCTGCACCGCCATCAACCGTGACACGCAGTTCGCCCGGCGTTGTGGCGGCTGGGCATCCGGATCAAGCAACAGGAAGGCCACACACCCAGCGCACATCAGCCAAGAGCCATGGTGCTGGCGCGCCCCGTGGAGCTGTCATACAGCACAGTGACACACAGCACACAAAAAAGACGATGAGCCCCAGACAAAAAGGCGCACCGATGGGCCCTGTGGAGATGTCGTACAGCACCTTTGCGTACTCGGGCGGGTTCTCCTCAATCTCGTCCAGCGACTCGTCCGCCTTGCGCAGCACCCACTCCAGCGCGCTGCCGTTGAAGGACTCGGGTGGGGCTGCCGCGTCGCGCTGCTGCACTGCCCCGTCCTCATCGCCCTGCGTGGCGGCGGCGGCGGCGAGGCGAGGGTGGGCGGGCCAGTGATTGTGCGGCGACTTGGCAGGCACCTGGGCTGCAGGCTAGCAACCACATATAACAGCCTACAGCTGGACAGCGACAGCAGCTCACCAGCTGCTTCCGCTTCCGCAGCAGGTACGCGGACGAGTGCTCCACAGGGACCGGCTGTGGCGGCGGCGCGGCGGCGCGCGTCACCGGCTGGCTGCGCACCACTAGCGGCCGGGGCTGCTGCTGCGTGTTCCCCTCATCCCCGTCATGCCCTGCACGAGCGGCGGGGCCGGCGGGACGGCGCGTCAAAGCCTACGCCCGGCAGCCAAAAAAGGGGGCTTGCTGACGCGCGAGCAGCAGCCCCCGCACCTGAGCAGCGCACTGCTAGCCGCCTGCATCGTTGTGAGCTGCTGCCGCTGCTGCTGCGGTAGCTGGTGGAGCAGGGCGACGGGCAGGCCGGGCCCCACAGTGCTGCTGCTCGCTGAGCCATGGTGTCAAGTCGATCAGACTGGGTAGCTGTTTGAAATGGGCGCGCTTGCAGGCGCCGCCAGCCTGTGTGCGGCCGCCTCAAGCGGGATGCCGCCACAGCGCACGCCTCGTCTCGTCGCCCAGACCGCACTTCCAGCAGCCTCACAGCCCATCTTCTTACAACAGGGAGCAGCAGCACCAGGAGGAGGTTGCCAGGAGTGATGTTGACGGTCACAGTGCAGTGCGATGGCATCACGCGGCCAAAAATATCTGCCGCTGCCGCTGTGCCGAGGCCTTCGGCCCGCCGTCAGTCAGCGGGTGTGGCCCAGCTCTGCCACACGTCCGGACAGCTCGTCGATACGGGCGTCCATCTGCAAGGAGAGCACAAATTGAGAGGTTAGGGATGTGCATCAAGATGCAAGCGGGGCGTAATGTGCAGCAGCTGTTGACAGTGGCGGGCGGCCCAACGGGGCAGCGAGAGTGAAGCCTCGACCACAGCCTGGCTCTGGCTACAGCACCTCCCTCCCACCTGCGTCAGCGCCTGCAGCTGGTTGTTCAGGATGCGCACCGCCTTGCCCAGCGGCGTGGCGGTGTCGCCCAGGGACGCAGCTGCGGGGGGTGCGAGGGCGAGGGCGGGAAGCCGGTGAGGCAGACGTGGCGGGGCAGGCGATGTGAGGCAGACGTGGCGGGGCAGGCGTGGTGAGGCAGGGCGTGGTGAGGCAGGCGTGGTGGAGCAGGCGTGGTGAGGCAGGCGTGGTGCCAGATGAACCGGTAGACTCGGCGGCAAAAGAGCCAGCAGCGCAGCTGCTGACGCATTCGCCCTCCCGCTGCTGCCGGCATTCCCGCATGCATTCGCTGCTCACCCGTGGAGTCGTTCACGTCGGCAATCGCCTCCTTGAGCTGCTCGCCCAGGTGGCCCAGCAGCGCGCCCACCCGCTCCGCGCGCTCGTACAGCCGGTCGCGCTCGCTGCGAGGTGAAGGGTGGCGAGGGCTGGGCTGGCGTGAGCGAGTGATGACACACCCGGTCACTGTGCCTTCCGTGCTGAGGACAAGTCCCTTCCGTGCGCACGGTCACTCACCACCACCTGCACCTGGTTCCAGTATGTTCCAGAGCACTGCATGCCAACCGGGGCAGTACCGCCAGCGCTCACCGCGAGTCGTCGTCCAGCAGGGGCCGCTCCTCGCGGTACAACCGCTCCGCCTCGCCCTCCATGCCCGTCAGCGCGTCGTGGATGCCCTTCTGGTGCGTCTCCAGCATCTGCAGGAGCGCAGTGGAGTGTTTGGTGCCACTGTTGGTGGAGGCGCAGGCTGCACGCGGTTCCCTCGGCATAACAGGGGCCGGGCCAGTTTGGCAGGTCCGCAAGCAGCTGTTGCATGATTAGCAACTGCGTTCCACTGTAGCTGCAGCTCCCGGCCTCGTGCTTGGCATGATAGGGCACGTTCAACGCAGCCTTAACTCTGCTTCATTGCCACAGCCTCTACCCATGTATCCCCACTGCAGCTTCTTCTCCAGGCCCGCGCCCCCAAAGCCGCATAGCCTCAACCGAGTGCGCCGCACCAGCGGCTGCTGCACTGCACAGCAGCCAGCCACCCAGAGCGCACCTGCAGCTTCTTCTCCAGGCTCTCCTGGCCCTTGACCACCTTGCGCAGCTCCTCCTCCAGCTCCAGCAGCGCCCGCCGGTTGGACAGGATGGCCGCGTCCCACTGCACACGGTGCGGGTGCATGGACAGCATCTCGCACGCTGGGCGGCATGTAGTAGGCTGGGCAGCATCTAGCAGGCTGGGCAGCACCCCAGCCATGAGCACGGGCCTGCGGGGCAGAGTGACGCCACCCAAAGCCGATGCGATTTGGGCGTGGCCACCCCATCCCACACAACCGGCCCAGCCGGCCGCCCACCTGCGCCAGCGCCTCGGCGTGCTTCACAAACGAGCGGGAGCGGCGCTCCAGCTCCGCATTCCACTCGTTGATGATGTCGTCCACCGGCTTGCCCTTCACCTCGCTGGGAGCCTGCGCATAGGCGGGGCAGGCAGGCAGAGGGGAGGGCGGGCGTGAAGGCGCAGCGCAGCGTGAGCGCAGCGAGGCGTGGAGCGCAGCGAAGCAGTGGAGCGCAGCGAAGCAGCGGCAAGCCTCTGGGGGGTGGTGGCACAAGGCAGCGGGGTAGCGCAGTTCACCAGTCACCATGCAGCTGCAGGTGGCACGTCCGCCAACCCGGGCAGCCGCACTACCAGCCAGCCCCGCCCACACACCTGCAGGTCGGCAACGGCTGTAGCGCCAGCTGCAGCCGCCGAGGCTGCAGCCGGTGCACTGGCTGCTGCTCCCGCTGCGGGTGCCAAGGCGGCACCCCCTGCTGCGGCCGCCGAGGCAGCGCCACCAAACCCAAAGGCTGGCGTTGAGGCTGCCGCGGGGGCTGCCGCTGCTGAGGAGGCCGCCGCTGGGGCGCTGGCAAAGCTGAAGCCGCCGCCTGCAGTTGGTGCAAAGGAACCAAATCAGTACAATGTTTGAAGCACCTGTGTTCAGTGCTCAGCAAGCAGCTCGCCAGCGCCATGTCACAAGCCCACCAACGCTGGCTTGCCCCTGCTGCGCACGCTTCACCCACCTGAGGCAGGAGCAGCAGCTGCGGCAGACGATGCAGCCGCCGGCGCAGACGCAAACGAAAAGCCCGGGGTGGATGCCGGCGCTGCTGCCGCTGCTGAGGGGGCCGCCGCCGCTGCTGAGGAGGCACCACCAAAGCTGAAGCTCAGCCCTGTGCTAGCTGCCGCGGGGGCAGCGGCCGCGCTGCTGGCGGGGGCCCCAAAGCTCAGCCCGGTGCTGGCGCCGGCCGCGGCGCTGCTGGCTGCACCGAAACTGAAGCCGCCTGCTGCAGCGGCGCTGCTAGCCGGTGCGCCAAAGCTCAGCCCGGTGCTTGCAGCAGGTGCCGCTGCGCTGCTGGCAGGGGCTCCAAAGCTGAGACCCCCCGCTGCTGCGCTGCTGGCAGGGCCTCCAAAGCTGAACCCTCCGGCGGCCGCGCTGCTGGCGGGGGCGCCAAAGCTCAGCCCCGTGCTTGCAGCAGCAGGGGCCGCCGCTGCGCTGCTGGCGGGCGCACCAAACCCACCAAACGCCGGCGCCGCAGCTGCGGCCGATGACGCCGGCGCCCCAAAGCTAAAGCCGCCCGCTGCAGGCGCAGAGCTGGCTGGCGCCCCGAAAGCGGGAGTGGCTGCAGCAGCCGAGCTGGCCGGGGCGCCGAAGCCGAATGCCGGCGTGGATGCGCCGCCCAGGCCGAACCCAGCGGAGGAGGCGGGGGTGCCAAACGGCGAGGCTGCAGCACTGGACGCTGGTGCGCCAAAGGCAAAGCCGCCAGCTGCATGCCAGGCAGGGGGAGGGAACGAATCAAGGGGCCTGGCGGGGCCGGTGGCGGTGAACCTGAGCGGCGCAGCGAGCGGCGGGCAGCAACAAGCGGGCGGCCCTGCAGCGCACCTGGAGCGCCAAAGGCCGGCGCGGAGGCCGCTCCTCCGGCCGCAGCCGAGCTGGCGCCTGCGAGCAGGACAAAGTCGAGCGAGGGGTGTGTGATGGCGACTGTTGAAGGGCCCGTGCAGCTCAGGAGCATGCATGGATGGCGCCTCACCAAACGAGAAGCCGCCAAAGCTCATCTGCGCCGTGCCGCAGCTGCGAGCAGCGGCAGCTGGGGAGGGGTGCAGCCAGGCGCGCTGCTGGCCGCTCGAGAGTGATCCACAGTGTGCTGCGACAGCGATCTGAATGCCTGCAGCGGCAGGGGGCCTTCCTGCGACCCCATGCGCCACCGCTGGCCCATGCCGACCTGAGCACCCTCCCTGCCGGCTGCAAGCATTTCCGAGCAACGCCAGCAGCCATGTCCTTGCTGCTGCAGGCCGCGCTGCGCCCACCGGCGCCCCAGTGCGAGGCCACAGCCTGCTCCACCAGCGGGCGCTGTGCCGCGCCAGCGCCGCTGCTGTCGGGTCCGTGGAGGAGGCAGCAGCAGCGGCGCCTGGTGCTGCGGCGAGCCGAGTTCAGCAGAGACCCGCCGCCACGCGGCGCCGGCNGCCGCCGGGGCAGCCGTGGGGGCCAGACAGCTACCAATACCCGCCGCCGCCGCCCTCGGCAGCAGCGCCACCGCCGCGGCTACCACCGCAGGGGGGCCCAGGCGGCAGCGGCCCAGGCGGCAGCGGCCCAGGCGGGCTGTCCAACCTCACCAAGGCCTTCATCGCCGGCGCCTTCATCCTCGGTGCGCTCAGCTGACGCACATGCAGCAGCCCAGCCTGTGTTGTTGTGAAAGCAGCGGTGCTTGTGCCGTTGAGGCGTGCTGCAGACTGCTGTGGCTGTCGCAGGCTGGCAGGTGTGGGCAGCGGCAGCTGCCGCCATCCCGCTTGCCTGCCGCCGACCAGCTGCACATATGCGATGCCCCCTGCCTGGCCCATGCAGGCATGGGCGCGGGCATCTGGTTTGACAGCGAGGTCACGCTGGAGCCGCAGAACCTGGCCTCCACGCAGCTGGTGGACACCAAGACGCCCAACTCGGAGGCGAGTGTGGCGGGCATGTTGGCCAGCTGCTGCGCTGCCTGCACCTGCTGTGCCACAACTGGTCGCGCTCCGCACAGCTAGTGGACACCAGGAGAGCAGGACGCAATCTGCGGCTGGCCTTGTGCTGTGCTTGCTGTGTGCTGTCGGCCGCCATGAGAGCAGGGCTGGTGACCAAATGCCCGATGCGGCCAGGTGCACCTTCACGCAGGTGCATGGCTCACTGCACGGCACCACAGCCGTTTACACCCACTCACCTGCCCACCCCCTGACCCCCTGCCGCACGGGTGCAGGTGTGCATGGCCAACGGCTACTCCTCCATGGTCTTTGACCAGCGCATCTTTGTGTCCTTCAACCCGTGAGCCGGGGCTGGACCGAGTGCGGTTGTGAAGTGGCAGCAGTCGAGGAGCCTAGCGCGTTGCCAGTCGGGGAGGCGAGCCCGGGTACAGCTGGTGCGGATGCTGGGCACACCTTTGAGCGCTGTACCCATCACACGTGCTGCTTATGCCCGCCTGCCTGCCTGCCTCCCTCCTCGCCCCGTTGCCTGCAGCTTCAACGTATATGTGAGCCAGCCAGAGGTGAAGCCGGGCTGCGTGCTGCGGCGCGCCAACTTCAACGTGCTGGAGCGGCGGGGGCTGGTGGACAACCAGCAGGTGCGAAAAGGCAGAGGGGTGGTGGATAACCAGCAGGTGCAAGGCAGAGGGGTGGTTGCTGGGTGGGCAGCAGAGCAGGGCAACCGGCAGGTGCGGAGCGGAGCAGGCGTGGGTGGGTTGGCAAGCTCAGCAGGCGCGTTTCTCGGTGTTTGCAGTGGCAGGCAAGGTGTAGCAAGGTGGGCCAGGCTGTGCGTCTTTTGGCTGCTGCCTGCCGCAGCTCTCCTCGCTTGCACCTGCCGCCGCCTGCTGCCATGGTTCGTCTGCCCAGCATGCCCTGCCCCCCACCCTACCCGCCCGTAGGTCCAGGCGTGCAAGCGTAACATGAACACGTTTGCGTTTGTGGGCGACCTGGACCGCTCGCCCGAGGTGTCGTGCGTGTACCACAGCGAGGAGGCGGAGAACCAGGTGGGCTGGGTGTGTGTCATCTGGGTGTAGTGTTGGGTGTTCCAAACCAAGATGGTGTTGCTCATGAAAGCTTTGGTGTCGCCGCAGCGACTGAATGGGTGCACGTGTTCAGCTCATCGTACTCAGCCAGTGCGGTCCCTTCCTCACCCAAGTGCCCTTGCCCCTGCCCCTGCCCTGCTGCTGCAGTTCCTGCGCGACCCCTCCCGCGCGGCCATGGGCGACGGCTTCCAGCCGCGTGACCTGCCGCCTGCAGATGCGGCAAAGTGAGCGAGAACGAGCGAGCGAGCGAGCGAGCGAGCGTGGGAGGGTGCCTGCTGCACTTGGCCAGCGGCGGCAGCCAGTGGCAGACCAGCGCGCCTGCATGGCCGGGTGCACATTGCAGCCATCTGTACTTTAGTTTTCTTCAAGTGTTGCAAAATCAGAAGCCAGCCGTGTAGATTTCGCATCACACACTGGTGTACAAGAGGGCATGCAGACTGGGGGCTGCCAGATGGTTGCACAGCTCTCATTTAGCGCCAGTGCCAGAGCAGCAGCTTGAACTGGGCTGCTACCAGGGCCAACGATTGTCTGCACCCTGCACCCTGGCCAGTCCGTATTTGGTTGATAGGGCACGGCACCAGAGGCACCCAGTGCAGCTCGCTGTGCGCTGCGATTGCCGGGCGGCGGCACGGGCAGCTCATTGCTGTGGCCGCCTGGTCACCACCAATGTTGGTCGGCCTGCACCAATGTTGGTCGGCCTGCAGCCAGGCTCAGAGCTCCTCGATCTGCAACTGCAGCTAGTCGGTCTTGAGCAGGCGTGCGTGAGCTACAGCACTCCATCCGGGTTTGCCTGCCCCTCGCGCTTCGAGCACTCTCCAAGCCAGGTGGGCAGCAGCAGAGGACAGGCCAAGGGTTGGTGCCCTGCGATGCTCAGCTGTCTCTCCAGAGCTGCCACTGCCGCCGCCGCCGCCGCCGCCGCCGCTCCTTCCAGTGGCCAGCCGATGCCGCCGCCCATCAGTCGCCAATCCCAGCGCCTGATGCATCAATGGCTGCCCACTCTGCCTTGCGTGCAGGGCCATGGACGCTGCCCCTGGCTCTGACACCTCCAGCCCCGAGCACTCTGGCTCCCAGCACTCTGGCTCCCAACACTCTGGCTCCCACTACTCTGGCTCTGACTGGGAGGAGGAGGACATGGATGATCCTGCTCAGCTGCAGGCAGCAGCAGAGGACGGCAACTTGGAGCTGGTGCAGCGCCTGCTGGCGCGGGCAGCCCAGCCCGCCGGGCGGCGCAGAACTGGTGGCGGCCACAGACCAGTATGGGTATAATGCGCTCCATGTCGCAGCCAGCACCTATGTGCCTGGTTCAGCAGACGGTACCATGATCATTGCGCTGCTGCTTGATGCCAACCCGGCACCGGCTGTGGCTCAAGAGGAAGGCGGGCGCATCCCGCTGCACTGCGCAGCCATCGTTGGAGCTGAAGACTACGTTGAGCTACTGCTGGCTGGCTGCCGCGCCCTACAGTGCAGCCACAGAGTACTCAAGGGGCATGGCACCCCTCGACTGCCTCGCTTCAATTCGCTTGCGCCAGAGAAGGGGCGGTGTGGAGGCCAGCGCCTACCGCACAGCCCGCCTGCTGCTGGCTGCCCCGGCCAGCAGCCTGGACGGCTGCTGCAGTCCCTCTCAAGGGCTGGCCCTGCGGCGCTGGCCCTGTATGTTGATGTTGTCAGCTGGCCCTGTATGTTGATGTTGTCAGCTGGCCCTGTATGTTGATGTTGTCAGCTGGCCCTGTATGCTGATGTTGTCAGCTGGCCCTGTATGTTGATGTTGTCAGCCGCCATGCTCTGATCGCCGCCGAGTGGGAGAGAATCCCTGCACCCTGCCCCAGCCTGGGCCCTGCACTGCCTGCCGTGCTTGAGCGGTCGGCAGCAGAGGCGGCGCATCTGGTGGCACGCCTGCTGCCGGAAGAGTGCCGCCACCTGCAAAGCTGCGGGCCTGGCTCTGCACCGTGCGCAGGCAGCATCCAACATGTGGCTGCCGCCGCCGCTGGTGTGGCGCATCCTGGCCGCCTGTCTGGCCTGAGCGCTGGCCGCTTGTGTGAATTAATTCCGTCTGTTTTGTAGATGCCCGCTGCCTTGTGAATGGACAAGTGCATGTAACCAACCCCTGCTGTTGAAGTAGAGGAGCAGTTTGAGAATCCTTCAAGCAGTGAGATGCCCAGCAGGCAAACGTGCACAGAGGGACAGATGGCGCGAGGGCAGCAGCCGCAGGGTTGCTTGCATCAGACATGTGAAAAGAAGCCTCATTCCAGGGCCGGCATTCATGTGAGGGTCCTGCAGAGATGGCTTCATGAGCCAGGATGTTCAAACCAGAGCCCACCGCTTCAGACATTGGTTAAATCACTGCTTGCTCATGCCGCCGCCCGTGCTCGACCACCAGCTGCCAGGCCACGTGCAGGCTGCGGCATGCTCATTGCATTCTGCGCCTCCGCAGCGTTACTGCCTTCGCATCACGAGCCCCAGGCCCTGAGCAAGCCAGCAGCAAGTGCAACACTCCAGGTGCCTGTCCACGCACTTGTGCATTGCGCCGGTGTGCCCAGCTTGCATGTCTGTGTTTCGGAAAGACAATTATGTAGCGCTGGCAGGCGGGGTTTAGTCCACGAGCGAACTCCAATATGCGGCTGCCTGCGCACCGCTTGTGCTGCTTCCCTGCGGCCTCTAACCGCGCTGTAACGTGCCCTTGTACAGACACACGCCGCGCAGGCTGCCGGGTTTGCCCATCCTGTCGCCGCCGCCGCCGCCGCACAACCCTAGTGCCCGCCGAGGCGCTGCCGCCATGGCCACCGAGCTGCGCCGCTCCCTGGACCGCTCTCTGGGCCGCCGCCCATCCACTGAATCGGTGAGTGGCTGCTGGAGCAGATGGTGGGGATGCAGGACACGGGCGGCTAGCGTAGGCCGCTTTATGTGGACCAGCGGCTGCGACTGGCTCAGACGGCAGCCTCTCTGGGCAGCCTTGCAGGTCCTGCCGTATGCTCCACACAAGCATGCCAGCCCTGCCCGCTCCTGTCTGCTCCATCTTGCAGGCGGCTGGCGCCATGCTGTCGCGCACCACCTCGTTTGACTCCAGCCACTGGGGCTCGCCCAAGCCCCTCACCGGCATGCTGGGCACCACCGGCCACCCGCTGCCGGGCATGCTCATTGCCAAGCAGGTGGGAGGCTGCTGCGGCCTGCTGTCAGCTGTCCATTTGCATGTCTGTGGAGGGGTTGAGCTGCAGGGCGTGCAGGCTGCATGCTCCAAGCACATCTGCCCTTGCGACGGCAGCTTGTGCTGGCGCTCAGCCTCATCCTCCCTGCCCTGCCCCAAACAGCACCGTGTGTTGACGTGTGCCCCTCCCTGCCCAACCACCTCACAAAACACCTGCTCAGATGCTGGGTGCCACCCAAGACCGCGAACGCGCTGAGGCTGCAGAGGCCAAGCTGGAGCAAGTGCAGGTGGGTGCCTTGGGGTGATCAAAATGTTTGGATGGCCGATGCGCGACGAGAATTGATGCAGATGGGTGCTGCGCTGGCCGCAACTCAGCGCTGAGGCGCTCGGAGCTGAGCTGCTTGCCAGCCAAACACGTCACGCGCTGGCCAGCTTCGAGCTGATCTGTGCTACCCCAACCCTCACCCTCACCCAAGGCTGACTTGGTCTTGCCTCTGGCTCTCACCTCACACACCCGTTCCCCTCCCCCCTCCCCCCCCCGCAGCGCGAGCACTATGCGCTGGAGCAGGAGCACAACAACCTGGAGGGCCAGCTGGCGGGCCTGGCCGCCAGCCTGGAGGAGCTCACCACTGCTGCCGTGGACAAGGAGCGCGCTCGCGTGGCGGCGGTCGCCCAGCTGGCGGCGCTGCAGCGGGAGCACGCCAGCCTGCGCGGCCTGCTGGCCTCCCTGGAGCAGCGGGACAGCGAGACGGTGGAGCAGCTGGCGGCGGCGGAGCGGGCAGCTGCCGAGCTGGAGGGCGAGCGAGATGCCGCGCTGGCTGACATTCAGGCAGCCCTCGCTGAGCGCGACGGTGCGCTGGCGTCCGCCGCCCACGCTGCCGCCCAGGCAGCCAGCGAGGCGCAGCGGGGCGAGGAGGCGGAGGGCCGTGCCGCTGAGTTGGCGGCCCAGCTGGAGGCGGCTCAGCGCCAGCTTGCCGACAGCGCTGCGGCACTCGCGGCGGCGCGCAGCGAGCGTGTTGCGCTTCAGTGGGAGGCTGGCCAGGTGGCTGCTCAGCTGGCGCAGGCCCAGGCTGAGCTGGCCGCTGCGAGGGCCGACGAAGCCCAGGCCGCCAAAGCGCCTAGCGATGTCGCTGCTGCTCAGGGCCCCAGCGGGGCTGTGTCGGCGGCTAAGCTCCGCCCCAGCAGCCTGGTGGCTCTCTGGGCACGGTGCTACGGTCAGCCATTGGTGCACAACTGAGCTGCTCATGCCCGCCTGCAGGCGCAGCTCTGCCAGCTACCGTAAAGCTTTGAATGGCTCTTATGCTGCAAGCAGTAACGTCCAACCAGAACCATGTTAAATGTGTATGCTTAATGTCCGCAAAGGCAAATTTCCCCAAATGCCCCACCTGCCTTGATGCGGCTAAGCTACGTGCCCTCCATAGCAGCCGCTTGAGCGGTTTTGCCTCCAAACTTTCTCTTTGCCCTACTTGCCTGGCTTCTTTTCGTTTTATTTTTCACTGTTCATTGCTTAATGCCAATTCTTGGGCGGTGGGCTGCCCCCTGTGCTGCCGTCGTCACGCCACACCTCATGCATATACACCCCTGAAGCAGCGCCTGAAGGCCTGCGCCCTTTTTGCCCACAGCTGCCCCTAGTGCGCAATAGCAAACAAGCTGTTGCCCAGCCTTGCATTGTAAGCATCGCATGAAGGGCTCGGGCTGGCACAGAACACGCATGCTGACCTGAGCGGCGGCGGAAGTGACAGACCGGGCGTGCATCATATCATGTGCCATTTGTGACACCCCCTTGGCAAGGGACAGGTGTGTGGGGAGTTGCGGAGTCGTTTGCTGGCCTGCTCACAGAGGCAGCCGACATGGTGAGGAACCATGGCTCTCTCCAGCAGCGGCAGGTAGCCTCAGCCATGCCGCAAGGGGAGCAATGTTTGCCGTCAGCGCACACATTGCGATTTGTGGCACCATCAGCGGATGCCGGGTTGCCGCAGTGCCACTGAGCAGGGTGGGGGCCTGCGTTGCAGCGGCGGCAGAGCAGCGGCAAGGGCGGTGTGAGGGCATGACATCCCGTGGCCCGGTGATCGAGTTTGGCCGCATGCATGGGTAGACAGCCCTGCGGCGGCCCAGCTCATTGATTGATCGATCAATCGATGTCGGCACGCCAGCGCCGCAGCCCGCTGCCGCCCCCAGCGCCCGCCCAATCGAATACACAGGCGTAGCCCTCGGACGTGCCTCTGCCTGTGTGCTTCCAACGTCCAGGCAGCAGTGTGGGGCTGCGCCTGAGCAGCTTTGAAGGCTAGGTGGGGATGAGGGGCGCCCCGGCTTTCAGGCAGGCGGCTGGAGGGCGCCAGCACCTCTGATCCAGCCTTAGCACCACTGGAGCAGGTCGTCACTGGCCCAGGGACTGTGGAGGCCACATCGCCAGGTGGGCTGAGCGCTGGCATGGGCGGAGAGGCCAACAGCAGAGGGCGCCGCCGCCGCCACCGCCGCCGTGCTTCGGCAGCGGCGCTGCTATTGCTGCCTCCAAGCTTTGCTGCTTGTCGACATGGCGCATCTAGGGCTGTTGCATCCATTCCGACCCCCTTTATTGCCCCCTTGCAGAGCACATGTGGGATGCGGTCGAGTTTGAGATTGAGGGTGAGTGAGCACATGGCTGCACAATTAACGCAACGTCGCTGCTGCCAAGCCACCCGTGCCTCAGCCCCTGGCACGCCCGTGCTCGTGGGTGAATTATTCCTGCCGTCCATGATATTGAACGTCATCACGGGGTTCGTAAGGTGCGCTGAACCCACACTTCAGAAGGCGGTTCGGAAGGCGAGGAGGCGGAAGGCGAGGAGGCAGCGGCGCCCGAGGAGCAGGACAGCTTCTTCGCCGCCTTTCCGAAGGTGGGTGGCCCCCGGGCTGTCGCGGGGGCATGTGGTGTTGCACGTTTTGTGGACACTGAAAACGACTGGTTAGTTCCAAGCTTCACAAGCAATCAAACGGTGGTTGTCGGTTGCGCCTTGGCTGCTTGCCTGCCCCCCAAAGGCAGGAGTGGGCTGCTACCGTGCCTGCCTGCCTTCCAATCCGATCAGGGTGCACTGAGGAGCAGTGAGTACGCGGGCGTGTTCTATGCTGCCAAGAGCAAGAACTGAAGCTG
Source organism: Chlorella sp. Dachan (assembly GCA_006782975.1). Lineage (NCBI taxonomy): Eukaryota > Viridiplantae > Chlorophyta > Trebouxiophyceae > Chlorellales > Chlorellaceae > Chlorella > Chlorella sp. Dachan. Next base: position 1,821,126 of record RRZL01000078.1, on the reverse strand, counting down.
GCAGCTGCGGGTGCGGGCATGGCCAGGGCAGGAGGGAGAGCTTGGGCATGGCGTGCAGTGAAGTGCCGTGCAGCGAGGCGCGCAACACCGCTCCCTCCTCTGCCACAGCACAGCTGAATTGACATGCTGTTGCTTCTCTTCACCTCAACTCAGGCCAAAGTAGTTGGTGGCCGCCGCTGCTTTCTGCTTGGCTCAGGCCGCAACTTCCCCAGCGCTCGGGCAGCCGCCGCTGCTCGGGACGAGCGGCTGCTGCACCTGTGGCGCCAAGGCAGGGTCAGCAGTGCTGTCGTGCAGCGCACCCTCAACCTTGGGGAAGGCTCGCTGCCGCGCAGCCGCGTGCGCGGAGTCAACCACAGTGCTTCCCATGCGCCGGCGGGCATGCCCTGGTTCGGGCGCCTGCCGCACCTGGGCGGCACGAGGGCACGCTTCCCCACACAGCGCGCGGCTGAGACGGCGGTGCTGGCCAGCTACCTGACGGCAGACAGCCTGCGCCGCGCGGTGCTAATGCTGCAGGGTGAGCCTGCCGAAGAGGAGGATGGGCAGGAGGGGGCTCAGCAGCGGCAGCGGCGGCAGCGCCCGCTGGGGCCAGCTGAGCGGGCAGAGCTGGTTGTTGGCTTGGCTACGGCACGCAGCGTGCAGGGCGCCCGCCCGCTGCGGCCGCCGGCGCTGGAGGATGCGGCGGGGCTGGCGGCTTGGCCGGAGGAGCCATGCCTGGCCGAGGAGGGCTTGCGGNGCGGGCCGCCTGCTGCTGTGCACGGCGAGCTCCATCCGCCGGCACGAGGCGCTGGCGGCCACCCGCCGCGGCCTGCTGCGCGAGCCACACATGCCGCCAGACCACTACTTTGGGGGTCTGTCGCGGGAGCAGGCCGTGGTGGTGGTGGAGCAGCAGTCGGAGCTGAGCCTGCTGGACTGCGACGGCCGCCTGGACCACCGCAAGCCGCTCTGCTGGGGCACGGCGCAGAGCACAGATGTGCTGCAGCTGGACAACATCGACCTGATACACCGGTGCGGCGTTGGTTGCACTCTGTGGAACTGTGCTTGAAGCCGCAAGTTGCTGGGTGTTCCTGGAAGCAAGCACCAGCTGTGCTTGTGCCTGCCGCCTGCGCCTGCCGGCCGTGTGCACAGCAGTTGCAGGGCTGCGGTGGTGCTCAAGGATTGTGGTTCACATCAGCCTGCCATCCATTCTGTGTGGGCAGCTGCCGCAGCCAGGGCTGCCGGGGCCCGCAGCCCGGGACCACCAAGCTGGGCGGCCGCTCCCCTCCCTCGGCTGTTCTTCTGGCCAGCTGAGCATTGCTAGCAAGCGCCCCACCATCTGCTGTGTGTCCCCTTTCCCTTGCAGGGACGACAACCTGGAGAAGGGGTCGCTCAAGTGCGGCTGGTGCAGACGGCGGACGGCAGCGGCGTGCACTTTGAGCGGGTGGCGCGGCGGGGCGAGCCCGTCATCCACATCCACCCCGACTCCCCAGAGCACCAGGTGGGCGCCCTTCTGCCCATTGGGTGCTGGCATGGCTGTTGTGCGCAGAGTGGGCCCCTGTGGTATGCTGCAGCCAGCTGTACAGCTTTTGCACGGTTGCCTGGTGGAGCAGGCGAAACGAGCGCCAGTGCGTGCAGCTTGCAGCCTGGGGAGGCGGTTGCCTCGAGCAGTCAGCTCAACAGGGGCATGCACTCTGGCTCACACCCCCTCACCCACCCGCCCCATGCCCCCTGCAGGACATCCTGCGGCACATGGACGAGAGCGAGGCGGCGGCAGCCTGCACGCGCCAGCTGATGGACGAGGTGGGCGGCCCCGACCGGCAGTGCCCCTGCGGCGTGTGCGCCTACCGGCGCGGCGAGGCGCTCATCCTGCGCCAGGTGGCGCACCTGGACCACTACGTGTTTGACGACGTGCACCGCTTTGTGGTGCCGATTGTGCGCGAGGAAGGTGGGCAGTGCTGATGACCAGGGTGGGGGGTGGAGGAGTAGTGCAGCCCTGGGTTGGGGTTGGGCGGGTGGCTGGCGGTTGTGCAAGGGCTGGTACCTGCCCACGTGGGCAGGCACGGTTGGGGCCTGTCTTGCCTTGCATCCAGCCCACGCTGCTTTGCCTGGTTACACGACCAGCAAGCTCACCCCCTGTCTGCTCCCTTCCCCTGCCCCCGCCTGTGCAGTGGATGATGAGGTGCTCCCCGCATCGGTGGTGCTCAGCCTGGGCGTGATGGGCGACGCGCAGCGGTTCTTCCCCGCCTCGCTGCCGCAGCGCAGCGACGGCATGCTGGTCCCCGGCGCGCAGCGCAGCACCCACGCTGCGGCCAGCGAGGAGGAGGGCGGCGGCCAGCAGGGCG
>RRZL01000078.1:1778878-1800431 GCA_006782975.1 Chlorella sp. Dachan | reverse complement strand
CCGCGGCGGCAGCTGCGCTGCGCCGCCCCCAGGGCATGGCGGGCGCCAGCCTGCTCCGCTCCCTGGGCCGCCGCATGAAGGCCACGGTGGCCGAGTTCCGCTCGCTGCCCAATGCAGCCGAGGTACGAGGCGTGGCTGGCCATGCCAACTGCGGGGGGAGTGTTGAGTGTGTGCCAGGCTAGTTTGGATGGATACTATTTGGGGCCATGGTGTTGCTGCACACCAGGGGGGTTTGAGCGATGCTGGCCAGTGGACTGCTGCTCAACCAGCCGGCATCAGAGCTACCTGGTCTGACCGCAGCACCGCCCTCACCCCACTTCACGCCACGCCCTGCCCCGCCCCACCCCGCTGCCACACAGGCGTACGGCCCCGCGGCGCTGACCGCGGGCCTGACCCCCGGGCAGCGGCGCCAGCTGGCGGTGTGGCTGGGCACCTGCTCCGCCTGGGTCTTTGTGCTGGTGGTGGTGGGAGGCATCACCCGCCTCACGCGCTCCGGCCTGTCCATGACCAGCTGGAAGTTCACGGGAGAGAAGCCGCCCTCCACCCCTGTGAGCGCCATCGCATGACCGGCTTGTATGTGTGCCTGCTGTGTGCCGGGATGCATGGCCCGCTGGGAGCTCACTGGCAACCTCCTCACGCGGTTGCATGGCGCAGTGGCAGCACACTGGCTGCCCTTCCGTATCGGGGCAGCGCTGTGGAGAGGCAGCGCTGCTTTAATTGGGTCGCAGCACGTGCACGCGTGTCACCGGCCGCTCTTTCCGCCGCGCGTGCAGGAGGAGTGGGAGGAGGAGTTTGCGCGCTACAAGCGGACGCCCGAGTACATTAAGACCAACCAGGTGCGCTCCCTTTGATTGTGGTCGATCAGAGCCTACTGTTTGAAGTATTTGTGAACCGAGCGTATTACCTCCCTCTGGGCCTGGAGTACAGCCAAGTGTGTGGTGTGTGCTGGGAAGGGAGGGTAGGCGGCTGGCTGGCTAGCGGAGGGGGACGCGGCGTGGGGGCAACTGGGCAATGTGGCCTGCCGTGCAGCCTACCTCCCTCTCTGCTCTCTTCTACTCTCGCACAGCTGCCGAGACGAGTCTCATGGCCGCATCTGAGCTCTGTTGCCGGTTCCTGTTTCAACAACCGCAGGGCATGACGGTTGACGAGTTCAAGTTCATCTACTTCTGGGAGTGGGGCCACCGCATGTGGGGCCGCGCGCTGGGTGAGCCCCGGGGTCATGCATCACCAAGGGAGGGGCGCTGCTGTGGCCACAGGGGCCAGGCCAGGCGCACCCGTCACCTGCTAGCTGTGCTTTCGCTGGCCCCTAAACTTACCGACCCTTAACTGGCCCCCAAGCTGACCGACCCCTGATCCCGCTGCCGCAGGCCTGGTGGTGGCACTGCCCGCCGCCTACTTTGCTTCACGTGGCCTGGTCAACGGCGCGCTGGGGCGCCGCCTGGCGCTGCTGTTCCTCATGGGCGGCACCCAGGGCCTGGTGGGCTGGTGGATGGTGCGCTCCGGCTTCCAGGTGAGCGGCCCGGATGCTCGGATGCGTGGATGTGTCTTGTTACGGATCTGAGGGTCGTTTGGCGGTGGGGTGTGGAGCCAGAAAGGGAACCCGGTGCCGCGCGTGTCACTCTTATCTCTTATTGAGCCAATCAACTTGAGTCAAATGACTGCATTTGCCCCCCTCCTACTCCGCAGGAGCCGGAGGAGAACCAGGTGCCGCGCGTGTCACTGTTGGGGAGCCAATCAACTCAGTTCAACTGACTCAAATTGCCTCACCCGTACCCTCAAATTGCCTCACCCGTACCCCAACAGGAGCCAGAGGAGAACCAGGTGCCGCGTGTGTCGACGTACCGCATGGCGGGACACCTGGCCACCGCCTTCACCATCTTCTCCGCCCTGGTGCGTGGTTCTTTGCACTTTCAATCGTCTCCGCGCTGGTGCGGTTCTCTCAACTTGCTTCCCTGCGCTTTGCACGTTCACCACCTTCTCTACTCTGGTTCACGGTTTTTCGCTGGTGTGATGTTTGCCTTCTCTTTGTACTTGAGTTCCTGCGCTTTGCACTTTCACCATCTTCTTTGTGCTGGTGCGTGATTCGACCCCTCTCTGCTTGCTTTCTCTGCGCTGTGCACTGCACTCACGGCCTTTCCACTTGCCAGGTGCCAGATGCTGAGCCGCACGGCCCGAATGCCTGCGAGTGCATGCTGCAGACCAGGTATCCGTTGTCGCAGCTGAGCCTACTCGCCATGCCCCATTCCGCATGCCCCCCCTCTCGCCCACCCCCGCAGGTGTGGACCACGCTGCAGGTGGCCATGCCCGTGCCCCCCACCGTGGCCGCGGGCCCCGAGGCCGCCACCGCCGCCCGCCTGCTCGCCCGCTTTGCGCACCCGCTGGCCGCCATCATTGGCATCACCGCAATGAGGTGCGCTGGGCAGTCACTTCGTTCGGCTCTGAGCTCAGCTGGGCTGTTCAGCTGCTGGTTGTGAACCCCGCTGGCCGCCATCATCGGCATGACTGCCATGAGGTGGGTGCGGGGTGGCGGGCCTGTGCTGCATTGTCGGGAGTGTGCTGGCCCACGCTGGGCCCCTGATGCCTCGGTGGCGACTGCGGGTGCGGCCTGCGGCACCAGAGCGCCAACTGTGCCGGAGCAGCAGCGCGCCAACGTGCAGCAGCAGCATCCCCACCCGCCTGCCTCCACCCCCTCCTGCCCTCACCGCAGCGGCTGCTTTGTGGCGGGCAAGGACGCGGGGCGCGCCTACAACACCTGGCCCGACATGAACGGCGAGTGGTTCCCCAGCGAGTACTTCTCCGAGCGACTGCCGGGTGAGGAGCACCAGGGCTGGGCTAACTGCACCAGGGCTTGCGGCCTTGGCCCAGGGAAGGCGAGGGTGAGTGGTTTGCCTGCGTGTCTCCCGCACGTCCCATCTGTTCTTATGACGACTGGGCCCAGTGGGCTGGCGCTAAGCTGTTCACCTAGACTGTAAACCTAGACTGTAAACATGTCGCATCCCTTGGGCAGCGGTCGCTTCCTGACTTCCTGATCCCTGCTGCTCCCTCCCTCCCCCCTGCTGCTCCCTCCCTCCCCCCTCCAGCCCTGCGCAACCTGTTTGAGAACACGGCAGCCGTGCAGTTCAACCACCGCATGCTGGCCTACACCACCCTGGCGGGCGTCGCGGGCCTCTGGTCCTACAGCCGCCAGCTGCCCGCGCTGCCGCCCGCCGCCAAGCTGTGTCTCAACGCGCTGGCGGTCGCCACCGCGGCGCAAGTGCGTGGCGTTTTTTGTGGTGGTGTGCTGCGGGTTGTCAAGTTATCATGCGTGCGGCCGCTGCTGCTCCCACGGATGCACCCACCGCCCAACCTGTACGGCTGCCCAGCCTGAACCCTCACCCCCGGCCCGTCCTCACCTGCCCTCCCAGGTTACGCTGGGCATCACCACTCTGCTGACCTACGTGCCCGTGTCGCTGGGCGCGGCGCACCAGGGCGGCGCCATGGTGCGTGGCCATGCGATCGTGCGAGAGCAGCATGATCACGGGCCCTGGTTGCGCAGCACGCCCGTCTTGTGCTCCCCACTGGCTAGGGCTGGACGCGCTGTCCTGCGCTCAATGGCACCGTGCCTGACCCAACCCAACCCCTGCTGCCTCGCCACGTGCCACCCCCCTCCTCCAGGTGCTCTTCACCCTCATGCTGGGCCTGCTGTACTCCATCAAGCCCGCCCCCAGCCTGGGCACCTTCCGGTGAGCCCTGGCAGGCCGTTGGGCGGTGGTCTGGTTCAAGCACTGTAGTGCACCAATCGTGCGCGTTGGCATGTATGCGTGCATGGTGCTCGAAGTGCAGGGTCTCTGTGGACCCCTCCTGCACGGTGGCACTGGCTGGCATGCCTCGCCCTCTGCCTGACTCCTCACCCTGCCTCTCGCTTCACAGGCTGCTGATTGCCAAGTATGGCCAGGCCGCCACCGCCGCCGCTGTGGTCGGCGTCGGCGGCACCGTCGTCAACATGCACTGAAGCAGTGTTGCGCTGCTGAGTGCTGCTGACCGGTCTGCGGGTGCGGCATTGGACCGCCTGCAGGCTGGAGGCAGCCCCCTGACTGGCTGCGTTGCTCTGCCGCTGCACAACGGCAGCGCCGTGCCACAGCCAAGCCAACAGCCCCACCCAAATGTTTTTTGGCCGGTGCGGTGGCATGCAGATGCGTGCTGCCGGAGCGGCCGGCTGGAGGGGAATGAACCCTCCTCCTCTCATATTTCCCCTTGCATGTATTGAGCGCTAATGTGATGCTTGATAGACCTTTTGCATCTCCCCACCTAGTGTATGCTCCCCCCCTTGTGTGGGCGTGCGTGCTGCCCCCTGCTGCATTCGTGTGCCGCGCTCTCCCCCGGCTCCCCACATTCTGGTATCCCCCGCTGTCATCTCATGCCTCGTGCGTTTTCCCAGGCATGCCAACACGCCCAGGACTGGGGCATGCGTCCCGTGTGCGGCAGCCCAGCCAGCTTGCCATGTAACTGCACCAATGAGCAAGGGAGCAGTCCAGGTGGTTGCAGGATGTAACGCGACAAAAATCGAATGAATCAAATGCTGACTGGGGAGGCTTTGAAACGAGCATGTCGCAGGTATTAGGTCCGATGCATGCAGTTCTGAGCGTCACTGAATCAGGCGCCTGCTATCAACAGCAGCTGCCCTACACGTCAGTGCGCCAGCCGCGGAAATCCTCCCTCAGGCTGCCTGCCTGCGAGGTGATGCTGGGGTGCGGCCCCTCATACCGCCCCAGCACGGCCTGGCCGTTTGCGCACGCCAGTGCGGCCGCCATGTCGCGGCACCGCTGCTGATTGCCCTCCCGGTCCTCGCTCCACAGCTTCAGCACGCTGGCCTGTTGGTGTGAAGATGATTGGGGTGGGGTGGGGTGGGTAGGGGGGAGGAGGGTGCAATACGGTGAGCAGCAGCAGGATGGATTCATCCATGCAGGAAGAGCAGGGTGCAGGTAGCCTTTGCTGTACCATGCGATGGCGGCCCACTCAGCCCGCCTGCCGACCAGGACCAAAGCAACCTGCATCCTGGCAAGGCCCCACTTCACTGCAACACCGCACCACACCACACCCTGCCCCAAGCCCCACCTGCAGCGAGCGGCCAAAGGAGAAGGAGAGGCTCCAGGGCGCGCGCCCCTGCTGCTGCGCCAGCCGGTTGATGGCGTTCAGGTTGACCGTCGCCTCCTCCTCAGTCTGAAGGGCGGGGTTTGAGGGGCAAGGACACCCTTAGCTGGTGCGGCATGAAGCAACAGCAACACAGAAGCCGGCGGGCGTTCTTGCACTGTCAAAACGCAGCCTCGGCCGTCCGACAGCGCAATACTGCTACAGGTAGATCCAAGTCACAGCACTCCCTCCTCCCTCACCTGACCGCCAGACAGGAACATGATGCCGGGCACCGCGGCGGGCACGCAGCGGCGCATCACACGCAGCGTCTCGGAGGCAATCACATCCTGCATGTAGCGGTACCGCAGGTGTTGCTCCCATGTTGGGGTGCAAGCAGCGGTTCGCGTGGGAGCAGGAGATCAGCACACGACCCAATCCTGTTGGGCCCTGCACAAAGGCAGCACCAACTCCGCTGGCTGGCCTCAGCCGCCAACCCCCGGTCTGTGAATGCAGTACGGCATGCAGGCAGGTCAGCAGAGCACGTACCGAGGTGGGCTTCTCCCCGCTGTAGTCAGCCCCCGGGATGCACATCTGGGGCTTGAGCAGCGTGGCCTCCAGCACCACGTTCTGTGTGGGTGGGGCAACGGCGCATGGGCGCACTTGGTGGTGGTGGAGCCATCAGGAGGGGCGGGTGGCGTGTTACGGGAGCGGGGCAGGCAGTGAGGAAGCACATGGGATGGTCTCTGCTCGTTGTCTGCCAGAAAAGACTGCATCACAGCGGGCCGGCCGCCCACCTTCTGCCACAGGTGCGCCACGCAGCGGGAGATGACCCGGGTGGAGGCCTCCGCAAACTGCGCCGCGCTGTGATCGCCATCAATCAGCAACTCTGCGGGTACAGACGCAGGAGGATAACGTCACAGGCAAGCAAGTAAACCTGCCTGCTGGGAAACTGGGTGCCGGCTTGCTGGCCAGCGGCAAACCCGACCAGTCTGGTGCTCCGGCATCCCGACACAGCAGAGCATGCGATCCACCCAGTGTTGCGCACCCGGTTCAACAATGGGCAGCAGGCCTTGTGCCTGCAATGGAATGGGCGGACAAGGGCGACACGCATAAATGCATGCTTCAGCAAACACACCTTGCTGGCACCGTCGAGCACAAGCAACCCAACTAGTCCCTCCTCCGATCCTGCCCAAACCCCACCTTCCCACCTGGCAGATGGCTGCATACTCCGCCAGCTGCGCCGCATTCGTCTCGATGGCCTTTTCTGACGGGCAGCCGCCGCCCACTTTGAGCGCTGCCCGCCACTTGGCAAAGCGAGCCCCCGCCGAAGCGTACTCGGCGCAGGCGCTGGCCAGGCCCTCCAGCCCTCGGGTGGAGGTCTCTCCTGGGCAGCCCTCAAGGGGAACCAGCCCCTCGTCCACCTGGGGTGGAGAAGATTTGCAGGCTGTTGGGTTGAGTGCAGCGCATCGGCGATGCGGGCACAAGGCAAGCCAGTACCAGGCGGCCAGCTGCGGGGCTGTTACTGTGGCGTCACTGCTCCAGCTGCTTGCCGCAACCTGGCCGACTGCTCCACATCGTTCCCCACAGCAGCTTGTCATCCTCAGCGCCTCATTCTTTCTCACCTTTATGCCGGCCAGCACTCCCTGGCGCCTGAGGCACTCCACAAACGGGGTGCCATCATCCGCGCTCTGATACAGCGTCTCCTTGAACAGGATGGCACCGCTGATGCCCGCCTCGCCGATGGGGGCGGTGTAGAACAGCTGGCGGTAGGCACGCCGCGTCTCCTGCAGAAACGGTTCGGGCGGCAATGAGAGGAGCGCCTCTGATGCAAAAGTTTGCAGGCTATCACCTTGTTGCGCAGCATGCGACCTTGAGCTTGCTTGGCTGGCAAGAAACAGCCAGCCCCTGGCGGCTCGCCTCGGTATTCTCAAACCCCGCCTTCTCCAGCCGCTTGCCGATGGTGCCCGTGCTCTCGTCGCTGGCCAGCAGGCCCTTGCCTGCAAGTGCGTGACAACCGGGTTCAATTTGGGAACCATGCGGCCATGAGGTTCGGGCTGTGGCCTGACGATAGGCAGCCAGTGAGGAGTAGCGGCAGCAGCGGCGGCGGCGGCGGCGGCGGCGGCGGCGGCGGCGGCAGGGCGGCGGCCCCATCGTGCGTCATTCCGCCGACCCAGCTTGTGGTGGTGCCTCTGCAAACTGTGAGCAGGTACACAGCCGCTGCTGTCGAGCCTCCTGCTCGCCTCGACTTGCCTGGGGCAGCCAGGTGCCGCGCAGTCTCTTCCAGACTCGTCATCGAGTTTGAGGATTCGCAGAGACAACAACAAAATGCGCGATGGACGACGAGAGCTTTGTTGCATGGCGGCGGCAGCACGGACTGCCCAGCTGTGGCGGGACCGGCAGGCCCTGTCCCAAAACGCGGCCTGGGTGCAGTTCATCTCGAATTGCTTACATATCTGTCCAAATAGGCAGTTATCGGACATCTGAACATTCAGCATGCACAGCCGTACTAATGCCCAGCAAGCAGCATTGCCCTGCGTGGCAAAGGCTCGTGCCAGTGCTGCTACCCCCTCCTCGCTTGGCTTGGGGGCGGGCAGCGCCATCATCCACTCCACCTCCACCTTGAAAGTGCCGGTTGTCTGTTCGCCCAGCATGCCAAGCAACAGCGCTGCAACGGCACATGGCACATGGCGGAGGGCAGTCGGGTGGGCGCAGCGTGGTTGGGTCTTGAGAAAAACGTTTGGCGGAGGCGAAGCAAACTCGGACCAAGATGCTCACCATCTGTCCGCAGGAAGTATTGCCAGCCCTGCTCTGGGGCCTTTTTTGGACACTGTGAACGAGCTGCGGTACGTAGTCAGGCGCATGTTGCTCTGCAGCGCAGCAAAGTTGAGTTCACGTGGCCAGAATGTCTGGAGGAGTAGGCAGGCGCAAAATCCCAGCCCGCACGGCTGCCACTGTCTGCCGCTCCCACCGCCGCCACCTCACCTGGTTCAGCAGTTGCACTGTCGTGCGCACTGCCGCAGCTGTTCCAGGCGGGCAGTCCTCCTTGAAGGCTGCCACCAAGTAGAGAGACGTGGCCGTGTTAGTGCCTCCAACGACGTGAAACTGAGCATATTGAAAGGCCGCTGCGGGAGCAGTAGGGGCTTCCTGGCCGGCAGCGACGGGCACCCGGCCTGTCACCGCCAGCCGAAAGGTGGGAGCAATGGCACCCTGGTTGTCGCGACTGCCTCCAGGGCCAAAGGCAGGCGACTCGCGCCTTTCACGCAGAGCCGCCAGCTGTGGCACCTGCCAGACGAGGGACGTGCTGCCGCTTGGGGGGCAGTTGCGCCCAGCCAGTACTATCGCTGCATCTGGGATGCGGTTGCCCGCTTGGGACCTGAAAGCTGCGTCGATGCTCCGCACGCTCGCTGCCACGGCCGCCAGCGCGGCAGTCAGCGTCTCGCAGCTCAGGCTGCTCAGGCGGTAGACTTGACGGTAGGCGGCGATGCCACTCTCTGGCTGCTTGATGATGAAGCTTGCCACCATCCTGCGCAAGCGCAGAGCAAAGCAAGTGAGCGTTGTCCTCATGACAGTGCAACCCAGGTAGGAGTAGGCTCCATGCCACAGGCTGGTGGCTACTCAAAACTTCACATTGATATCCTGGCACCCAGCGTCCACAGGGTAGTTGGCTGCAGTTCAGGCGCGGCCGAAAACACACCTCACTGCTGCTGCCCATGTTGCATCAAGCCCGCACTGCTCCGCCAGCTGAACCCACTTGACTGCTGCGGTGTATGACTGCGCTATTTTTGCCGCCAAAAACTTGTCAACCGCGGCCAGCTGTGTCACTGCGTGTAAGCTGCGTGGGGTAAGGCATATGTGCCGTCTTTCAGGCACAGACCATCAGAAACACACTTTGCGATCGAATGCAAGCCTTCCATAGCAGCAACCGCTGGGTTGCCTCCCGTCTGCACATTCACCCTGCACGCTTCCAGCTGCATGCGCGCAGCGCGTCACCGCACATGCACATCCCCACCTGTTGGCCAGGCGCGTGAGCACATTTACAGCACACATGTGCACTTCACCTGTTGGCCAGGCGCGTGATGCCTTCCAGGTGCTCCAGCACACTCTCCAGGTTGCGGTCGGTCAGGTCGCTGGGGCGGTAGGCAAAGCGCAGCACAAAGGACACCTCCTGCAGCGAGTAGTCGTTGAAAGGCGACTCCAACTGCGTGGCTGCATCGTCCTCCTGCGCAGTGGTGGGTGGGGCAGTAGATGAGTGCAGTGATGGGGCTATGCCTGGGCTGTAGCAAAGGGTGGCCAGCAGGGGCGGGCAGGACTACTACCCACTGCTTCCAGCTCACAGCCCCGCCATCTGGCACAACCAGCCCTTGCGCAGCTTGCCTCGTCCGCCTTGCGCTTGCGCCCGCTAGCCTGGCCGCGTAGCGACAGGAACAGATCCCGCATCACACGGCTCTGCTGCGCCAGGATGTGGCTGTGGGCCGGCAGGCGCAGCCCGCTGGCCCGGTGCACGATGGCCACATCAGCCAGCTCCGCCAGCGAGCCGTCGCCCACGTAGAAGGCTGCAGGGTCGGCCCAGTCCACTCTGTGGTGAATGGCGCCATGAGATCTGCCTGCTGCCTGCCGCAGATGGGTGATAGAAGGGGGCAGGAGCGTTGCAAGGCAGGGGCTGCGGCGGCGGGCCCGCCACCGAGGGGGATGCATTGCAGGGCTTGCACGCTACAATAACGCTGCCTCACCTGCTCTACCAGCGCAATTAGAGGCTTGCAAGGGCTCCACAACAAGGAGGTGGGGCGCTGGGTGTTGGGGTTCCCTGGAACTGCGATCTTCTAGACCAGCACGCCGTTTATAGACCTCGATAATCCCGTCCAAATGCAGCCGTCCCGCCAGCCGGGCTGTTCGCTCAAGTCTTGCGACCTCCCAACAGGGCATCTCGCATGGGGACCAGCCGGAGCAACCTAGCCGCTGATCGCCATCCCCAGTGTGCAATCAAGCGAACACAGAGGTGAGTTGGCTTGCAAGCATCCCGCCCGGGCCTCACACGGTGCGGCTCGGTTCTGGAAGTCGCGCCTGGTACCTCTTGGCGGCTCACCCGCGCAGCAGCAAGCGGTGAGGGGCTGAAGAAGCCCCGATCACGCGCCAGCTCTTGTCCCCGTGCCCCTGAACCCTGCAGGCGGTGCCGAGCAACGGTGGCGGCAGCTGCCGGCTCTCGCACGTCGCTCGGTGCTGGATCCCCCACCCAGCAAGCCAGCTATGCAGCGCCTCGCTCTGGGCCGGCTGAGCATGCGGCTGAGCGTGGTCCATGGCGCACCCTTGCGGGCTGCAGCGCTTGCACCGGTTCGCACACCGGCGGCAGCGGCGGCACGGCGGTCCCTGCGGGTGCTCGCATCCGCCGCCAACGGCAGCAGCCCAAACGGCCCGAGCAAGCTGGGTGTTAGTGGCAGCGCTGCAGATGGGGCGCTTGCGGCGCAGCAACGACAGCTCGCCATGCAGTCGTTTGCTAGGCAGCATGGCGCGGCCGCCAGTGCAGACGCCGCGGCGGCAGCGGCAGCAGCAGCGGCAGCAGCCGGCAGCCAGCAGCGGCGGGGTGTGCTGCGCCGCCTGCTGCTGTCGGGGGCTGCGGCTGTGGCGCTGCTGGTGGCTGCCGCCTGGCCACGCCCGGCGGCAGCCTTCCAGGGCCCTGCCGGCATGTTTGGTGGCGGGCGGCCGCCTGCAGCTGATGCGGTGCCGGTCACAATGGAGAACAAGGTGCGGGCTGAGCCAGGGATTGGCTACATGATGCTCGCCTGGCTCAGCGTGTTGGTTGACGCGTCATCTAGTCATGCGTTTGACCAGCTGCTGCCTACGCTGTGCCACGCTGTGCAGACGCCGCTGCCGGACCTGTCCCAGCTGTCTCCGGATGAAGTGCTGACCATCGAGCTGTTCAGGATCAACACGTGAGCTGGTAGCAGTTGATTCGGACGGTTTCAAGCTCCTAGTTGCACCAGGTCGCTTGCTGCAGACCGCACTTCACTGCCTGCCTGGCAGCTGCTTCACATCGCAAGTCCCTCCCGTCATGCTGCGCGTGCTGCGCAGACCCAGCGTGGTCAACATTGCCAACATTGCCCTGGCTCGCCACTACTACTCCACTGACGTGCTCAAGATCCCGCAGGGTGGGTGTTAGGTTTCCGGGCATCGCTGCTTGTGGTGTGGATTAGGACAGCTGGCCTGGAACAGCCCCATGCTGTTGCCGCTGACTGCGTTGCAGAGTGCGTGATGGCCTGCGTTGCAGAGTGTGTGATGGCCTGCGGGTGCCAATCGGCATGCCCGCTCCTTCCGCTCTGCAGGCCAGGGCAGCGGCTTCATCTGGGACACCGCAGGCAAGCAGGGCCCGAGCGCTGCACAACCACACCACGGCTAGCTTCACCGCTGCAGCCTTGCGTGCACGTGTTCGGCACGCAGCCCATGCTTGGACCCTGGTGTGTGCTGAGTCTGGGTCAGTTGTTTGACCTTGCTTGCTGGTTGCACCCGCAGGACACATCGTGACCAACTTCCACGTCATTCGGGGGGCCAGCGAAGTGCAGGTCTCGCTCATCGACCAGTCCACCTACCCAGCAAAGATTGTGGGCGGTGAGTGGGGCAGGGCATGCTGCACTGTACCGTCAGAGTGCATGCAAATCGCTTGGCTCGCCTGGCTCGCAACACGGGCGACTCTGCTGCCGCTGGCTTGTCGCCCTGCAGCGGCGGCGATGGCTCACTGCTTCATGGTCCTCGGTGCTTCATGCTCCTCCTCCCTCTCCATGCAGGCGACCCTGCCAAGGATGTGGCTGTGCTGCAGCTGCAGGCCCCGCCCGAGGTGCTGGCCAACCTGAAGCCCGTCAGCCTGGGGGCCAGCTCCAACCTGGTGGTGGGGCAGAAGGTGGGAAAAAAGAAATAAATAATACACCTTGGGCGTGGGTTGAGGGGGCCACAAGGTGGGCACCGAGAGAGTGTCGTTGGCTGCTGTCCACAACGCTCCCCGCTGGGGCCCAGCATAGGCGGATTGTGTGACCGCCGTGGGGCCCAAGGAAACAATGCAAGCACACACTGCATCACTCCACACAGCTGCCACGCCATCCATGCTCAAGAGCGCCTGGGACTTTGCATGTCTGTCTTGCCCCAGGTGTTTGCCATCGGCAACCCTTTTGGCCTGGACCACTCCCTTAGCAGCGGCATCATTTCAGGGCTGAACCGCGAGCTGAACACGGGTGCGTCTTGGAGGGCTGAGCGATTGCGGGCGGGCTTAACAAGAGGTTGTGACCTGCTCAGCTGGGAAACCTCAACGCAAGCAGTGGACCAGAGGCTCGCTTGTTAAGCGCCAACCAATGGCACCCCTGTTCCCACCCGCAGGCTACGGCGGCAGCAGCCTGCGCAACGTGATCCAGTGCGATGCGGCCATCAACCCCGGCAACTCGGGTGGGCGGCCGCACAGGCTTGCCAAGGCTGCTGGACAGCTGGTCCAGGTGGTTGCGCTTCGCATGGTGGTTGGTCTCATATTGGTTGCGCTTCGCGTGGGGGTTGCTCTCTAGAGAGCACCCAAACAACAGCTGCCCCCTGCAACCCAAATGCGCGCCCCACCCGTTGCTGCAGGTGGCCCGCTGCTGGACAGCCGCGGCCGGCTCATTGGTAAGCATGGCTGGTTGCAGCTGGTGCGGTCAGGACACAACCTGGGAAGCAGGGCGCCCCGGCTTGTTCACCATGCTGTGCAGTGCCCGCCACTGTGGGGCTCATGACATGGCCGCTGCTGCTACTGCTGTTGCCTGCAGGCATCAACACGGCGATTGCGGACCCAACCGGCAAGGGCGCCAGCAGCGGCATCGGCTTTGCCATCCCCATAGATACGGGTGAGCGCAGGTGGACGGCACTCGCCTGCAGTTTCTTCTCCACTCGCGTCCCGCCACATGCGCCCCCGCACCAGGAGCAGTGCCGCCGGACCGATGCCAACACACATGGCAGACACATTTGCCCACCTGCTGCTGCTCCCAACCTTGCACTCCACGGCTGTGCAGTGCGTGGCCTAGTGGAGCAGATCCTCAAGTACGGCCGAGTGGTGCGCCCGGTGCTGGGCATCACTATCGCGCCGCCACAGGTGGGTGCTGGCCGGCATTGCTTTGCGTGGGCAAGCCGTGCTGTGCTGCACTGGCCAACCCGTGGCGACGGCTGGCGTGAATTGGGCCGCGTGTTGTAGTCCCGCTGCAGTTGAATGGTGGCAGGTCGCATGAGTTGAGGCTGCCCGCCTCCATCCCCGCTAGTAGCTGGCGCCGGCTGCTTGCGTCACCACGCCCTTCCACTGCCTCCATCTGCAGGCGCTGAGGCAGATGGGGCTGGAGGGCGTGCTGGTGTTGGATGTGCCGCCAGGCACCCCGGCCGACAGGGCTGGCATGCAGGTGGGCGCCCACTGCTCGAGCAGGTTTTGGGAGCGGCGGGCTTCTGAAGAGTGGTGGCAACTCTGGCGTGGTGCTGGCATGCGCCAAGCTGGTCGGCACGTGCACTCCCTGCCCGCCAGCTCCACCTGCCCCAGACCTGCCCCCCTGCTCTCGCCGTGGCTTGCAACCCCGCCCCCTCCTCTGGCCTGCTCTCCCCGCCTCCCCGCCAGGGCATTGTGCGCGACGGCTTTGGCCGCCTGGTGCTGGGGGACGTGATTGTGGGCATGAACGGGCGGCCCGTGAAGAAGGAGGCCGACCTGTTTGGTGAGCAGGCTGTCTGTTGTGGTGTGTTGCCAGTGCTGCTCCGTTGCTACGTGCCTGCTTCATGGGCCAGCGACGTCGAGGATGAGCGGATGTCGTGGTGCTTGAGATGAGCAGCATACGCCTTGTTTCGCCTGCTGTTGTGCCTGGAGGCCTCGACCCTGCAGTTCTCCGCCCATCCTCTTTCGACCCCCCTCCCGCCCTGCTGCCACAGACATCCTGGACGGCTGCAAGGTGGGCGACACCGTCCAGGTGGAGGTGCTGCGCCGCGGCGGGCAGCGCAAGGTACTCAGTGTGCAGCTGGCGGAGCGGCAGCCGGAGAACACAGAGTAGAGAGGCGCCGCCTGTGTTGCAGCTGTGGCATCAGCTCGATGATGCGGAGACAGGACAGCCGGCAACTGGCGGAGTGGCAGCTGGAGAGCACAGAGCAGAGGCAGGTTGCTGTAGCTGCAGCCAGCTTGGATCCCTGCAGCTGGCCGGCACTGCAGCTGCAAGCCCAAGTTGGTTTGGTGCAGTGCGGGCTTGCGCAGCGCCGGCCGCAGTCGTTGCTGTGAAGCGGCACCGCTAGACGACAGCGTAAGGATAGCGGTCCACTCTCGAGGCTGTGGCGCACATGCTGCAGTATGGCCCAGCCTGTACATTGTTGTCATGGAGCAGCCGCTGTAAATTGAACCTGCTGTTTGTTCTGCTGCCTGGGCCATGCACAGCCTGCTGGGCTTATCTTTGGCCACCCGGCTGTCCACCCACCTGGCTGCAGCACTGCGGCACCCATCCCTGGCTAGCCTGCTCTAGATACTGGCATCCCCTTTTTTGACGTATGGCTTTTGCACATACACGGCAGACAATGAAAGCAGAGACGACTGTTGCGGGTGGGAGCAGGGCAGGTCGTACAAACGCGCAGGGAAGGTTGTGCCGGCCAAGCAAACACCGAGATGGGCATGCATGGGCAGGGCTTGGCCGCTATGATACACGCACGCGACTCAGGATAAGAGGGACAAAGCTCGCCCGGCAAATGGAAGGCGCGCGCAGGCGGCCAGGCGAAGGTTCGGGAGTTCAGCAGGCACCTTCGTAGCAGTCGGCTTCGGGCGGCGCGCAGCAGCCGGCCACGCATTCGTTTGCGTACGTCGTCCCGCCGCAGCACACGCTGCTGCGAGAGATGGGGCAGCTCTCCTTGCAGGAGTTGCAGAGCTGGATGGCGGAGGGCTGTGGGCCGGCCGGCTCCTCGGACAGCTGAGGCACGTCGCCATAGTCTGTGTGGTCCCAGGGGGTGATGCCGCCCCAGGCAGCCATGCCGCCAGTCACCAGCAGGCTGCGAGAGGTATGGGGCCAGGAGGGACATGGATGCAGAAGGGCAGCCAGCTTCGGCAGGCGATGCCGACCACGGAGCGGCTGAGGTTGGCGGGGTGCTGCCGCACAGCCCTCGTTTTTTTGGGCGCCCTGCCTTACCTCACAAGCAGGATGGACATGACGGTGCGTGCCATATTTGAGGAGACGGTGACCAATACGACGTGAGGATGGCACTTTGCAGCATTTATGCGGCAAACTGCTGCAGGTGCAAGCAGGCGCAGCCAGTTGCGCTGGGTGCAACCAGCAGCTGCAGGCATGGCATGTCGAACGAACCGTCAGGAACGTGCCAACGTGCGTGCTGACACCGCGCCCATCCAGGCATGAAGGCCGCAGAAGCTGCGGAGCGAAGGCAGAAGCCGCGGAGCGAAGGAAAGCATGTGCAAATCTGCGGCCAGCAGCGGGCGCCGCGGAGTGGCGGCGGTGGCGGCTGTGCTGGCCTAGATCTGATTTGTGCTCCGGTCAATGCAAGTTGGAGGCCGCTCACAGCCTCAGCTATAATTCATTCACTCGCAGCTGACTCTGCTATGCCAAACAGCCTCAGGCGCTAGCGGTAGTTCGCCTGCCGCCATTTGAAGCTCACCTCCTGCCCAGCCTGGCAGCGCTGACCCGGCTGTGATTCAGCAGTGCGCGGTGCGGCCACCCTTTCCTGCCACCCGGGAGCAGCTGTGCCCTGCGGCGCCCTGCTCACCCAGTGACCTGAGCCGGCACAGCGGGCCGCGCCGGGTGCCTCCGTCGCACTGCCCCATTGCAAGTGCCACTGTTGTTCAGGTTTGGTGAGGTTGGATTTCTTGTACGGAAGTGGGTTGCTTTGTTCGCAACTTCAACAGACATAAAAGGCGGGCAAATTGAATCAGCTATAGTAGGGAGCGGCACGCTGATGCGCTTCCCGCCCTGCCACGCGGGCGGCGGCGGCGGCGGAGGTACTGCGTGTAACTAGCCCGGCGCCGCGGCGTGACCCATCGCTTGTGCAGTGGCTGGCGGTCGAATGGGGCACCCGCAGTGGAGGCTGCCGCTGCTGCTCACTGCGGGACTTATTCTCGCGGGCCTCTTCCTGCTCTTCGACTCCTCCAACGCCACGCGCCGCAGCATCACCGTCGCCCGGTCCCTGCTCCGCGGCGCAACCGTGAGCTGGGGCGGGGAGCGGGAAAGTTCGGGGCGGCAGCTCCCGCTGCGCCGCCAGCCGCGTCGGCGCCGGCCTGGACCACATGCATGCCAGGCTCACACGCGCTGCCTGCTCCTCGTCTTGCAGATAGTGGATGACAGAGGCCAAGATGCACGCTTGCACGCACAGCAGGAGCAGCAGCAGCAGCAGGATCGCTCTGGGGCGCTGCCGTCCACACATCGAGCCGCACAGGCACCAGCAACACTAAGCGGGGCTGTGGGCTCAAACAGCAGCGCGGCGCCACAGCAGCAGCAGCAGCAACAACCGAAGGAGCAGCAGCCAAAGCAGCAGCAGGCAGGCAAGCAGAAGCAGGCAAAGCAGCAGCGGTGCGCCATCTACAATGGCGTGCGGTTTCACTTGGACGTCACTGCCGGCCTTGCATGGGCCTTCCAGGTAAGGGCTCAGATGCGCCTGTGTGATAGATGCCTACTGTTGCTGGCTTGCCGGCTACTCCGGTGAATGGAGGGGATGCTACGAGGGCCAGCCGCTGCAGCAGGCTGCCAGGGTGGCGGCCGCTCACTGCCGCGGCTTGCCCGTCTTACGTGCAGGAGGCGGGCTGCAAGACGGATGTCTACCTGCACAACTTCCGGCTCGGCCTGGAGGTGCGTGAAACTTGACACAGACTGCGTGCGCGCTGCTCTGCCTGTACCACGCTGCATGTAGGCCGGGCTGCCGCACCTGCCTGCGGCGGTGATGGCAGGGCATGCTGCCGCCGCCACGGCAGTCGCATCCACCTCACCGCCCTCCACCCGTGCAACGCTGCAGGATGTGATGGGCCCCTGGTTCCGCGGCCGGGTGCTGAAAAAGGATGACATGGAGGCAGCCATGGGGCAGGTGCGCCACCCAGCTGCCAGGCTACGCAGCTGCTCTTGTTGTTACGGGCAATGGTGGCAGGAGTCGCACGCTGCTGCGGGCCGTGTCGCAGCGGCATGATTGCACCCACAGCCTCGCATCCTGCCCCGCCCCTCGCCCACAACTCCGCAGTACGACCTGGTGGTTATGGCCACCTACCCCGAGCTGGCGTCCACTCTAGACTCGCAGCAGAGCCTGATCCTGCAGCGCCGCCCCGGCCAGCGCATCCTGCTAACGGTGCACAACCCTCGCTACCTGCTGGAGAGCGCGGGCGCCTTGGCCCCGCTGATGCTGCTCGCCCAGCACTCCGTGGGCGGCGAGGCGCAGGGCGCGCAGCAGGCGGTGCAGCCGGTGCAGCTGCTGGCGCTTGCACCTTGCAGCTCCTCGTATACCTCTTCGCTCGTCGGCGCATGGGCCGCTGACATGGCGCGCTGGATGCCCGGTTGGGAGGCGCCGGCCGGCCCGGCTGGCAAGCCAGAGGTGCCCTGGATTGTGCCGCTGGTGCCGTGGGCGCCGACCAATGAGTCCAAGGGCGGCAAGGTGCTGGCCAGCAGAGGTGAAGGCGAGTACCGAGGGCCGCTGGCCCACTTCTGCATCCAGGTGAGGGCGGGGCTGAGGGGGCTGGGGGTGTCAGGCCAAGCATGTGGAGAGTGGTTGGCGGTTGATACAGGCCAGGGTGAGATGCGTTGGCGCCTGTGCATGCCAGCGCTGCGTCTCCCAGCTGCACCGGCGAAACCACGCCTGCCCCCCACAGCACCTGCCCACCGCGGTTACCCCACTGCAGGGCAACATCGACCCCGAGAGGCGCAACTACGCCGCCGCCTTTGAGGCCGCCATGCACCCAGCGGTGCTGTCGCAGCTGCGCAAGCGTGGCGAGCAGCTGCTGCTGGTGGGGGCGGAGGTGCGTGCGGGGGCCGCCACATGGCACGCGCCCATGCATGAGGGAGGGGAGGGGACAGCGGGGGTGCATGTGTCGCTGCATGCCTATGTGCACGCTTGGGGCCAGCAGTCAGAACCAACCAAAGCCAGCAAGCTTCGGAATGCACCCAAGCGCGCGTGCTGCAAACTCACTCCACCGCCTTGCGCTTCTGTGGCTTGCAGGTGCGCAACACGGACCAGCTGGAGGTGCCGCCGCTGCTGCGCGACCGGGTGCAGCTGCTGACCGACCTGGACTACCAGGCAAGTGGGAGATCCAGTTCATGCAGCTGCTGGCATGCCGCTGGCAAGCCGAGACTTGCTAGGGGCCTGTTCACGTGAAGGTGTTGCTGTGCGAGTTGCGAGGTGCCTTGCTGGGCGGCGAAGCTGCCATCATGGCTGGCGTGTGCACCAATCCCTGCTGGCTCTGTCTCACCTTCTCTGCAGCAATACTACGAAACACTGTCGCGATGCCGTACCATCATGACTGCCTTTGGCTCAGGTGTGCTGCATGGCTCGGGGGGGCGGGGGTGGGGGCGGGGCGGGCAGGTGGGCGGCGACTCGCTGGGCTTGCCTGCCCTTCAGCCCCTGCCTTCCTCCCCTTCGTTTACGTGTAGATCTTTATCTGGTCAACAAGAGCAGCAGTTCAATGGCTGCTTCCCTGCTAGTGGGCACGCCGTTGCTCACAGAAGACAGGCAAGTGCGGAGCGGGTGCCGCCTGGGCGGGCGGAGGGTGGGCCACTGGTGCTTGCCCCGCCTGCCTGCTCCGTTTGTTTGCCTCTGCTTGTTTCTCAGCCTGTGTAGGGCGTTGGAAGGTTTTCAGGATGAATTGAAATTAACCTGACGCCAGAAGGACAGAGTTGTGGGAGTGTCGGCCCCGCCTGCTGGCGTTGACCGTCGACCTTCGGTCAAACGCTGAGTGCCGTGCTGTGCATGCTGTTCCCAGCAACTCCTGCATAAGATAGCTGTTCCCCCTGGAAATTGAGTGCGCTGCTGTCATGGCTGCTGACCAGCCTCTGTTCTCCACGTGCATCAGGGTGCTGGGTGCCTACCAGTATGTCCCCGACGAGGCGGCTTTCGTCTTCCGGGATCTGTTTGGCGAGACGTGGCCCGACCCAGCAGCCCTGGCCACCACCGAAGGCATCCGGCAGTCCCGCCAGCTGCACAAGCTGGTGACTGCCGGCCGAAAGGGCGCAGGGCGGCGGCGGCGGCTGGTTGAGGGACCAGCAGTGGCGGCGGCTAGGCAGCGGTTGGCGGAGCTAGCAGCGGAGGGTGATTGGGAGGAAGGCAGTTGGTTTGATGCAAAGGCAGAGGAGCTAGACCAGAGCAGGAGCAGCAGCGCCAGCAGCCAGCAGCAGCCCACGCGGCGGTTGGCGGCCAAGGAGCAGCCATCTGGCAAGCCCAAGCGGCCAGGCAAGAAGGGCGCACAAGATAATGGTGAGCCGCCGGCCGGCAGCTATGCCGCAGCCATGCTGCGTGCACTGGACAATGATGCCAGCCGGGCAGGGCACACAGCAGCGTGGCGCGCCAAGCGGAAGGCCATGGAGCGGAATGTGGAGACGGCGCGGCAGGTGCTGCGCGAAACCGCCGCCTGGGCGGCCGCGGCAGCAAGTGCCAACCCGTGATTTTCAACTGACATCCCTTGACACCTTGTGGACACTTGATTGGCGGTGAATGCCTTCCCTTTTACCACTTTGATCGTTTCCAGCAGCGTGCGCACCAGCTGCAAGCGCCCGTTTTTCCTATGCACGTGCTAACGCGTGAGGCATTCACTACAACATGACTGATTGACGTAGCACTCTCTGGATTACGCATGTTCCTGTTGCCCACTTTGCTGCTCTGCCTTTCCGTTTTGCTGGCATTCTCGGTGACCACCCTGTTATTTTCACGTCATTACAGCAGCCAAAAGCGAGAGCAAAAGAAGCATAAAGACCAGTGGTTGGAAAAGAGCCGGAGAGCAGTGCAACTGGTCGCACTTGACGCTGCTGCTGGCCGGCGGGGCGAGTCAACATGGCCGTGCTGCGGGCCGTTGTCGCCCTCCCCACACGCTTAGTCCTGCAGTGGCGGGCAAGGAGGGGGAGGCGGAGCCGTGAGGTGGGCTGTATTTGCTTCTGGCATGCCATGCTGACCCAGAGCCTAAGCGGCCATCCGGTGCAAGCACGCATCCCCACCGGCACAACCCCCGCCGCACCACAGCCCAGCTCATCACTCCCCCCACACTCACGCTCTTGCTGGCGTTGAAGATGGCGTACGTGAAGGCAAAGGAGGAGAGGAAGCCGATGGTGCCCATGGCCAGGAAGAGGCACCACACCAGCAGGCCCATGTAGGACAGGTACAGCACCACGGGCAGCAGGCCCGTCAGCCTGGGGGGATGGGGTGGGGCGGGAGGTGGGGAGCCGTGAGGCCAACGCAGGCGATGCGCGGCTGCACAACCCTGGCTGGGCTGTGTTGGATGGGAGCGCCACCTGGACAGCTGGCCCACTACTGGCACCCACGCTGCCGAGTGCCGCTTTCAGATCCTCCATATCCCGCGCCCCCGCCCGCCCCCGCCCGCTGCCCTCACTTGTGCAGCGTGTTGACCAGGAAGCCGATGGAGTAGACCAGGACGTAGATGGCGATGGAGCCGCCGCGGTAGTAGGAGCGCCACCACCACAGGTAGTCCTCGGCGCACAGCTGCGGGTGGGGGGGTTGCGGGGAAGGGGGGAGGGGTGGGCTGACACTTCCTTGCTGGGGTCGGATACTTCCATGCTGTGGATTTGATACTTATACTTATGCTGTTCTCGCCTGGATGAACCACAGACGGCAGCACGCTAGCAAGCAAACGAGGCAGGCACAGGACGATGCCAGGTCAGCCGCCGCAGCTGTTGGCCACCCACTGACGCCGCACGGCACACCCTGCGCAAAGTGCTACCAACCCTCCCAGCCCTGCAGGCCCAACCTTGTCACCCCCACCTGCACGTAGGTGCACACGATGGACACCTCCACCGTGATGATGATGGTCAGGATGGTCACCAGGAAGGCAAAGCCGAAGATGTAGTAGAAGTAGCCCTGTGGGGTGGGCGGAGCAGGCGGCGGGGGCGGGCGGGGGTCAGCGAAACGCGCCAATTCTTCCATGCCCACAACGCGACTTTCCAAGCCTCCCTCCCTCCCCCCACCCTCCCTGGCCGCCTCCCACCTGCCACAGCGAGGTCATGGCGAAGTAGAGCTCCACAAAGATGGTGCCAAAGGGCAGCAGGCCCGCCGCGAAGAACAGCACCAGCGGGTGGCTGGCCCAGTGGGGCGGCGGGATGTGGCGCGGGATCTGGGGACAGGGTTGAGGGGAGGGGGTGGGAGGGTGACAGACAGCGAGAGTGGTTGGGTGGTGGGCGCCGCCAAGCAGAGCCGCCTCACAGCAAGCGAGCTGGGCACCACGCGGCAGCCAGCCCAGAAGGGCAGCCAGCCCAGGAAGCCTGCAACATGTCGAATCATACAC
>RRZL01000078.1:1740981-1777420 GCA_006782975.1 Chlorella sp. Dachan | reverse complement strand
GGTGGCGGGAGGGGTGGGGGTGAAGCAAGCGGAACGAGCCTAAGTATCCTTGCCGCCCTGCACAGCCACGAGCTCCAACCGCCCGTCCGTCCTACCACTTCTGGCCCTGCCAAGCAGAACCATGACGCACTCATTCTCCGTCCCATCCGCTCACCCTTCTTGACCTCCTGCGGCTTGGGCGCGTTGGGGTCATCGTACGACTGCGGGCACATCAGCGCCTTGTTGATCGGCTCGCCGGGGGTGCGCTCAATGGAGCAGGCCACCACCTCAAAGCCCACCTGCGCGGGGGCGGGGCGGGGATGGCGGGTGATGAGGGACAGCAGGCAGGGGCGAGCCAGAAGCCGAGCCTCAAAAGGGCATGCAAGGAGTGTCAGCATGCATTTGGCGTGGCGTGAACAACGCTGCCGCCGCTGCCATCGGCCTGGGCAAGCACGACCCAGCACCGCCCCGCCGCCTCACAATCATGAACATCTTCTGGCCGGGCTGCAGCTGGGTCACGGGCTGCTTGTTCTTGGCATCCAGCAGCTTGCGGCCGCCCGCCTGCTCGGGGTGGTGGGAGGGCAGCACTCAGCAACACAACTGCAGTCCACCTCAGAGAAAACAATCATGTGATTGTCGCTCTGTGCGCACTGGCTGCACAACACTGCTGCCACCTGTCGAGGCACCAGCTCAGCACCAGCTGGGTGCTGCCCCGCCAGGCGCAGCGCCAGCCGCCCACCTCGATGTTGGCCGCCGCCTGCAGCTCCGCCTCGCTGGCGCGCTTGCCCAGCGTGTACTGGCCGTTGGTCTCGTGCACCTGCAGCGGCGGATGCGTGGGGAGGCCGGGACGGCATCAGCGCGTCTGGATGGTGCAAGGCTGAAAGCTGCACATGGGCAGATGTAAAGCAGGCAGCAGCACGGTCCCCTTGGGTGCTTGCAGGACAGTAGGGCAGCATGCTGCCTGCACAAGGCTGCTGCCATGAGGCAACAGATCGCATGCTGCCACTTGGCTCACCAGGATCTTGAACATGAGGTGGTTGTTCACATAGTACTTGCCGTTCAGCTCGTACCCCACCTCAAAGCCGGGCCGCACTGCAGCACACGGAGGCGCTCCACAGCAGTGGGTGCGGCAGCACACGCACATCGCGTCCGCAGCCAAAACCCCATCCCGCCTCGACACACCCCACCGCCACTGCTGCCCGCAGCACACCCATCTGCACTCATCCACACCACCCTCACCGCTCTCGGGGTCCAGCTCCAGGTCGTAGGTGGTGATGGGCAGGTTGTCCAGGATCAGGCGCACCCGGTACTGCTGCTTGATGCGGTCCGTCAGCCGCTGTGCCAAGCAGGGCAGGGTGGGTGCAGTAGTCGAGTCACGCACAGCGATTGGCAGCCGAGGTGGGTGCAGCAGCCGAGTCAGGCACAGCGATTGGCAACCGGGGTGGGTCCTGGTGGCCAGGCCGTGCAACCGCAGGCTGCTGGCGTTCGGCTTCGGTGACGCGCCACGTGCAACTGCCGCACCCCCTGCAACGCCCAGTGCACGCAGTTCAGAACGTGGTGAAGGGGCCCCCCCGCCCCATCTGCCTCACCTTGACCTCCTTCTGGGTCAGCGCCGTGTACGCGTGGTCCGGATAGTCGGGACCGTTGCACACCGTCAGGCCCTGCTGCTTCGTCTGCAACGGCACGCGGCGTGCAGGCGTGTGTTGCGCTCAGCTGCTGCGCTCAGCTGGCGCCCGCAGGACAGCCTGCTGTTGCTGCAAACATATCCGAAGCTGTGCGCTCGGCGTCCTGCCCTCAAAACAACCCCGCACTGTGTCCCCCATGCCACAACAGGATCCAGCACCCACCATCATGGTGAAGTTGTAGGGCGAGTTCTCAATGCGGATGCCCAGCAGGATGGTGCCGGGGTTGATGGTGGAGGTGGAGCGCTGCACGCCCTCGGGCGGCTTGCAGAACGGCATCGAGTAGTACTCGTACGGCATCTCCGTCTGCAAAAGGGGCGCGGACCCACGCAAGCACAAGCGCATGAGCATGACGCATATGGTGACGCACCCAGCAGGACGCAGGCCTGGTTGCCTCGGCGGCGGCTACGACACTCTGTCCGCCGAGCAGCACTGGCCGGATTCAGCCTGGCTGACATGACAATGAGCAGCGCTCACCTCGGAGGACACCAGCGAGTTAACCTCGGCTGCGGGGGAGGGGCGGGAAGGGGGGGCCAGAGCATGCAGCGTCGGTACCGCACCTGTTGCTGGAGGGAGCCAGCTCGAAACATGGGCAGGTATCAAACCCAGGGTGGCAGGCTCCTTGCCCCCGCTCACCCTGGATGACATCGCCAATCAGAAACTCCTGAGGGTACGTGCCCGGCAGGTAGTACGCCTGGGCGGCGCCCGCCGCCATCAGCAGGGCTGCCACCGCCAACAACCTCCGCGCGGGAGCCATTGCTGCGACGCCTGCGGGGCGCAGCGAGGGTGCACACACAGCAGCTGAGATTGTGTAGCCTATGCCGCACAGCTGTGCCTGGCCACCACTGCTGGCAGGCACGCGGTGCGGTAGCTCGGCCGCCAGCGGCTCCCGATCAAACGGCGGCAGGGGTCGGTTGCGCAACAGCAGCCTGGCCACGGCAGTGTGTGCGGCGTGCATCCGGCAGCTGCACCCAGTTCAGTCCCGCGGCGGCCCCAGGGAGCTGGGCAGGGTGCGGCGCACTCACCGCTGCTGCCTCCCGCTGTCTGGCGCCTTGTGCGCCCGTCTGTCAAAACTGGGCCCTAGCCTGATATCCCGCCTCCAGCCCCAGGGAGCCGTGGAGGGAGGTTGTGCACTTGGGCCCCTCCTTTCGAACTTGGTGCTGGTGCTGACCGCCCTGGCACCACGGGGTATGATCGTACGTTTGCTTGTCGCAATGGCCAGCCACCCAGCAGGCTGGGAGGGGGGTGTGCCGCCCCAGGCATTTCCCCTCATGACCGCACGCGGCGACTAAACAAGGCCGGGGCCAGCGATCTGCCTCCCATCGCTTGATCACATCGACCATCAGACCTCAGCGAGACCAGCGGCGCTTGCACGGAGCCAGGCCGCAAGCCCTTTCGCAGCCCCCGGCTCCTGGCGCCCCGCTGCGTGATCTAGGCAACACGCCCACGAGTATACAATCCACCGGCATCGGCTCCAGCGTCCTCAAGCTGCTGTGCAGCCCCCCCGTTGCCGCCGCCTCTCCTCCATCGCTAGAGCGCTCGACACCGCGACCGTGGCCCGCCAATGGCGTCCCAGCCCCACCTGCCGGACGCCGGCTCCGTCAGCGTGCCGTACGAGAGCCTGAAGCGCGTGACACGCGAGCGCAAGTCAGTGGTGGGGCATGCGATGGGACGGCAGCCTGCCGGGCGCCCCCGGCTGGTGAGCCTCCTCGCTGTCGTCACCCGGCCACCACCCACACCTGCACTGCCTCCCGCCCTCCACTTGCGCACAGGTACATAATCGAGGAGGTGGAGGGCGTGGGCAAGGGGCTGGCCGCAGCAGCGCGCGATGCCAGCCTGGCGCACGATGCGAGCGCTGCGCACGCCCGCCTCGACCAGCTCGTGTCGCAGCTGCAGGGCCTGAAGCGCAAGGTGCGTCAACAAGGGCTGTGGTAGAGCGGCCTGCCTGCAGCGGGTTGACTGCTTGCTGACTGCTGGTCAGGTTGGCTTGGCTGCCCGGCACCCAGATGGACAGCCGTTGTGCTCGCCGGCCAGTGCCAATGCCGGTTTGCCCCCACTGCTGTCGCCCCGATCCCCAGCATGCATCAACCTGTGAGCCTGGCTCCGCCGTTTGCCACCCACCCCGCACTGGAGGCCACCAGCCGGAGCACCAGGCCTGCTGGCACCAGTTGTGCCATGCAACAGACCCTCCAGCCCCCCCTCCCTCCCTCATGTGCAGCTGGAGGCCACCAGCCTGTCGGAGCGGGAGGACCTGGCCCGCTGCCGCGCGCGCCTGCAGCACCTGCGGGACCTGGGCGAGCCCGACAAGGACGCGCAGGCGAGGCGGTTGACGGGCCGTGCTGTGACTGGCACCCTATGCTTGTGGGCACGCAGTGGGGACCACTGTTCGCGCAGCGCTTGCAACAACACCGGCGACCTCACCCTCCACCTGCTCGCTTGGCCCAACACAGCTGCTCCCACTGCACAACCCGCGCAGATTGAGTGGAACCGGCGGCGGCTGGACTGCCTGCTGGTGGACCACATGCTGCGGGGCGGCTACAACGGGGCGGCAGCAGCGCTAGCAAGTGCGGCCAGCATCCAGGTGGGTGTGTGGGGCCATACGTGCTGGGCGGCACGGTGGACAGCATTCGTGGATGGTCAGTGCTAGCGCTGCTCCATCCGCAAGCTGCGGGCAGTCACCATGGCGCTGTCGCGGGTGCGCCATGAGTGGCCAGCAACCTTGCACTCCCCACTGCCTGCTCCTCCGTCTGCCCAGCCGCTGGTGGAGCTGCACATCTTTGAGGGCGCGCAGGGAGTGGTGGACGCGCTGCGAGCACATGACTGTGGTGAGGACCAGTGCGGTTCCAGTACCGTGGATGCTGGCTGCTCAGGGACGCCTGCTTGTACTGGCTTGCATGCTGGCGTTCCGCGCCGAAGATGCATGCTGCTCCCTGGCGGTTGATTGGCGCATCCTCACGCAGCCCCAACACTGGTGCCCTGCAGGCCCCGCGCTAGCCTGGTGCGCGGAGCAGCGGCCACGGCTGCGCAAGGCCAAGAGCAAGCTGGAGTTCAAGCTGCGCGTGCAGGTGGGTGCTGAGGATGGGCTGTGGGTAACAACCGGAAGGCGGCCTGGGAGAGCAAGCACTCTCCCTACCGCCATGCCATGACCTGCATCCAAGCCCCACCTTCCGACTCCCCCTGTCCCCTTCCCCTCCCTCCCTCCCTTCCCGCCCGCCAGGAGTTTGTGGAGCTGGTGCGGGCGGGGCAGCAGCTGGAGGCGATTGCGTACGCGCGTCGGCACCTGGCGCCCTGGGCATCGCAGGTGAGCTAGCTACCATGGAGCGAGGGTGGTACACACCGCTGGATCGGGGCATCACGCAATGCCACGTGTGCCAGGCTGAACTGTGCACCGCTTGGCGCGCCTGCCAGTTCGCCTCTGCTCCCGCCACCCATCCCTCCTGTGCCTGCAAGTTCAGCTCTGCTCTCGCCACCCATCCCTCCTGCTGTGCCTGTGGTGCAGTACCTGCCGGAGCTGCAGCGCGCCGCCGCCCTGCTGGCCTTCCAGGCGGGCACGCAGTGCGCACCCTACCAGCAGCTGTTTGACGATGCGCGGGTGAGGCAGTGGGGCTGGTTGGTGCTTCTGTGGAGAGTGGGTGGGAGCGAAACATCATGCAGCGATGCATGTCCGGCCATGCTGTCCTGTGCAACCACTCCTGCCTGCTGTCCAGCTTGGAGGCAGCGTTTCATCTACGCCGCATCTCTTCCCCGTGCAGCTGGGCGAGCCGGTGGGGCTGTCTTGGCGGGAGGTGTCCACACCTTGCTGCCCCTCGATCGCCACCTACACGGGGTCTTCTTCTGCGCTTGCAGTGGGGCGAGCTGGTGGAGCTGTTCCGGCAGGAGCTGTACCGCCTCAACACGCTGCCGCCCACCTCCCTGCTGTCCATACACCTCCAGGCAAGCCTGCCCGCTTGGCTGCTGCACCTCGCATGGCCAGCTTGTGCTCGCGTTTCCATGCGTCGGCGTGCCTGTGCGCCGCCGCTCTTGCGCGTCTGCTGCAGGCAGCCTCTTGCGCGTCTGCTGCGGCAGCCTCTTGTGCGTTCAGCTGCGGGCAGCCAGTCCAAGGAACTGCGCCTTGAACATTCGCCTCTGCAACCCCTGCCCCACAGGCGGGCCTGTCTGCCCTCAAGACGCCGCTGAGCCTGGAGCCGGGGTGCTGCCGGGAGGACCCGCTGCACCTGCCCGCCTTCCGCACCCTGGCCGAGGGGCTGCCCTTCGCCAAGCACAGCCACTCCAAGCTCATCTGCGCCATCAGCCACACGCTGATAAACGAGCACAACCCACCGGCGGCCCTGCCCAACGGGTGCGTCCCCTGCCTGGGGGCGTGGGAGCGTCGGAGGCTGACAAGGGCCGAGGACCGGCGGTCTGCCCCGCCCACCCATCACCCCTCATGCTCCACCATCCAACCCGTCTCTCCCCCTGCAGGTATGTGTACAGCCAGAAGGCGCTGCAGGAGATGGCGGCAGCGCACGGCGGCCGCGTGACGTGCCCCCGCACCGGCTACTCGTGCGACGTGTCGGACCTGCGCCGCGTGTACATCAGCTAGGCAGGACGAGCATTGTAGCAGCAGCAGCGGGAGGACCCTCAGCTGCTGCCCCATAGCCGCAGCAGCACAGCACCACAAACCTAGCATGCCTGTACAATCAACCCCTCGACGCGTTGCCAGCCTCAGGCTGTAACTTGCGCTTTTCCCGGACACGACAGCTGTCATTGGGCTAGCCACATCCGGGCAGTTACATCCTGGGGGGGCAAGGAAGCATATGAAATGGATAGATTCGCGCCCGGTGGCGGTGGGAGGGGTGGGTGAGGCAGTCGTCAATAAAATGCGAGTGATCGGGAGGGGATGTCGGAGAAGAGGGGTTGGTTTGTTCCAGTGGTTGAGCTCACCACCGCCCAGCTGCCTAATGTGTTGCCCCGGCTGCATGCTGCGGGGGCTATCATAACGAGTGGGGCTGCTGCTGCTGGCAAAGGTGGCCTGCCGCAGCTCACTTGCTGGCGGCCTTTGCTGCCTCCGCCGCCTTCTTCGCCAGCTTCTCCTGCGGCATGAAACAAGTCGCAACGATGACAAGCTGGAGCGCAAGCTACACCCAGCTTGCATCACCAGCCGCTCCTGAAAGCACAGCCATGACGGTCCGCTCTGCCCCACACACCCACAAAGCAGCTGTGCCACCATAGCAGCAGTGCCGCATCACCACACCTGCAGCGCCTTGGCGTCGCGCTCCTTGCGCTGCGCGGGGGTCAGGCCATCATCGTCGCCTTTCTTGCCCACGCCCGCCTTCTCCTTGCGCTTCTGCGCCCTCATGCGGTCAATCTCGCGCTGGTTGCCGCGAGTCTGCGGAGGGGTGGACGCAGGGGCGGGCCGGCAGCAGTCGAGCAGTGAGCGCGGCACAAGCAGCGTGGAAGTGGTGCTGCCGCCAGCGCAGTGGTGCCACAGAGTGATCGCCAGGGATGTAAAGTAATGTGGGTGCACTGATGCACCCGTACCAAACTCGGCCTTGGCTGCCGCCTGGAGGCCGCCGTCAAAAGTGGCCGCCCGCGGTGGGAGGGGAGGCGCCAGCCCGCGGCGCGTGATCTGCACGACTGCCACCCCTCACAGCAACCTGCGCAGCCCCCACCATGGCGAGGCCTTCTGGACGGCGGGCGTTGCAGGCGGAGAGCACAGGCGAGGTGCCGGGAGCGCGCACGCCCTGGGTGCCGCAACGAGGCGAAGAGGGAGCGGTGGAATGGGAGGCCAGAGCCTGGCACCCTGCATCAATGGCGCTTGGCATGCTGGGCACTTGCATTCGCCTTGCTGCCATTCCCGCACTGCTATATCCTCCAGGCCGCGATCTGAGGGTAGCTGAGTGGCGCAGGCAGCCGCTGGAGGGCTGGGGAAGCGCCAGTGATGGGCGCAGAGGTCCAAGTGCAAGTCTCGCTGCAGGACAGGCAAATGAGCAAGCAGAGCGTGCAGACGGCGGAGCAGCTGAAGCAGGAGGGCAACCAGGCCTTCAAAGGTGGGGCCATTCGGTCGCGCCGCCGCCGCCGCCGCCCGCACGGCAGGCGCGTCGCTCAACCACCTCTTGTTTCGGCTGCCACGCAGACAAGCACTATGCACACGCGCAGCAGCTGTACAGCAAGGCGATAGATGCGGACCCGACCAACGCGGTGCTGTACGGCAACCGCGCGTTTGCCGCCATTCGCCTGGAGGTGCTTGGGCGGCGGTTGAGGACGTGCTGCTGCCACTCCTCCTCCCGTGCGGTCATGAGGCCCAGGCAATCGCTGCCTGGCAACTTCAGTGGGACTCACGCTGAGCGTGCTTGGCCTTCTGACCTCCTCTGCACTGTTTGATGTCTTGGGTGCGCAGGAGTTTGGCAGCGCGATTGCGGACGCCAGCAAGGCGCTGGAGCTGGACCCCAAGTAGTGAGTGCTGCTGCTGCCGCTGCTGCTGCCTTGTGTTGGGGTATGCCCTGTGAAACAGTTGGGTGCCCCAGCAAGTGCGGGCAGCTGGTGGTGGCTGCTGCCGCAAGCCGGAGCACGGCCCGGGAAGGGGCCCCCGCCTGCATGCAGTGCCCAGGCTCAAGGCCAGACGTCCGGCTCCGCTCGTGCGTGGCCCCCTGCAGCGCAAAGGCATACTACCGCCGCGGCGATGCCAGCTACGCTCTGGGCCACTTCAAGGATGCGGTGCGCTGCTGATTTGGAGCTGCATGTGTAGCTTGAGATCTGATGTGGCGGGGCTGTCTCTTCCTCTTCCGCCGGCATTGCGGCGCCCAGCTGCTTGCCTGGCACTCGAGCTGGCGCCCCTGCTGCTGCCACCCAGGCGCTGCACGTGCGGCAGTAGCAGTGCCCCCAACCCCACCCTCGTCACCCACCGCCCTGCCGGCAGGTTCGCGATTTCCGGGCCGCCATCCGGCTGGCGCCATCCGACCCTGACCTGCGCCGCAAGGTGTGCTGGGGGTGCACTTCCTGCCTGCTTTTTTTCTGGTCATTTCTGGTCAAGCTCTTGCAGGGCGGCAAAGAGCCTCCACAGCCTGCAGCTTGCATCTTCAGTGGCTGCCGTGCTGGCATGATGCGAGCGTCCTGTGCCGCCCGCCTGGCCCTGTTGCACCTGCAGCTGGCCGAGGCGGAGAAGGAGCAGAAGCGGATGGCGTTTGAAAAGGCGCTGGCGCTGCCGGATGAGAAGCCGGTGTCGGATGAGGTCAGTGCACGGGGGTCAGGTTGTAGACCCTATTGAACACCACAAACCCGCCGCACGTGTTGCCGCACGCACTGCTGCTTGGGTGGCCGGCGCAAGTGCGGCCACAGGAGCCTGCGTGACTGACGCGATGCGTTCCACACTGCTGGCCACAACAGATAGTGCTGGAGGACATTGTGGTGGAGGACAGCTACGAGGGGCCGCGCATGGAGGGTGCGCTGTGCTGCCTGCTGGGCATGCTGCACGATGCCGAGCAGGCGCCGCAGGCCCCTGCTTGCCCGCTCCGGTCACTCGTTGTCTTGCTGGATTTGACGCTGGGAGCTCAGCGCAGCCCAACTCACGCACCCACCTGCGCACCGCCTGCAGCGGACGAGAGCGGGCAGCTGCGGGTCACGCTCGACTTCATCAAGGCCATGCTGCAGGTGGGTCCTGGCGCCCCATGTTTCAACCCCCATGTTTCGACCCTGCTTCAGTTATCTCCAGATGCCGCCATGCGAAGCTCGGCATGTTTGGTGTGCAATGGCTGCTGGCGTGGTACGTACAGCTCGCTGTGACCCAACCCAGCTTGAACCCCCCATTGCGTGCACACTGCAGGCGTTCCGGGAGGAGCGGCTGATCCACCGGCGGTATGCCTTTGAGATCATCCTGCAGGTGTGGCTGTTGGGCCCTAACGCTTGCAAGTTGGCTGGTGAAGGTCACGCGGTCGTGGTCACTGCACGTGCCTGTGCCGTCCAAGCAGCTGCGACTTGGCCGTTTTCTCGCTCAACCCCTGCAACATGTGACATGCAACCTGAAGCGGTGCCTGCCTGCTTCTCTCTTCTATTTCGTCTTCTGCAGGCCCAGGCCATCCTGAAGCAGCTGCCCGCGCTGGTGGACATACCCGTGCCCGAGGGCACCCACCTCACCGTCTGCGGCGACACGCACGGCCAGTGAGTGGCCAACCGCTGGCGGAGCAGCACCGGTGGAGCGGGGCTGCTGACTGGGCAGCTGCCCACAACCACGGCCCCAGGTCATGCGCATCGGCCGCTGTGTAGTGCTGCATGCGCGTGCACAATGTGGATCACGGCGCAGGCCTGCAGGGAGCCCCGGTGTCATTCACACTTCCACTCACCACGGTTCACGCAACACTGGTTTGCTGCCCCGCAGGTTTTTCGACCTGCTGCGCATCTTCGACCTCAACGGCCTGCCCTCCGACACCAACCCCTACCTCTTCAATGGTGGCTGCACATCCCTCTGCGTTGTCAAGCACGCTGTGGTGCTGGTGGCGAAGGCAGCCGCTCGCTTCTGTGCATCAACCCCCATCCACAGTACCACCCTGCTTGCAAACACTCGACGCCCATGCCCATTCGCCCACCCTTCCCTGCAATCCTGCTCTGCAATCCCTGCAGGCGACTTTGTGGACCGCGGCAGCTGGAGCGTGGAGATCATCCTCTCCCTGCTGGCGCTCAAGTGCCTGTACCCGCAGGCACGCGACAGCGGGGCTGCATTGCTGGCCCTGTGCCTGCAGTGGGTGTTTGGGCCAGGCCGACATGGAGCCCGCTGGACGGCTGCCCGGCATGCCGTTGTCGCAGACGTGCGGTGCCTGCCCCCTCCCTGCCTGCAGCATGTGCACCTCACTCGCGGCAACCACGAAGCCAAATCGATGAACACCATCTACGGTGAGGGTGTGGCTGGGCCGTGGGTGGCCCCTGGTCGGCACCACCCGGCAGCCGCATGGCAAAGCGCTGCTTGATTGAGGTGCAGGCGCCGAGCGCTGGAGTGCTGGATACAAGCTCGGCGGCCGGCACGCCTTGCGCCTCATGTACAACGTATGAATTCCGCGCGCAGGCTTTGTGGGGGAGGTGAAGCACAAGTACACGGCGCAGATGGCGGAGGTGTTCCGGGAGACCTTCTGCTGGCTGCCCCTGGGCTTTGTGGTCGGCGGCAAGGTGCTGGTGGTGAGTAGCACCCCTGAGGGTGGGGGGGCGGCTCCCAAGGGCTCCCAAGGGCGTCGGCTGATACGCTCTGTGCTGTTTGTGAAGCGGTGGTTGTGCATTTCATCGTGGCGCATGGCGGTCGTCCACCTGTGCTGCCGTGCCTGCCTGCCCGCCACCCAAGTGAGCAACTGGTGCGCACCTCTGCCGCAGGTGCACGGCGGCCCGCCCGTCTCCTGCAACGCCACTCTGGACGAGGTGAGCGGGGGCTGGGGGCGTGAGCTGGGCCGTGGATCTACACACTGCAAGGCAGCGCGCATACTTGAGTCTTGCAGGGAACGGAGCCTGCCTTCCCTCCGCGGTCCTCCTGCTCGCTACACGTGCCACTGGAGAAGCACGCTTCCTTCCAACGCCTCCTTCTGGTTCTCCTCCTGGCCCTGGCTGCAGCTGCGCAAGCTGGACCGCAACCGCGAGCCCCCCGAGGACGGCCCCATGTGCGAGATGCTGTGGAACGACCCCATGGAGGGGCGGGGCATGATCCCAAACAAGGCAAGCCTTGGCGGTTTGTTTGTGTGTGGAAAAGTCAATCCTTTGGGATAAACTTTGTTTCTGTTTGCGCCCTGACGGATGTACCGCCTGCTGTTGGTGGCAGCAGCTGAGCGTAGGCTTTGGCCGCCTGCCGCTTACGGCCACCACGCCCCCAACCCTCTGCTGTCCGCCCCGCTCTCTGTTGCCCTCTGCAGCGCGGCGTGGGCGTGGCGTTTGGTGCCGACGTGGCCAAGCGCTGGCTGGAGGCCAACGGCTTACAGATGGTGGTGCGCAGCCACGAGGTGCGTGGATGTGGCTGCCAGGGCGGGGCCCTCACTGCTGCTGCGTTGCGGCTCGGGCAGCCTCTCCGTGGCCCCCGCAGCCCAAGCGGCGCGGCGACAACCAGGCTTGTGCGGGTGGTCGGTGCTGCTGCTCTGCGCAGGGTTCTCGTTGCATCCGGCAGGTGCACGCGTGCTGCCTCAATGTGCCGCTGCCTGCCGGCATTCCCCTCTTCGCAGGTCAAGGAGGAAGGGTTCGAGGTGGCCCATGATGGCTACACCATCACCGTGTTCAGCGCGCCCAACTACTGCGACCAAATGGTGAGTGGGGCCCCCACTCTCACTCACTTGCGCTCTGAATCGGCCGACAACCGTGCCCCTGTGCCGGCATGCAGTTCACTGCGGCGGCCGCATGTGCATCGCGCTGCTTCCAGGCGCAGGCAGAGGGTCCTCAGCGCCGCTTTGTTCCGACCCACCTTGTTCAACCCACCGCAGGGCAACAAGGGCGCCTTCATTCGCTTCGACTCCGAGTGCACCCCCCAGTTTACCAAGTTTGACGCGGCGCCGCACCCAGACAAGCGGCCCATGGCGTACGCAGCCGGCGCATGGGCGTCCATGCTCTAGGTGATTCGTCCCGTACAGCAGCAGCTTGTCCCCATGGCGTAGTACACAGCCGGCGCATGGGACAGCCCCATGGTTTGGAGCCCTGGAGGGTCACAGCTCAACCCTGCCACGGCTGCAACCTCGCCAACGCTGCCCCAGCCTGACCTGGCCGGCAGCTCACCCGCCAGTCTGCGGCACACTGCAGGCTGGTTTTTCGTCCCGTTTGCGCCAGTTGGCTTTTCCACCAAGTCCCTTAGATCTACCTTGCCAGCACCTGCTAGGTACCCTGTTCTGTACAATTGATTGCGGCCTGCTTTGGCCTGCGCTTCGGTTCCCACGCTTCCTTCCTACGCAGCCACACATGGTTTCATTCCCACCCGCCCCTCTGCGCCTGCTTATGCCTGGGCCCCGGTTTGCGCCCCTCACGGCGCGGACGCCAATAACTTGAAATCGATGGCTCCTCAGTAGAGGGCTGGCACAATGAAAAGACGGATTAAGTCATGGAGTGTTCAAGTGTGTGCAGTGCAGGAGGAATCACTACCAATCGATGCCAAGCGCAGCCGGCATGCTGGCTAGCCGACATACTTTCATGTTCGTTGGTGGTAGCATGCATGGCAACAGGTTTGTGTAGGGCTGATCACGAGTTGGGGTTGGGTCGGCCCACATGTGCAAGCAATCATTGCGGGGCTCTCAACAAGTTGCCACATGTGCACGTTGGTCTCACTTTCTTTGGCAGCGCAGCTGCTGCCATGCCGCGGGCTGAGTGATGGCGCCTCGCACCTAGGCCCGCTCAACCACATGCCGCTCACGCCATGTCTGGCTCGGGGCGGAAGGGCACATAAATGCACACGCCGTCCACCAAGCTGTGGACGCCGTGGCGGGCATACGCGCAGCGCGTGCAGACCTCTGGGTTGCCGTCACACTCGTCACATGCAAAGGAGTAGCTCTCGTCCACGCAGGGGGTGCAGCGGCCGTCCACAAGGCCGTAGCCTGTAGAGTTGTAGGGGTTGAGCAGGGGGAGTGAGCGGGCGGGTGCGCGTGCTTGGCTTGGGAGGAGGCGGGCAGGCAGACAGTGGAGCAGGGCTGCGCTGCTGTGGCCAACCCCAGCGAGGCCACGAGCAGTGCAAACGGTGCGCGCCAGCTCGGCGCCGCCGCCGGCTCAACTCACCATTGAAGCACTTGTCGCACGTGTCAGAGTCGGGGCTGGGGCATGTCGCGCAGTTGCTGTCCTTGCACGGCGGTACGCACTTGCCATCCCGCAGCACGGTTGTGTTGTGGGGGCTGTCGCACTTGAGACACACCTGGCCGGGAGGGGGGTAGACAGCGCGGCGCAGCAGGGGTGTTGGTGCGTGCGGCAGCTCAGGTAGCAGATCGTGCACCAGTGCGGAGCAACATGCCTCCGCAGCATGCGGACGTTCCTCCACCCAAGCACAGTCGAGCATGTGAGAAAAACAAACGAACAAACCAGACGTGTGCATGGGAAATCAACAGGCAGCAGGCACCGTACAGCCCCCTGTCGCACACACCGCCAAGTTGGCTGGATCGCACGACTCGCAATCGCCGCCAACTGCATGGTAAGACAGGTGCGGGCGGTTGAGCACAGCGAGCAGTGCAGCTTGATGCACACAGCAGCGTGCGCAGCCAGCCGGCAACTCAAGCCATGTCCAGGCAGCCGAACGGCTTTCCATGCAACAGCCGGCGGCTCACCCGACGGGTCACATGCCTGGCACGTCCCAGCAACCAGCGCATAGCCTGACAGGGGCGCAGGAGACCAGCGTTTACTTTCCCAGCCAGCAGGTGAGGCAGTGAGCAAGAGGGCCGGCAGCAGCACAGCAACCGCGCCATGCAGAGCGGCTCCCAAGCACGGCTGTACCCAGACGGCTGGCCCAGGCCCTCGCAGGCCGCAGCGGCGCTCACCAAACAGACACTCGGTGCAGTTGCCCTCAGCATCGGCGGCGCTGCACATGTCCTGAAGCTGCAACAAGCAGGGGTGAATGGTGGCTAGTCATTCCATGCACAGGGAGCAGCAAACAGCTTCCTTCTCTTTGTACCCTTGGCGGCATGAGGTGCGCTGCCCCTCTCACCTGCTGGCAGCTGCCGTCAGGCGCCATCCATGTTGCAACAGTGCAGTTCATGCATTGGGTGTAGTCGTCGCGGCAGTCCTCGCACAGTGGATCAGCGCACGGCACGCAGGCAGTGCCGTTGCTGCCAAACGTTTCGCCGCACTGGAGGCTGCGGCATAGAGATAGGTACTGAGGATGGCCAGTTAATGGTTCGGCCGATGGATTGTTTCATGGAATGCACGCCCCGAGTCTTCACCGCCTCCTCCAACTGCAGTCTGTGCACAAGCAGGTCTGCTGGCCAGCCAACAACGCTCACACTGCCAACGGCCGGCGCTCAATCCTTTTCATTCTTGATTGCACTCACCAGACCGCGGGGTCCTTGGCATCGCATGAGGTGCAGCCCTCGGGGCACTGCGACAAAGAATCGAGGCAACAATAGGTGCAGCAGTGAGCGGCTGGGCACCAATGGCGCGACAGCTTGCCTCCTCAGCAGTCGCTGGCAATCGGCCTCGCCGCATGAAGCAGTCTGCGGACGCTTGCACGACATTGGGGAGGCCTGCTACGCTTGCTAAAGCATGGTCGCAACTCACCCCGGCGCACTCGCCAGCCTCAGTCAGAACGTATCCCTCCCTGCAGGCAATGCACTTGGCCTGCTCGTTGCACAGCTCCGTGCTGTTGTTGTCCCCAAATGCGCAGCCATCGGGGCACTGCATTTCAAGGAACAGCAGGTGTGGCACACGTCTCAACGCGCCGTGCAAGCAGCCCAGCAGGCTCGTTGCGCCCTTGTGTCACATGCGTTACGCGCAAATCAGCACAAGCTGCACAGCCCAGCGCAACCCAGCGCAACACAGCGGGCACGTGGAGAGCCTGCCCGCCTCACCCGCACGCATTGGCCGTCAACGAGCCTGGTGTAGCTCCAATCGCACGCCTGCAGAGAGGCAGGCATCAGATCGTATGCGCACAAAAACACTTGACATGACACATTGTGTGAGCTGTGCGGGGTCGTGCCGCCTGCCGGCCCAGCAGCAGCCAGCCGCAACCGGCCATCCTCCACACCCGGCGCGCCTTACCACGCAGCTGCCATCTGCTTTGCAGCCCTGGCTGCTGTCGCAGCCCAGCTCGGCATCGGGGTCGCAGCTGCGAGAGGGCAGGAAGGCAGGGAAGCAGCTCGAGTGCCGGAGCACGGATCCAGCACCGCCTCTTCACCTGGCAGAACCAGGTGAAGCTCGTAGCACGCACAGCAGTGGCCCGTGCCCCTCCTGCTTACGCCTCGCATGTGCCATTGGGCGTCAGGTAGAAGGGCAGGATGGCATCCATGCCAGGCCCCGCGGCGCGGAAGGCACACTGTGCAGACACAGGGTGGCAGGAGATGGCGGCACCAGTGAGCAAGCATCAGTGCACAAGTGCCAGCTGCAGCTGCCATACGCCGGCGTGTGCAAGTAACTTGATCAGCCAGCCCCACCTGGGTGCACGTCTGGTAGTCATCTGCACACTCAATGCACGCTCGGTCGGCACATGGCACGCACTCGCCGGCGGCGGCGTCCAGCCCCGTCACGGTGCCATTGATCAGGCCGCACTGCGGCAGAGGGACAGCTCGACTCCATTGCACAGGTCAGCCAGCTCATAAACGAGCTGGCTCGAGCATGGGGAGCGGTATGCTTAGCTACTCGCAGCGGCGGCAGCTCTCGCGGCGGCGGCAGCAGCAAGCGGGCGCCGGAGTGGCGGCAGTACATGCCCCGCACGCAACACGGGCTGGTTCCGCCGCTGGTCTCACCGTGGGTGCCCCTGCGCAGTTGGGGCGAATGCCGGCAGGGCAGGTGTGCAGGGTGAGCACGAAGTGCAGGTGCGGGCGAATAGAGGCCTCCCCAACCCCGCCCGGAGAGCGCACCTTGCGCCTGAACGACGACAAGGAGTAGTGCAGCGGTGATCAGGAGCGTCCGGTCCATTCGCAGCATGTTTGGCGGGCCCCCCTTCACAAGAATGGCGTGCAGTGCCGCGGTGCTGTTGATACCGGCAGCCAAGGGAGTGTAAGAGGGAGAAGAGCAGAATTGAGCATTTTAAGAAGCTGCGACGCCTGCCCAAGCGCCCAGGGGGAGCCGCCCTGCGACATCGTCGCAGCGGCCACAGCGCGCCTGCTGGGCGCTCACAGCAGCAGCGGTTCCTCAGGCTTCAACTGATGGCACCTCTGGCAACCGCGGGTAGCTGCACTGGCTGACCCAGAACCTGCCTGCTGGTCAATGAGCGCCAGTGAAGGCTGGGCGCCATCGTGCACACGGCGGCAGCTGCCGATGTTCAGGTTGCTGCCGACGTTCAGGTCGCTGCCTCCGTCCACAACGTAGCCTGGGCACAAACCGTCAACCCTGACATGCAAGGCCCGAACAGGTTCCAGCCGCAGGACCAAGGTACATGCGGCTTTCTGGGCGCCGAGCTTGCTCAACGGACGCAGCGCCCGCCAGCCGGGCGGTGGCGGCAGGGCGCCTTGCTGCTTCTCTCGCTGCCTGAGCTCTGAATGTTCTCAAGACGTGATCAAGGGCACCCCCAGCCCCGCCCGATGCCTGCAGCGTCTATGTGAACACCCAGCCGCAGCTGCAGGGCTCCATGGACGCCCACCGCCGCACAGCCTTCACGGCCGCCCTGCTGCTGGATCGACGGCAGCAGCAGGGCGGCGGCGGCTCGCCTATCACAGGCGTCGCGCTTTCGCGCAGCGGGCAGCGCCTCTACCTGGGCCTGGAGGACGGGGTGCTGGAGGAGCACGCGATCCAGACCGATGCGCAGCGCGCCAGGGCCTCCCTGGCTGCCCGCAAGCACGCCGCCAAGCGGGTGCGCCGCCGCCGCCGCCGGCAGAGACGTCGCTGTGCTTCTGGCTGCGGGCACGGGCAGAGGCTTGCAAGCATTTGCCTTGTTCTGTGCTGAGCACTCGGGTGATGCCACTCGGTCTTGCAGGCAATTGTGGGCATCCATCACCTGGCCTCGCTGGTCAGCAGTGGCGGCGGCGGCAGCGGTGCCGCCCTGCTGGTGCTGCTGACTGAAGACGGCAGCGTGCTCTTGCTGGATGGCGACTCGCTGGAGGGGCGCCCCATGCCGCTGCGGTGAGCTGCTGGTGCCTGGCGCCAGTGCTGTGTGGAGGGCGGCCCAACCATGCTGCTGCTGCTGCTGCTGCTGTCAATGGGGCAGATTATGCAGCCAGTAGCAAGGCGGGCACACTCCAGTGCAGCAGCTGGGTGACAGGATGGCTGTTGGAAACAGTTCAGCTGTGCCTGCCCTCGACGCAGGCATGCGGTGGCCACGTGCATCGCAACGCCTCCCGGCCGGCCGCCCCGCCTGGCTGTGGCCCTCAAGCCCAGCAAGAAGGCGCTCAGGTAGCTTGGCTTGCGTTTGCGCTGCAGCTGCTGCTGCCGTTGTGCTGCTGCAGTGCCACAGCCACCTGTGCGGCTGCGGCGTTGCAGCTGCAGCAGCTGCGGCGCTCGCCACGTACCTGCTGCCTCCTCCACGCAAGCAGCTCCACCCCGCCTGCCATGCAGGTTTGTTGTGTATGAGCTGCAGCCTATCACCAGCAGCGGCGGCGGCAGCAGCAGCCCAGCACTGCCACATGCGCAGCTGTTGGCTCAGACAGACGTGCCAGACAGCTCCACCGCTGTGCACGGCATGGGCTGGGTGGGCGGGCAGCTCGCGGTGTGTGCTGGCATGCGCTATCTGCTCGTCTCCCCCTTTGGGCCAGCACCCGGCAGCGGCTCGGCAGCGCCCAGCAGCCAGTGGCGGGAGCTGTTCAGTGTGCCAGAGGAACTGGCGTACTCGCCGGCAATGCTGGCCACTGTGCCCGACCTGGGGCGTGCCCTGCTGGTGGTGGTGAGTCGCTGCCCGTTGGCTGCCGCTGGCTGCTGCTTGTTGCTGCTGCACCACCGACTGCTGTGCTTGGTTCAGTTGGCAGAGCCCGCTGCCTCTCGCCGCCAACTGCCATGGCATGCTTTGCTACCCAGTCGCTCCCCCGCTGCTGCTACTGCTATCGAGGTGCCAGTGCTGTCGAGCGCTGCTGCCACATCACCGCCTGTCACCTCCCTGTGCCCACTCCAGGGCCCCGCCGGCATTGTGGTGGACGCTGCGGGCAACCCAGTGGGCAGCGCCCTGCCGCTGGAAACCTTGGGAGCCACGCCCCGGGCCCTGGCCGCCTCTGGCGCCTTTCTGCTGGTGGTCAGCGAAGGAGGCATCCATGTGTTTGACCGGGAGGGGGGCAGCGAGGTGCAGCGGCTAGGGTTTGGCCCCTTGCTGCGCCCGCTGCCGGGCCAGCCGCTGTATGCCGCCACAGCAGATGGCGCGGCAGCGGGGCCGGCGGCGGCCAGCGGGACGGCGGCTGCGTGGGATGGCAGCGGCGGCGTGGCTGTGGCGGGGCGGCGGCTGGTCTGGCTGTGCCTGCCGGTTTCGGCGGCCGACCAGACGCGAGAGCTGCTGAGCCAGCGGGATTACCAAGCAGCGTTGGAGCTGATAGAGGGCGGGCTGCGCCAGGGGGCACCCTGGGCGCAGGTGGCAGCCGCGCAAGCGGCGCTGCTGCTGCTGCACGGTGGGTCGTTGCGGATGCTGGGGCTGTGTGTGTGCGGCCATGTAGGCGCTTGTGTGCATCCTGCCTTGCCTTGCTGCCCAGAAGTTGCCATGTGTGGGGTTATGTGCAGTTTCCCATCGCATGCGCGTGACTGCGGATGCTTGTGCTGCCCGCAGAGTGCCGGTTTGAGGAGGCGGTGGGGTGCCTGGAGCGGTGCAGCCCTGCCACCTTCCAGCCCTCCCAGCTCTTCTCGCTCTTCCCCACCTACACCGCCCCCTGGGCGCAGCAGGTGCGCTTGGGGCCCCGCTGCCGCTGGTACAACGCGGCGGCTGGATGGCACGCCTGCTGTCTCGCAATGTGTAGTTAACCCAGCCGTGTGGGGATTGGGGAACCTGGCCGCTGGCTTCTGCTGAGCGGCAGCGCCCTCCCCCCCACTTGCACCCGCAGGTATCCAGCCACCAGCGCTACTGGGGCCTGCACGCCCCGCTGCCCAACCTGGAAGTGTTGATCAGCCGGAAGCTGGACAGCCACCACCGCACGCAGCAGCCCGCCAATGGCAGCAGCGGGCCAGTGAGCCCCGCAGGCTTGCCGCCCGGCAGCAGCCGCAGTAGCCTGTTTGGGTTAGACAGCAGCAGCGGCGGGGCAGAGTCGCCGCCTGCCGCGTCGCCGCCGGCCGGCGGTGGCAAGCACCAGCAGCAGCAACAGCAGGAGGTGGAGACGCTGTCGGAGATGCAGCAGCCGGCGGGGCAGAATGGCGGCTTGCAGCCACCCGCAGCAGGGCAGCAGCAGCTGGGAGAAGCGCAGCGAACAGCACGCCTAGTGCCGGATGAGCGGCAGCGGTTGCAGCGGCGGGCGTGGGAGGCGCTAGCGCAGTACCTGTTTAGGGTGAGACCCTTGTGTGGCGCTGGTTGCGGTGCACCGCAACGACTGGCGTTTGCTGCAGTCAGCTTGAGCAGCTTGGGGTGCAGTTGTGCGTTTGCCCTCCCCGTCAACATACTTGCTTGTTCTGTGGAGCTGCCCAGCAATGCCGTACACCCGATTTCCCGACTGCCCCAGCGATCCCTTTCACCTTATCCACTCTCACCGTTCCATAAACCCGCCGCCCATCTGCCCTCGCTGAAAGCAGGTACGCATGCTGGACGGCGTCTCCTGCCTGCCAGGCATTGACACCCTGCTGCTGCTGCTGCTAGCCGACCTGGGAGACGCTCGCCAGGTGGCGGCATTTGCGGCGATGCCCAACCAAGTGGACGCGGCGGTGGTGGAGCCGCGACTACAGGTGAAGGCTGCGGTGCCGTCAGTGCAGGGTTGAGGGGGCGGCTGTGGGTGGTGCACAGTGGTGGTGAACAGTGGGTGGTGGACAGTTGGGCCGACTATTCTTGGTTGTTCGTGCACCATGCGGTCTGCCCTGACCCGCAGCTGCTTGCACTCTGCCCCCACCTGCCTCCCCCAGGCGGAGCAGTGGCACCATGCGCTGGCCACGCTGCACGCGGCGCGTGGCGCAGCAGGCACAGCGCTGCGCATCTGGCGCCAGGTGGCCGACGGCCAGCTGGCGGCCCCTGCCGAGCCCGCTGTGCAGGCTGCCGAGCGGCAGGAAGCGCTCGAGTCTGCTGCCGCTCTGCTGCGGGACTCGCAGGCGTGCCCAGAGGGCACGCTGGTTAGCTACATCCCCTGGCTGCTGGGTGCCAGCCAGCCGGCGGCACTTGCGGTGCTCACCGCCCGGGCCCTGACCCCGGCTGCCGTGCTGCCGCTGCTGCCGGCTGACTCGGATGTGCGATGGCAGTACCTGGCTCACCTTGTGGCGGGCAGCGAGGGTGCGGGCGGCAGCAGCAGCAGCAGCAGCGCAGCCTCTGATCCAGCGCTACACACCGAGCTTGCCACCCAGCTGGCCGCGGCTATCCTGCGAGCAGAGCCGGCCCTGCGCTCCCCCCTGCCTCCCGGCAGCAGCCCGCTGCGCCGCAGCGCCGCCCGGCG
Organism: Chlorella sp. Dachan; assembly: GCA_006782975.1. Lineage (NCBI taxonomy): Eukaryota > Viridiplantae > Chlorophyta > Trebouxiophyceae > Chlorellales > Chlorellaceae > Chlorella > Chlorella sp. Dachan. The sequence goes on along the minus strand of RRZL01000078.1, from coordinate 1,756,662 downwards.
GTCCAGTGCAGGCGGCGGCCCGGCCCAAGGCCGCACGCCGCTGTGCTGTAGCAGCGCAGGTGGTACCGCGCCGCGCCGCCGCCTCTCCCGCCCCTCCACCGCTGCCCTGGTCAGCGGCGGCAGCCTGGACCCTTGGGAGGGGGCCAGCCCATTGGACGCGATGCGGCTGCGGCTGAGGGCGCATTTGGAGGCATCGTCTCTGTACGATGCGGGGGCAGTGCTGGGCTGCCTGCAGGGCAGCGGCCTGCACGAGGAGCAGGTGGTGCTGCACGCCAAGGTGGGCCGGGGCAGCCCTTGGGGGGATGTGGTGCTGGGCAGCAGGCAAACGCCCTCAGGCAAACACCCCCGGTTGTGCTGGTGCGCAGCGCGCTCGACTGTGTGCATGCTGTGTAGTCCCACAACCCCACCCTCTCTCCCTCGCCTTCGTCCTCCCCCGCATCTGTGCAGCTGGGTGACCACATGGCCGCGCTGTGCCTGCTGGCCCTCACGCTGCACGACGTGGCGGCGGCAGAGGCCTACGCTCGCGCGCACCTGCCGCCCTCAGACTACAGGTGAGGCGGACGCGGGGGCAGCACAGGCGCTCCGCCTCTGATCATCCCAGGGATCCGCCTCAGATCACCCCAGTGTCCCTCTCGTCGCCCGGGCAGCACAGGTGCTGGCGTTTCGGTGGCAGGCCTCCCCTTCTGCCGTGTGCAGGGTCTGGCCTAACCCCGTCACAGCCCCCTAGTACGGGCAGCGAATCACCCGCCATCGCACATTCACATTCACCGCATCCTTTCAACCTGTGCAGGGCGCTGCTGCACCTGCTGCTGGAGCCGGGGCCGGGGCTGGAGCCGCGCTGGGACGACGCCTGCTACCTCATCTCAGCCCTGGGTGGGTGGATGTTTATCAGTGGATCCAGTGGGACGATGCCTGCTACCTCAGCGTTGCGCTGGGTGGGTGCACTGAATACTGCGGGTTCGGGCTGCAACCATCTTGGTGTCGGTGGGATGCCTGCCCATGCTGCAAACGCCACGTGCCCTTGTGACTGTGACTTCTGTGGTTGTGCAGGTGACCACCTGGATCCGCAAGAGGTGCTGCAGGCACTGCCGCCCGGCATGCCCCTAGCAGCGGCCGCAGCTGTGCTGGCACCTATGATGCGGGACCGCCTGCACCGCCGCCGCCAGGTGAGCATGGGAACGAGTTTGGGCGGGTGGCTTGCGCTGCGGCACGCCAGTGCGTGGCTGCGTTAGATGGGAACGACACGCCGTTTGACGTGCTGTGACCCCGCTTCACACCCACCCCTGCTACCTTGCAGAACTGCCTGGTCAAGAACCTGCACCGCTCGCGCCTGGCGGCGGCCACTGGCACACTGTGTGACGCGCAGGACCGACGGGTGCGTGTGTGGGGGCCAAGGGTGTGACTACCCAGCAATGCCGGGGGTTGCACCTATTGTGTGCTGAGGAGGGAAGCGCGGCTCGCTCCTCTTGCGGCTCTGCCCTCCACCTGGCATGCCCTGTGACGCTCGCCGGTCTGTCTGTCTGCTCCTGACCGCTGCTGCCGTCTGCTGTCATATCGCCGAACAGGTGGTGGTAGACGAGGAGCGGGCCTGCCCCCACTGCCACCTGCGCCTGGGAGGCAAAGTGTTTGTGGTGCTGCAGCCCGGCATGCTGCCACCGACAGAGCCCAGCAGCGGCGGCGGCGGCAGCACGGCAGGGCCAGCAGCGGCAGGGGCAGCAGCAGCAGGAACAGCAGCAGGAGCAGCGGCAGGGAGAGGCGGTGCGGGCAGCAGTGCCCGATTATCCCCCAACCAGCAGCAGCAGCAGCAGCAGCAGCAGCCTGGAGAGCCAGAGGGCCTGCGGCCCCCGGGCAGCGACGGCCTGGCGGCAGCGGTGCGGCGGCTGCAGCAGCAGCTGGAGTCTGGGCAGGCGCCGCAGGTGCTTTGTTACGCCTGCTACCGCCGGCTGGCGGGGGCAGCAGGAGCAGGAGGGGGCAGCCCAGGGAGCAGTGGCGCGCTGCTGCTGCCGCCGCCGGCAGCGGAGGCCATTTCATAGCATTTCATTGAGACTGTCTGTTGGCTTGTGCCTGTTCAGTGTGACGTGTAACCATTTGTTCCGTGATGCTGTGATTTACAGGAGTGAGTGTGGCCCAGCTGGGCGGCAGCTGGGGGCGGGGTTTGAGAAGGGCCAGAGGCAGGAGGAGAGCAGGAGTGGGCTGAGTAGCGGGAGAGGGGAGCGCAGAGAAGGGCTGTGCATGGGGGCATGAGCTTCTGGAGAATTGAATTCCGGGCAGTGTGTCAAGTCAGGTTCTTCCCGCTCATATCAAAGAAGAGGTTCTGGTACAAAGGGCAGCGTGTGTTCTGGTGCATTCGTACGAGGAACAAAGCATCCGTGGATGGTGTTCTAGCGTTGCAACTGGCAGCTGCTGCCGTGGCGGGCCGGCTATGACGAGGCAGCCTTGGCGGCAACATGGTTTAATGGCGGGCGGAGTTTAGCAGTACTTCAAAGCAGCGGAGTCGCCCAAGCGCCCCACCTGCTGCATCAAAAGCTGCCATCATACGTTGCCAAGCAGCGCCGCTGGAGGGCAGCTGGCCCCCATCGGCTGGGCCCACTCAGGTGGAGGGCGGCTGGCCCCCCTCCTGCCACGCGTAGCCACGCTTCTTCTGCAGCCACCACTCCACCCACTCCCCGAAGTCCAGCGTGCCGCTCTTGTCTGCGGGAGGGAAACCAAATGAGGAACTGAGCGTGCTGTGCCAGGATCTGTAGCGCAGCTGCTACCCCACTCCCCAAAGTCCAAACGCCGCTCTTGTCTGGAAGGAGGGCAACAAGGGGCTGTGAGGCAGACATCAGAGCAGCAAGCGTGTCACCACTTCGTGTGTGCCAGTGCCCCGTGGTATTGCTCTTTGCACGGCATGCACCCATGCCGGTCGTTTGAGGCACAAACAAAACGCGTGATTGGCCCAACCCCACCCACCTGTGTCCAGCACGTCGAACGCCGCCTGCACCTCCTCGCCCGACAACTCCACCTGAAAAACAGGCAGGAGGGGGCAGGCAGGTAGGTACACATACACAGCCAGCATGCATGCCATGAGTTTGTGAGCCTGCCATGCAACACAGCGCCACGGCTAGTGCAGCTGCATCTTCCGTGTGCAAGTGGCGGCGCGCCCCGGCCGCCAGCAGAAGAGGTCTGGCCCAGCGTCCTGCAGGCTGAGCTGCCACAACCCTGTCAGCGCTGCAACAACCCCGCCTCCGCACCTGGTTCTCGGCGCACAGGCGGCGGAACTCCTCCGGGGAGATGAAGCCGTCGTCGTTGGTGTCGTACTGCGGGGAGCAGCGAGCACACCACTGACTGATGTATATCGGGAGCTCCTATCAACAACTGCCATGAGCCCAGGAACCAGCAGCTGGGCACGCTACACCCGGCTGGGACTGGCTGATGCAGCGGCGCCCGCACGAGCAGGCAGAGCTCTCACCCGCGCAAACACGGCGGCGATGTCGCCTGCTGCCGCATCGTCCAGGCCGTACCTGCACGTGCAAAGAGGGGCCACAATACACAGGCACTCAATGCTGGCCTTGCCAGCCCTGACCCAGCAGCACGGGACACACCCCAGCACTGGGCCATAACAGGACCCTCCCCTCCAGTTGGCCTGTACCCAAACCAGTTCAGCCGCAGGGAACCGCTGCGCACCGCTCGGCCTGGAAGCCGTAGAGCCGCTGTGCGCGCTCCAGGGTGAGGTAGGTGCCCAGGTCGGCGAAAAAGGTGTCCGAGGCGGCGACGCTGTCCTGCGAGGCAGGACGAAGCGGTTGCACGGTCGCAACGGGAGCACTTCGGGGCGACGTGCGGCTTGCAAGTTTGCCAGCCTGGGGTGGCCAGGCCAGGGGACCGACCGATGCGTGGCAGCTTTGCAGGAGCAGCTGTGCCAGTGCAGTTGCCGCTCGCTTTAGGCAGGTCCCCGATCCGGCCCAGCAGCCAGTGATGCCAGTAAAGTTCTCCTTTTGCATTGACCACTCAGGTGTCACTCGCCTTGAGCATGTCTCGGATCTGGTCCAATGCCTGCAGAACCTTGACGATGTTCACCGCCTGCGCAGCAGCGGGGCAGCACAACAATCGCTCACGGAGCAGCACAACAACGCTTGCGCTTCCGGTGGTGTGGGTGGAGGTGGGAGGGAGGGAGGGAGGGAAGACGCAAGCGGGACCCTTCCTCAACCACAAACGTCTGGTTGTCACACGCCCGCATGTGGGCAGAGCTGCAGTAGGGGTCACTGCCCAGCCCACCTGCTTCGCCTGGTCGACCACTCCCAGCCCCGAGGAGGCGCCCGCAATGTCCTGAACCGCGATCAAAAACGCGTCCGCATTGGTCGAGTATCTGCGAGGAAAGGAGGGGATTGCATGGGCGTGACAAATCGTGGCGCGGAGATGCCAGCACATTTATGGCATGCCGCCGGCCGCGTGCACGCCCAGCCATCCGGCTGCATCTGGCTGCTGCTGGCCGCTTCCCAAGCGTGCCTCCCAACCACCTGTACAGCAGAAGCCTCACTTGTAGGCAGCGTAGAAGAGGGCGCCCAGCGAGAAGAACTCAAAGGAGGCGCTGATGAACAGGTACATGGCCAGGAAGTAGAAGCCTGGACAGCAGAAATTAGGAGGGGGAGTGGGCGTGGGAGTGGGCGTGGGAGTGAGAATGGGAGTGGGACGCCCAGGCATGCAACCACCACAGCCAGCTGGCGCAAGAAGCACAGCAAGTGGGCGTGTGATCTTCCCGCGTGCCGCCTGCCACCCCTCTGCCCGCCCTCACCATACTTTGCTGCCAGGGTCCAGGTCCCCAGCTGGTCGGACGAGATGGACTGCAGGCAGGATGAGCGGGGGGCACACTGGGCAGCAGCAGGAGCACCAGCAGCAGCAGGGAGGGTGGCTAGCTGCCCGCCCTCCTGAGGCCAGCTCCGCAGGCACGCACAACCCCTCGTCTGTACGAGGTGCACCTGATGCCTTTTGCAAGTGCCCACCCTGCTCCACTGGAGCCAACAGAGCCATCAGAGCAGGCACTCTGCTGACGCTCTGCAGGTGCTCACCCGCGCCGCGTAGAAGGCGCCCGCGCCCGCCGCCGCGTCCACCAGCACCTGCAGCGCGATCTGGGACGACTTGTTCACGCTGCGCTTGATGAACAGCTTGCTGCGGCAGGGGGGGAGGCGGGGGGCAGGCGGAAAGGGCGGGTGAGGCGCGCAGTGAGGGTGGGGCGGATGGCGGGCACATTGGCCGGCCGCAGCGCATGGGTTGCTGGCCACAGCTGGGTTCGCAGCCGGTACAGTTGGGCGACGGCTCAACAAACTGCGGCAGTAGCAGCAGTACTCCAGCACCTCCAACCATGCACCCTGGTGTTCCTCGAGAGGACCGTCATTGCCAGCGCAGCCAGCACACAGGCGCGGCTGCACGCACCGCAGGCCATCGGGGTCTGCCGCGCCGCTCTTCCGCCAGATGCTCATGATGCGCTGCGCCGTGGAGCGGTCGATGCCCTGTGCGCAGGGATGTGGGAGGAGGTGGGGCAGGTGAGTGGAACCCAGATGGCTCGGCGATTGCGGCGGCGGCAGCTCGTGCAAGGAGGCGCCTGGGCTGCACCACACAAAAGCCGGGGCTGCCAGCCGGTGTCCAGTACGCCTCACCATCTTCTTCAGGCTGCTGGCCAGCTCCTCGACCTGCAAAGCAGTGGGGCAGCACAGTCGGCAGCGCAGGTGTGTGAGTAAGCGAGTGAGCGGGCGGTGACGGGCGCGGCAGCGGCGGCGGCGGCAAGCTGACAGGGTTCTTTCTGCCACGCACCTTGCGCCTCTTCAGCTCTGCAGTGGCTGGCTCCTTCTCCTGCACAGGTGGCTCGCCATTGGAGGCGGCCACACGCAGCGGCCTGCGCAACGCAAGCCGGGGCGCAGCCAGGCGGGCCCTGCAGAGCGCATGCGTGGGCCGTACTGCGAGCAGCATGGTTGATCTGGATGGAAATGCAGCTGAGTGCCTGGATCAGCCGGGGCTTTCGGCGGCAGAGCCTGCTGAGCTCTGACCTGGCGCAGCAGCAGTGCCGGCCAAGGGAATTTCGACGCCCAGGGGCGTGCAAGTCGTTACTGATCTCTCTGGCAATCGTGCTGCAGCGCGCAGGCACCCCGTGGGAGGCCCCCGAGCTCCGAGAGCCAGCAGAGGGCGATGGCCAGCCGCAAACGCACGCTGCTGAAAGTGATCATCCTGGGTGACAGCGGGTGAGGAGTGCCGGCCCGCCAAGCGGCCGGGAGGGCAAGGTGCTCCGTCGACCGGCGCGCTCCCTGCACTGCCGCCGCTGCCGCTCTGGTGTGTGGGAGCAAACCGAATGATCAAGCACCTGGCACCGCGGCACCGCCGGCCGCCACCTGCAGCGCCGCCGCCGCTGCCGCCGCNCCGCCGCTCGAGCGCCCGCCCCGCTCACGCTGCCGCGCCGCCTTGCCCTCGCTGCCCGCAGCGTTGGCAAGACGTCGCTGATGAACCAGTACGTGAACAAGAAGTTCAGCAGCCAGTACAAGGCCACCATCGGCGCCGACTTCCTCACAAAGGAGGTGCAAGTGGACGACCGGCTGGTCACCATGCAGGCAAGGGCTCTGGTCCTTGCATGCTGTGCAGCTGGCTGAAGCTGGTGGACCTGCTTCGACGATGGCCGTTGCCAAGCTGCAGCGCGCCTGGCCAGGGGCGCGCTGCCTATGCAGCTGCCTGTCAGGTTGGGTGCCATGCCGCTGCTGATGCCGCATTGCCACGCTGCTGCCCAACATTGTGCAGGCAGTGCCCAGCAGTCAAAGTGCAGCGCTGGTGCAGCCCTAACTGCGCTCCTTGTGTCTACCGCAGATATGGGACACGGCGGGCCAGGAGCGGTTCCAGAGCCTGGGCGTGGCCTTCTACCGCGGCGCTGACTGCTGCGTGCTGGTGCGCGGGCACTGGAGGATTGTGGACCATGCCGTGCATGCGCCGCTGTGCTGGCTGGGCAGCTGGAGTTGCACCCCGCTGGGTGTGCTGGCGTAATGGCATGCACACTGCACACTGCACACTGTCTTGCCCTGCCTGCCAGGTGTACGACGTGAACAGCAGCAAGACGTTTGACAACCTGGAGAACTGGCGCGACGAGTTCCTCATCCAGGTGGGCTGCCCTGCGACTCTCCTCCTGCTGCCGTGCGACTCTCCTCCTGCTGCTGTGCGACTCTTCTCCTGCTGCTGTGAACTGCCGAGCTGGCGCCGGACCTCGTCATCCAGGCGGGAGCACAGGGCTTGGCGCTGTTGGCTCGTCGCCTGTGGGAGCACTGGGCTTTGCGCTGCTGGCGTTGCTGGTCCGTCACCTACGGGGGCTGCTGTTGCTCTGCCCGTCCGATTCCCAACTCACTCTGACTGTCTGTGCAGGCCTCCCTCTCCCACCCCCAAAGCTCCCCCTTGTGGCACGTGGTGATCAGGTCGCAGTCTAGCTACGCTCAGCAAACAAGGGGCCCCCACCCACCCACCCACCCATGCGCCCATGCGCCCATGCAGGCCTCCCCCTCCGACCCCGACAACTTCCCGTTTGTGGTGCTGGGCAACAAGGTGGATGTGGAGGGCGGGCGCACGCGGCAGGTGAGGGCCGTGAGAGCATTTGCCTTGGGGCTAGGGGCAGAAGCGTGAGCACGTGCACTTGCCACGGCAACTGTTGACCGCTCTCTTCATGCCGGCTTTCATCTGCGCACGCCTTGCGGGCGGGCGGGTGCACCAGGTGCAGCATGATGTTGAGGGCAGCCCGCCTTGCCTGCCCTCACTAACATCTGGGTTACATACCGCCACCACCCACCCCTGTTGCTCGCTGCTTGATGGCAGGTGTCTGAGAAGAAGGCCAAGCAGTGGTGCGGCGCCAAGGGCGGCATCCCGCACTTCGACACCTCGGCCAAGGAGCGTGCCGTGCTGCTATAAGTCTGCTGTACGCCCGGCTTGCCGCCGATCCGTGCATGGACGTGACGTGTTGTGCGCGCCTGGTGTGGCGGGCGCCTGATGCACGTAGGACTGGCTTGCTATCCCGACAGTGCTGCCCTGTTCCAAAGGTGCTGTTCTGGCTCTGCCCCCGCGGCTGGCTGGTGCAGGAGGACGTGAACGTGGACGATGCGTTTGCCACCATTGCCCGCAACGCGCTGAAGAACGAGACGGAGGAGGAGCTGTACATCCCGGGTGGGTTTTGCAACTGGCATGTGGTGGGTGTGTGCACGATGCGGTGGGTTCCAGCCGGCATGTGTGTTGTGCACGATGCGGCGGAGGCGGGCCCTGCCCATGCGCATGGCAGGCAGCACCCGGTCATTTTTGGGTGAACCGCCGCTTTCCATCTGCCACAGTTGGGCAGCAGATGGGCCCCGTGTGATGCCTCGCCACCCGCCAACCCACCTTGTGCAGAGACGGTGGATGTGAACGCAGCAGCCGGCCCGCGCCGGCAGCAGCAGGGCTGCTGCTGAGCGCCGGGCCCACTCACCTCCCTGCGGCCATCTGCTGTTGCAGCGCCGCAGCCCAACGCAGCAGCAGCGACAGCAGCAGCATGATACTAGGTGCCAGGATTGACCGCCGCCGGCTGGAGCAGCAGTCGCTCGCATGTCTTCGAGCGCTGGCGGCTGGTAGCGCAGGAGGGGCAGCGCCCGCCCGTGCTGCAGCTCTCCCCCTTGTATGACGCGTGTACAGTAGCAACATACGCACAGCTAGCATTTGATAACTGCTTGGGTGCCTCGCCCCTCTCTCCTGCTCTCTCCTCCCTGTAGTTGCTAAATGGTTCCAGGCAAGGACAGCAGGAGCGGCGCCCATGCGGCGGTGCGCTGCCGGGGATGCACTGAAAGGAGCCCTGTCTGCTGTGCCCGCCAATTTCACTCCATCCCAATTGTGTTCCCGCGGCCTTGCTGCTCCGTGCGTCCTCCCGTTCCGGTAGAGCGAAGGATTCCAAGCGCAGTTTCGCACTGCTCTGATCGGCCTTCTGCGTTGCTCACACTGACCGTCATGGCGTCGATCGCAGCTTTAGCGTGCCAGATGCGCGCTGGGCCGCCAGCAGTGGGCCGGCCGCTTGGAGGGGCGCAGCCTCGCGCCTGTGCAGGCCTGCTGATGCATGGTTCTCGCAGTAAGCAGCGGCCCGTGTTCGGTAGCAGGCTGCTGGCGCCGCCGCAGACGCTGCTGCCGCTACGGCTGCGCCGCCCACCGCGCCGCCGCTCAGCAGCTGCCGCGCCGCCGCGAGCCGCGCTCTACAGCCTGCCGGTGCGCAACGGGGTGTGTTGCCGGAGCTGTGCTGCTCAAGTTTGCATGCTGGGATGTTGGGTTGATAGTCTTTGCACTCAGGTGCATTCAACTGGCAGCCAAGCAGCCGACTGGCCCGCCCTCTCCCTCGCTCGCCACCTCTCTTCACCCTGCTGCCCCCTCTGCCGCCCAACTTCCACTGCACCCTGCAGGCCGATCTGTATGGCAGCTTGCAGACGGGGTGCGGCATCGCATTCATGTGAGGCTGTTCAGCTCAACTGCGAGCCGGCTGTGGCTCCCTGGGCGCAGCTGTGTGTGCTGTGCTGGTGCTCGGGTGGGGACAGCGGTCAACGTGCAGCGACCTGACCAACCACACACATCCAGCTCCAATGTGTGGCATGTGTGGCGGCCTCAAGTTTAAACCAAGAATGCATACCCGTTGAGCACAGGGCACACACGCCATCACCCGCTTCCGCTGCCTGGCAGGCTGGCACTGGGGTTCTCGGCGCTGCCCATCCTGACGGGGGATGCACGCGAGCGCAACGAGCGGCGCTACCTGTCGCCAGACGCTGATGAGGGCGCGGGTGCGTGCTGCTCACACTGCTTGAGGGGGAGTGTTTGGGACGATGTGTGGGCAGGCGGGCATGCGCCCTTGTGTTGGAGGCAGCGCCCCGCTGGGCGGCCGTGGGTGCCCAGGGTGCATGCGCCTGCTGACCAGCTGCGGCTCATTGTGGCTGATCTGTGCCTGGACGCTCTTCTAGCTACCGCACTGCCTGGCTTGACCGACGGCTTCGCAGCCATGCCTGCTGTAGAGAACATCCGGTGGAGCGTGATGGGCGTGCTGAGCGTGCTGCCCCTCGTCAACCCAATGGTGGGCGGGCGGGTGCTGGCTGCAGTTTGCCGACGCTCAGGGACTGCTGCAGGCGCGTGCCGTGGTTGCTGCGTCGCGTACGTGACACAGCCAGGATGGCCTCCTGCCCGCCTCGGCTCAAAGCTTGGCTCCGCCATCATAACAGAATGAAGTATAAAATAAAATAAAACGCTGCTCCCTGCCCAGGCCTGGGTGTTTGCGGCCCTGGATGACGAGGAGGCATCCACGCTCTACTGGTCCTTTGCCTTCATCTACGCCCTGCCCTACCTGGTGAGGCGGGGTGGATGGAGGGGAGGGTGGCCGGCTGCACGGGAAGCATGCACGGCACACGCCAAGTGCAGGCCCAGCATGCAACCTCTCCAGCTCTCATCTGCGCATCCCACCTTCCATCTGCGCTCCCCTTGGCAGGGCAACGGCTTTCAGCTGGATGGCTTCGCCATCGTGTCGCTGCTCGTCTGCATCCTGCACGTCCAGGTGGGCGGGGGTGGCTGTGAAAAGCGGGAGAGTGCGGAATGCCAGGCGGGGCGCTTGACTCGGCGGCGCATGGGCAGCTCCGTTACCCATGGCAGCACAGCCGGTTGTTGCGCGGATGTGGGCTGGATGTTGGCTGGCAGGTACCGCTTCCGTCATCGTTCGGGAAGCGCGGTGCATGCAACACCACCTCCATCTGACGCAATGCCACCTGCATCTGACGCAACACCACCTGCATCCACCACCCAACCCCTCACTCGCAGGTGGAGCGCCTGGCCCAGACGGAGCCGGTGGAAATCGAGCTGCCCTCGGTGCTGCGCACGCTGCTGGCCTCCATCCCCACAGCTGTCCGCTCGCTGGGCCGCTACGGGTGCGCTGCTGCCGTCTTGCTGTTTTTGGGTGTTGGGCATCGCAGCAATATGCGCCAAGTGCTGCTCTGCTGGACCTTCCGGACCTCCACCCCTGGTAATGGCCCGCCCCGTGCTCATGCCTGCTGGCCGCGCTGTGTCCTGGATAGCAGGTTGCCGTAGTATGCACCGGACCTCAGCCAGGCTGCCTTGCTACACTGCCCTTTACCTCTGCAGCTCCAGCCTGGGTGAGGAGGTGTCGGAGCGGACACGCAGCGCCGAGGAGGCGCGCCGCCGCCGCCCCGACAGGTGCGACTCAGTGCCGCTGGCGTGTTGTTGCTCAAGCCCACATTCTGTGTTCCGGTCATTGCTGTGCTCTGGGGGGTGCCCCACTAGAGCGCGGCTGCCATGCTGCTAACAGAGCGCTGTGGGACGCTGAGCCTCCCATTGCAGCGTGCGCGCAGCAAACGGCTGCATATAGCAAACGGCTGCATAGTGCTTCCACTTTGGTTTGCAGGAAGTTCTTGGAGGAGCGGTCCCGCGAGGCGCGTGCCGAGCTGGAAGACTTTGACCGGCGACGGCGCGAGCGGCAGGCGGAGCAGCGCCGCCTGTGGCAGCAGCAGGAGCAGGAGCAGCAGCGGGAGAAGGAGAAGGAGCGATGAACCATCCCCCTGTTTGAACGTTGAATAATCGCAACCACCCCTGTCTGGCGTGGCTGGTGGTTGGGGAAACCCTGGCTCAGTGGTTGGGGAAACCCTGGCGCACTGTTTGCGCCACCTTGTTGCCTGCGCACCATGGTGGCTTGAGATTGTTGATAGATAAGCGCTCTGTGTATTTGATCGCATGACACTGATCCCATGTGCTGTACAGCTGTCCCGCTTTTTCCGTCTTCCCACATGGCCTGTTGTATCATCAAGTCGAGGTTTACAGTGTGCTTGCACTGTAAGTTGTAAACAAGCAGTTGAGGTGTGGACCTCAATGAAAGAATGCCTGGAATGGTTGGTGTGGTGAGTACCTATCCTATCTGTCCTGATCGAGCCCGCTGCCTAACTATCTACCCAGCTCTGGTGGGCCACAGGCGCCTGTTTGTAATCACAGCGCGCCGAACAGCGCCTTGCACTCCTGGTGCAGGAACTCGTGCAGCCGCTTGGCGGCCGCCTGCCCACCCATGATGGCCGTCAGCCGCTCAAGCGACAGGCCCGCCAGGTCTGCTAAGCTGCCAGCCTCACGCACCAAGGCCCGCCAGTTTCCGTCCGTCACGCCTGCAGGCCGATGTGCAGCGGTTGACAGGATGTTGGGCCGTGCTCCGCACACCACCTCTGGATGGCGCCACCTCCGGTGTCCTGACCGGCTGCAGGCAGCAGATCGACATCTTCCCAATGCGACGGAAACACCAAACACCGCAACCCCTCCCTCACCAGGCAGGCGGCGCAGCAGGTCGATGGCTGGCTGGTTTACCAGCGCCTCAGCGGGGGCCGCGCCGCCGGCAGCCGCAGCCTCGTCCGGCACTCCCACGGTGGCGGCTGCAGGGCAGGGAGGAGCGGCGCAGAGTCCAGCGGCACAGAGTCCTGAGGCCACGCCAGATTGCACCCCAGACGGCGCCTGTGCCAGGTCCTGGCTGTCCGTTCAAAAGCACCATGGCAGCCCATCCACCGATCAATTGGACCCCAGTCACGGGGCCTGGCGCGTCCGCACTGGACTGGTCCTGAGCTGCTAGTACGGAACAATGCGTGGCATGATGATGGCACCAGGTGGCATTCAACTGACCGGTGACGGGGTCTGGCTCGTCCTGGTTGGCTTTGAGCTGCTGGAAGATGTCGGCGGTGGCGTGCAGCGAGCGGGACCTGCAGTGGGACATGGCGACACCACCCTTGAGCATAGCCCCGTGAATGGGAGGTGGACAGTCCAGCAGATGAGATGGCAACGCCACCCGTACCAGACCAGTGCCTGACTGTGCACCCTGCCGCTCACAACTGCCAACGCCTGCCACATCCCCACCCCCTGCCCTCTCACCAGATGAGCGCAGGCCGGGGAAGCGGAGGCAGAGGTGCTGTGCCGCACACGACCGCCCCGCACNACACCTTCCTCCCCCTCCCCCTCCCCCTCCCTTCTAACCCTCTGCCCTCTCACCAGATGAGGCGCAGGCGGGGGAAGTGGAGGCAGAGCAGCGCGATGCGGCTCATCAGCGAGTGCAGTTGCACATCGTCCCCAATCTCGCTGGAGGCCTGCCAGGGGTCATGGGAGGAGTGGTTGGAAGCATGTGAACCAGGAAGCCCTCAACTCAGCGAGTGCAGCTGCACGCCGTCGCCGATCTCGCTGGAGGCCTGCCAGGGGTCAGGGGAGGGTGCAAGGCACAGAGTTCTGTGTTCACCGGGCAGGAGGTTGAAGAGACGTGATGCGACTGGATGATGGCTGGCACCTTTGAGGTGGGGCAACGCGCCTGAACTTGCTCCGCATGCGCAACACTGCAGCCCAACACGGCGCACCCAAGTGCGCTGCAAAGTGCACCCTTGCTCACACCTGCAGCGCAAATGCCTTGTCCCCCTCAAACTCGACCAGCAGCACGGGGATCTTATAGTGCTTGGTCATCGCCTCCGCCTGCGGTGGAAGGAACGCAACGAGCAGGCAAGTAGTGCGTGGTCATCGCATCCGCTTGCAAGTTTGGATCCATGCTGTTGCAGCATTCTGGCCACCGGTGCAGTAGTAGCGACAGGTGTATCTCCTGCTGCACGCTGAACGCCCCCTCCCAAATAATCTTTCATGCGCTTCCCCGCCCACCCACCTGGTGGTACAGGCGGCCCGAGGCCAGCGACCCCTTCAGGTCGGAGATGGATTTGCGCTCCACACACATCTCGGGGGACAGCACGTAGTCGCCCACCTGAAGCGCCATTCAAGAAACAAGCAAAAAGCAGTTCGGCGCATCACAGCGCACACATCGGATGTGCTTGGCACGGCACCGCCACCCGACGCGGCAGCACGCAGGTCCCATATCAATTGCACAACCGTCCAGGCCGATGCGGCTATGCGCAGGCAATCGAGCGGGAGCGGGGGCAGGCGGAGCACAGCAGCAAGCAGGCCTGCTGTGCCTGCTGTGCCTGCGGTGGTGTGCTGGCCTCACCTCTAGCGTGAGCGGCACCACCTCCAGGCCCTGCACAGCAGGAGAGGGCAAAATGAATTGCTTCAGCATCCATTCGCATGGCCCTCAGGATCCACTGGGCATGGTCATTGGGCACCAAGGCCAGCCAACACATGTCTGCCTGCAATGCACCGTAGCCAGGCACACCATTGCCACAACTGATGTGCTCGGCATCGGCCATCCGCCGGACGCGGCAGCCCGGTCACTCGCCTGCTGGTGCAGCACCGAGGGCAGGCTGCTCATGAATTCGCGCACGTCCACCACGACTCGCTTGGGCAGCGGGCGCAGCGAGCGGCCGCCCGCGCGCCGCGTCAGCGCATTGGTGGCGCCTGAGCAAGGGCGGGGCAGGGTGAGGGGGGTGAAGGGGGTGACGGGATCCCAGCACTCGCGCCCGCATGCATCCACTGCTCAACGGCCGGGCCGTGCTCAAGATGCTGCGCTGCCACGCCGCACTGCCCCTTCATGCGCGTTCATGCCTCACCTCCCAGCAGCATGGCGTCCTCATGGGTGGCGGGCAGGCGGCGCCCCGGGTCCACCTACACAGGCATGACATGGAGGGCAGGCCTGTGAGCCGGCGGAGCGGTTCCAGGCCCCCCAGCTGGGCGTACAACCTGGCCTGTGGCAGGCAGGCGGCCGCGCTGCCTTGCATGGGGGCAGTCATTTACGACCGGCTGGAATGCCAGGCAACTCGTGCCGAGTAAATTGTGTCGAGTGGTCCACCCTGGGACTCGCCTGCTCCCGTGACGCGGCGATGGGCAGCACCAGCACCTCCTTGCTCTTGATCAGCTGCTCAAACACCTGCGGAGACGGCACGTGCGGGGATGAAATGAAGCCCTCGATGTGTTGTGCGTGTGGCGCCGCCACGTGGCCACGCGTGCCAGGCGCGTATTACCGTGCCACTGCAAATGGTCTGGGCCAAGCGGTTTGCAGCCCAGCAACAAACAGGGCAGGCAGCACCCACCCTTCATGGACACCGCACCTGCCGCTCGCGCACCACCGCCGCCTGGTAGCGGTCCATCTCAAAAGAGTCGTCGTAGCGCAGCAGGTAGACGCAGAGCGGCTTGCCGGGCCTGCAACCAGGGCACGCCAGGGCGGCACTGAGGGGCACTGCTGCTAGTCGAGGTGTACTGCTGCTAGTCGAGGTGTACTGCTGCTAGTCATCCTCCAGCGGCAGGCGGCAGAGGCAGTGGCTGGTGCAGCGCAAGCACAGCCGGGCAGAGGCGGCGGCAGACGAGCGGCATGGGCAGCGGCCAGCAACCCTATTCCTAATAAATGGCAGCAAAAAAGGGGCCCACCTGGAGGCCTTGTACAGCTCCAGCTGTCGGGTGAAGGCCACATCCGGATCGTACATCACCACCCAGGCCGGCTGCGCCTCCCACAGCCGCATGAACCCGTGCGTCTCCAGCGCCAAAAACTCCACCCCAGCCAGCAGGGGGTGCTGCTCAGGCTGCTGCCGCTCCCCGGCCTCCCCCTGCCCCGCCGGCCCGCCCTCCCCGCCCGCCTGCGCCTCGCCCGCTGCAGCGTCAGCCAAGCCGTGCTGCTGGGAAGGGTCGTCGCCGCGGCCGGCAGGCGGTGGGGACTCAAGGTGCCCCCTTCCAGCCGTGCTGGCCACTGCAAGGGCCGCCGCCGCTGCTGCTGCATCCTCCGACTTGCCGCCC
>RRZL01000078.1:1702702-1740937 GCA_006782975.1 Chlorella sp. Dachan | reverse complement strand
CACCGCGTGCCGCACGCTGCACCGCCGCTGCTGCTGCCACCGCTGCCGGCCCTGCCATGGCTTTGGCCTCCTTGAGCAGCGCCAGCTCCTCCCCAGGCTTGTAGCCTCCCATCATTCGAGCCGAGGGAGCTGCCTCACTGGGGCCAGTGCCGCCGCCGCCCGGCTGGCCAGGGTCGGGGGGCACAGCGCCCGCAGCGCGCCGGGCGCCCTTGGCCCCTCCGTCCAGCTTGTACTGTGGGGTCACAGAGCAGGGAGAAAGGAGGCGGTGCAGCGGCACAATCGCATTCGGAAGGCACGCTGAGCCAGAAGGTACGCTGCATCGCACATTACGGGCTAGGTGGTGCTGCCCAGCTGCAAATGCAACGCCACCAATGGTCTGACGCAGCACACACGCCACCAATGGTGCAACGCAGCACGCAGCGCCCCACCTGCAGGTAGTCTCTGTACAGGCGGGCCATGAGGGCGGCGGGCCCCCCGCTCTTCAGCACCTCGCGCAGCTGGGAGGAAGGGAAAGAGGGGGACGCATTGGTACACACACCCTCAGCAGGCCGTGCGCTGCAAAGCACGCGACCTCTTCATGCATGGCCGCCCATGAGGCAAGCTGAGCACTCCCACCCCAAACCCAAACCTAGCGCCACCCTGGCACCTGGCCGGCAGTGAAGGTGTCCTGGCAGACGACCAGCACAGGCGCCGCAGCCGCCTCCCGCTGCACCGGAGCTGCCGCCGGCTCAGCAGGGCCGGCGCCCCGCCCTGCTGCTGCGTCTGCTGGCTGCCCTGGCTCCTCATCGTCATCTATCACTATGACCTCTTCTGCCTCTCTGCCCTGCGCTGCCGCCCCTGCTGCTGCGCCTGCTGCGCCTGCCGCGCCTGCGCCGCTACCCTGCTGCTCGCCGCTTGCCAGCAGCGCCTGCCGCTCTTGCTGGATCTCTTGCATGACCTGCAGAGCAGCATGGTGGGGGAGCAGGCTAGGCAAGAGTGGAAGGACAAGCAAGGATTGGGGGAGCAGGCTAGGCAAGAATGGAGGGACAAGCAGAACTTGTGGAGCACGCCACTGCCTGGCATGGCTTGGACATAGCATGGCGCAGGACCACACGGCACGGCACGGCGCGACATGGACATAGCATGGCATGGCTCGGCAGGGCGTGACATGGCATGGCATGGCATGCTGATCAAAAAGTGCATGGCATGGCATGTATGAATGGCAGGGCACGGTGCAGTGCACGGCTGGCGCTTAGGTGGATGGATGCACATGGCTTTTTCAGGGTGCACGAGTGTGGCACATGGCACTGGACGACGCGCGACAAACGCATGAAATGCAGGCCATGCCATGTCGCGCCCATGGCCGAGCACCTCTGGTACCAGCCCGCCCAACCCCCGCCCCCAGAGCCTGCCCACCTCTCGCAGCAGGTCCCACTTGGGCATGCTCTCCAGCACAGCTTCTATTGCAGGGGCAGCCGGCTTGCCTCCTCCCGCCGCCGCCTCCCCCTCCCCAGCGCCGCCCCCCGCGTGCTTGCGCTTGCGCGGCTGCGCCGGGGCAGCGGTACCGCTGCCGTGCTGTTTGAGGCGGTACACCCGGCTCTTGGCCGCCTCGAAAATGGCGTGCGCCGCTGCGGGGCGGCAGACAGAAGGGACGCAGTTGGGGCAGCAGGCAGGCCTAAACATCGTGCAAGCTGGGCATGGGACGGCTACCAGCCCATCAGCGGGCCGAGCCACCTGCCACCGCGCGCACACCCACCCGAGTGGAAGAGCCACACGCTCTTCACGCCCTCGGTGGCCCGCAGGTTGTCCAGGTAGGCCATGAAGGTGACGGCATCAAAGCGCAGCATGTACGAGGCCAGGCTGCAAGCAGGGGGGCTGAAACGATCTGGTGAGTTGTGGCTCGACAGGCTATGTAATGACGTGCTGGGCGCTGCGCCACCCACACCTGGGCAGCAGCAGCATGCGAGCCGTGGCTGCTCGGTGCATTTAAAGCCAGCTGCGCCCACCTGCGCAGCGTGCGCAGGTCGGCCACAATCTGGCGCGTCTTGGGCGACACCGTGTGCCAGATGGGCGCCAGCTGGCGCCTCACAATCTCATCAAACGAGCGGAACAGGCCCTGCAAGCTTGTGAGAGAGCGAGAATGGAGTGCTTCGCCCACGCTCGCCCTTGCTCAGTCTGACAGTCGCCCCCAGTGTCTCCAACCTCCAGCCCCCAGCAAGGGCGGAAGCTTGCCAGCAAGCTCGCCTGCTCCACCGTCAGGTCGCTGGCGTCCAGCCGGTTGTACTTGCGCAGCTCCTTCACGCACGCGTCCATGAGCTCGCTGATGGACTCGTAGATGAGAGCCATGGCCGCGCTCAGCGGCTGGCTCAGCTCAACCAGCTGTGAGGCAGGGACGGTTGAAGGGCGGCACAGTTGCGTGCAGTGCTGAAGAACAGCTGCCACATGTCGAGCACATGGCCGCGCTCAGCGGCTGGCTCAGCTCCACCAGCTGTGAGGCAGGGACGGTTGAAGGGCGGCACAGCTGCGAACAGCATAAGGTTTGCTGCAACAAGTCAAGCATGGCCACCAGAGCAGCTTAGCTTCACAGCTGCAGACAGCGCGGCCACACGACGCGTTTGCACCTTGTTGCACAGGCTGCCATGGCTCACAGCAGCTGCCCTGGTGGGCAGCTCAGCTCCAATGTTGCTGCCCCCACCCCACGTCGCTGCACGCCCCCGTTGGAGTCAGCGGCAACCTCTAAAACCTGCCTCCAATAGCCAGTAGGTGCCATCCTCACCTGCGGCGGGCGGTGTTCCAGGTCTTGCCGCGCCTGCGCCTGGAACCGGGGCCACAGGTACAGGCGGCGCACGTGCAGCGCCTTCATCACCTTCTCAACCTGCGGGCGAGCAGCAGGGCTGGGACAGGTTGGTCACCACGAGGGGGGGCAAACGCGGCACTGGGCGGGCATGGACGGCATGTTCTCATGCCGTGCCGAGCCATGCCATGCTGGCCATGACAGACCATGCCGCGCCGCGCTCCCCATGCACACCATGGCATGGCATGGCATGGCTGCCATACACGCCATACCATGCCATGCCCACGCCTGCCCACGCCATGCCACGCCACGCCATGCCATCCCATGCCACCGCCATGCCACGCGACTAGGAAGGAAGGCAAGCCACACCTTGTTGAAGTCGGAAGAGAATGCGGAAGGCACATCCGAAAAGGCACGGACCACACCCTGTGGGCGCGCCGCTTTGTACAGGCGCGCCGCGAACCCCTCGCCGCTGCTGTCGGTCACCCTGTGAGCAGGGCAGGGTCATAAGCAGCGACTGGGTCAGGCCATGGGGGTTGAGGGGCAGCTGCACAGCCGCACCAGGCAAGCACACAGCATGGCACTGCGGCACATGGTGTGCGCCGCACTGAGCACCGCAGCGCCAGCAATCCTGCTGCCGCACCGGCCAGGACGGCCAACGAGAGCTCTCACCCAGCACCTTTACAAGCCACCGCCCATGCCGCACCTGTGCGCATTCAGCACCACGATGCCCGCAATCTGGCTGCCATTGATGCGCCCACTGAGCTGGTCTACCACCAGGATGCGGGTGGTCACAAACAGGCACGAGCGGCTGGAGTAGAGCGCCTGCCGCTCGCCGGCGGGCACATCAGCGGTCACTTCGGCTGGCACCTCAAAGGCGGTTGCAGCTGCATGGGGAAGGGGTGACGCAGGTGGGATGGGGCGGATCAGGGAGGTGGGCAGGTACCCGCGGTTGGCAACTCAAATGCGGCTGCGGCTGCGGCAACAGCAGCGAGGATGAGTAGGAAGGGGGCCCCTTGTGCAAACACCCACCTGCGGCGCCGCGGCCGCCGCCGCCCACCGCCGCGGCCGCCCTGGCCTGGATCGTTGGGTCGATGCGGCGCAGCTCCCGCCGCAGCGCATCTCGCTGCCAGGGCGAGGCTCCTAAGACCAGCACCACGCCTGACTGGCCCGGCTGGCGCAGCCGAGCATCCTGCAGGCGCAGCAGCACCGCCACCACTTGCTGCAGGCCCAGCNGCCGCCGCCGCCGCCGCTGCCACCAGGGCGCCGCCGTCTGGCGGCACCTCCGCCGGGCCTGGCGCCGCGGCAGCGGCTCTCTCTCCCACCAGCCCGCCTTCCCGGGCCGCTGGAGGGTGCTCAGGCTGCATAGGGGGCCATTTGTGCAAACGCAACTCTCTCGGTGGGGCGCGTTTGGAGGCTCTGTGGGTGTAAACTGCGACAGTAATAGTGCCGATCACTACTGAGGCAGGCAAATTGCCCGTCCCCCGCTCCTACTGGCCCAGCGGCGGCAGCGGGCGGCAGCGGCGGCAAGTTAATTGGCTCCCACATCATCGCGGCTGTGCAAACCCGATCATTCTGCGCCATCCTTGCATTGTCAGGGCAGCAGTTCACCATGCTAGCGGCCTGTACCAGGCGAGGCGGCGGGCTGCTGGGCGCTGGCAGCCTCCCCAGGGCCGAGGCGGCAGCTGTCCAGCTGCTGGGCGACCTGATGCAATCGTTCCATGCCGACGGCGGCTCGACGGCTGCGGGATGGGGCCCTGGCACCTGCCTGCCTCCGGCGGCGGCAGCGAGCAGCGCGGCAAACTCTGCCTGGGCACAGCTGCAGCTCAGGCAGCCCTTTTCGGCTTCCTCCGCAAGCCCGCTGGCGGCGGGGCGTGAGCAGCCAAGCAGCCAGCAGCCCACGGCCGGTGCAGTGCCTAGCAGCGGCGTCGGCAGCAGCGGTTCTCAGGGTGCGGCGGACGGCGGCCGCCAGGCGCAAGCAGCAACAGCCACTGGTCAGGTGCAGCGGCCGCTTGTGACGGGCACGTGGCTGGACCGGCTGCCCCAGTCGTGGATCCCATACGCGCAGCTGATGCGGATTGAGAAGCCGATTGGCACGTGGCTGCTGGCCTGGCCCTGCTTTTGGTCCATCACACTTGCAGCACCCGCTGGCACGCTCCCCGACCTGAAACTGCTGGTGAGGTTGATTGTTACAGGCAGGGGCAGTGCACAACATGCACACATGCGCTGCCGCGAAACGTGCATGCGGCATGCAAGCTTTCAGGCGTGCGCAGTGCTTTGCGCTGGGTTTGCGGCCTCTCATTGCCCGAGGGCACCTGCTTGCCCTGCCCCGCCTCCCACAGGCGCTGTTTGGGGCGGGCGCTGTGCTGCTGCGGGGAGCCGGCTGCACCGTCAACGACCTGTGGGACCGCAACCTGGACAAGCAGGTGGGTGCAGGGCGCGGCGGCCGGCACATGCATGAGCGCCAAGTGAATGTGGCAGTGACCAGCCGTAATCAGCAGCAGCTTGTGACAAACGGGTTGCGTGCCAAAGAGGACCGTTTGCACGTTGCCGCCGCGCAGGTGGAGCGTACACGCAGGCGGCCGCTGGCGGCAGGCACAGTCACGCCCACGCAGGCTGTGGGTGAGGCAGCTGTTAGGAGTGCGTGACGCTGCTCATGTATGATGCTGATGCACCTGCTTGCCCGGCTGCGTTGCCTCTCCCCAAGCATCCGCTGCGTTGCGCTGTGAGGTGCCAGGAGCAAAGCACCTCGCACCCAGTGGTTGCGCCACCAATGCCATCCTGCTGCCTGCTTCTGGTGCAGCCTTCCTGGGGGCGCAGCTGTCTGCTGGCCTGGCCATCCTGCTGCAGCTCAACCCCTACAGTCAGGTGGGTGGCAGGTGCATTGCATGCGTGACTGTTCACAAATTCAGACGCCGCCGGGCGTAGCTGCATGCCCAGCCCGCCACATGCTTGCAGCAGCCTGGCACGCTTCACACCCTGGCCCCCTGGCCAACTGTGGTCACAGATTGTGGGCGCCTCCTCGCTGGCCCTGGTGGCAGCTTACCCAGCTATGAAACGCATTACAGGATGGCCGCAGGTGAGCAGACCTGTCCTGCTGAGAGCTGGGCCTGCATGGCACGCGGAGTGAGGCACAGCGACACCCCCGCACACAGCAAGGCCCCTGCACTTGCACACACTGCTGTTTGCATCGGCACCGCCGGCCCAAGCATGTTGGCACCTTGCCGTCTGACAGCTTGTTCGCCAACTCCTGCAGGCATTCCTGGGGCTCACCTTCAACTGGGGCGCCATTTTCGGCTGGGCGGCAGCGCGTGGCGCCTGCGACTGGTCGGTGGTGCTGCCGCTGTATGCGTCCGGTGTCTGCTGGACGCTGGTGTATGACACCATTTATGCGCACCAGGTGGGGGCTGTCGCCTTGGTACAGGCCTGGTTCTGCCGCTGTACCTGCTACACGCTGCTGTGTGGTACCATTTGTGTGACGGATGACGCAGTTGCAGCGTGTGCGTGTGCGGTTGTTGGAGCGTACTTGCCGTCGGATGGCAGCTGCGTACGCCTCTCTTACCTGGTTGGAACTGCTCGCAAACAAATCCTTATTTTTCTGCAGGACAAGCACGATGATGTGAAGGCGGGCATCCGCTCCACCGCCCTCACCTTTGGCGCACGCACCAAGGCCTACTGCGCCGGCTTTGGCGCCGCCTCGGTCGCGCTGCTGGCGGCCACAGGGCAGGCGGCGGGGTGCGGGCCGGCCTACTATGCAGGTGGGCTTGGAAAGGACGCTCGAGGCTGGGATGATGGGATGGGCAGCGCAGCAGGTGCTGCCTGGCGGCTGCAGGCTGTGAGGGGTCATGTTGCAACGTTGCTGGCACCCATGTGGCCATGCTGCTAGGCCACCATCCCAAACAACGCCGCTGCATTGAACCAACGCAGGTGTGGCGGCTTGTGCGGCGCACCTGGCCTGGCAGATTGGCACAGTTGACCTGGACAATGCGGCCGACTGCCACGCCAAGTTCGTGAGCAACACGTGGTGAGGCGACGGGATGGTGCCAAGCTGCTTGGGCAGCGGTTGCAGCAAGCGTTCAGGAGCATGATCGCCACCTGTTTTGAAGGTGCAGCTGGCTTGAGAGCATGCAGCATGCCTCCTGCCCCGCCTGCTGCCTGACCGGCCCGGCCTCTCTTGGCGGTACGCTTGCTGACGGCTCGCCCTGTCCCGGCAGGTACGGGGCCCTGCTGTTTGGCGGCATTCTGGCGGACCGGCTGCTGGGCATGTTGTGAGAGGCCTGCCGCGGCGCCATCCAGACCTGCAGAACAGCAGCTTGCATGGCATTCCTGCTGAACTCCGCTTGGTTCACCGAGGCCTGTCTGAGGCAGGTTGGGACACTTGCGGGCCAGAACAGCTCTGCCGCTACACCGACTGCCCCGTGACGCATGCGCATTTTGGGCTGTTCTGTTCATAGAGGTCGACATATTTACTTGCTCTAACCGTGTTATCTGGTGCTGTGAACGCTGGCAAGAAAATGAAAGGGGGATGCAGGATATTTGAGACGATTTGAGGTCCTGCACGGCGCTGCTGCGCGCGACGTGAAGACGGCCTGAACAGGAAAAGCTGATGATCGCATCGCCTGTCAGCGTCTCAATCACCCTCCGCCGTCGTGCAACAGCTATATCGCATTTGCATCTCGTTTTCGTGGGATAGCCGCGGCGAGTCGACGCGGCTGTCGCGACGTTGCGGCTGCCGCGACCGCTAGAACTCGTGCCTGCAGCTTTCAGGAGACCTTCTGCAGCCCCCGAGCTCCTCCGGAGGTGTGGGCATGGCGCAGGCCTCCCGCCGCCTCCCGCCGGCCCCGCAGTCGCTCCCGCCCCATCCCGCGAAACCTCGCACGCAAGATGCGGCTGGCCCGCCTGCTGTGGGACGGGACGGATGACCCATTCTACAGGCGCGCTCTCGCCCTGCGTCTACCAGCTGTGCACCATCAGCTGGCTAAGGGCACTCAAGGCACCACCGCCGCCATACTGCCACCGCAGCGGTTTGGTCGTAATGGATTAGTCACGAGTTGGACTGTCCCGTGCTGCCGCAGGTCACAGAACGAGCAGGCAGGAGCCACAGACCCTTTCTACTGGCGGTGAGGACAGCTCGCCCCATGGGTTGTGCAAGCCGAAAGCACTCTGCTGTGTTACCCGCCGTGTTGTCATTTACACCGTGACCTGATCCTGCACCCTGCCAGGCTCGTGGCGTGGACGGGCATCGCGTTAGGCACCGCGTTGGTGCTGTTGGGCACGCTGGATGCAGGTGGGCGGGTCAGCCATGCCCCACAAAGCACGCTGCGCTTCTGTTTGCTCTGTTACGGTACCCACACATGCCAGCCAAACTCTGGATCGGATCACCCAGCACCGCCGCCTCTGCACTTGTTCTGGCCCCCGCACTGCAGGCGCGCTTCAGCTTATGGGCTGGTACGCCCTGCACTGCCTGGTAGCGGCAACAGTTGCCAGCCGGGAGCCGCGCCTGTACGCCCGCTGGCGCCCGCCCGTCTGCCTGGCCAACTGGCTGCACCAGGTGAGGCCTGGGCGGCACCACGGGTGGCGGTGCACAGCAGACACGGTTTTGGGTTTTTTTATTGCGGGGACAAAGCTCCTTGATGCTGTTACTCCTGCAAACTCGGCTCGCTGTGCTGCATGCCCGCGCACAGCAGCCTCCCACTTTTGCTGCTGCACCCACCCGCAGGGCTGGACCCTCACACAGATGGCTCTGCTGAGCAACAGCGGCGCGCTCAGCATGGACAGCGTCCCTACCCCGCTGGCGCTGCTGCTGGTGGGACTCTGGAACGGAAGCCTGCTCATGTGAGTCGAGGGGCTGGTGCCGGGCGGTGCCGTGCACGGGAGGCATGCCGAAACGGCCGGTGGGCTGCAGCAGAAAGTCGGCTCAGGTTGCCGTTGAGCCTGGGCAGAGAGTCGCGGTTTGGTCAGCCCCCTCCCGTCTCCCGAGCTGGCCACTGGCAGCCCTCAGTTCACAGCCCTTTCCCTGCCGCTCCCAAGCAGGCTGTGCTCCACCCTGCGGGCGCCGCTGCTGCTGCGATGGAACAGCTTTGCGCTGCCGGTGGCAGCCGCCATCCCTGTCTGGTGCTCCCAGGCGGTGTGCCGGCTCAGCTTGCTGCAGGCACAGGGCGCGGCTGCTGCCCTTCAGCGCTTGTACCGCTACCTGGCCTGGACGCAGTAAGCTTTGGGCTGAAGGGGTGGGGAGAGGTGGTGCTGCAGTCTGCAAGGGCGGTGAATGGCTTGCCACACCAGGCTGACCGGTGCGTGCACCGCAGCTGTTCCTTTGGGTTCTTACACACCCCCTGCACGCCCCTGCACGCCCCACTTCGCAGCATTGTGGCGACTGTGCCTGGCGTCACCGACCCCGCCCTCGGCGCCGCCCCGCCCAGCGCGCTGCACTGCTGCTGGATGGTCAACACGTGGGCGGTTGTGACGGCGACCGTCCTGCTGCCGTGGGCGAGGGCGTGGCAGCGCGAGCGCCGTGCCCGCCGGCTCTTTGCCTGGCGGCAGCTGCAGGAGGCCGCTGGCGAGGACGGGCCAGCGGCAGGCCCTGCATATGCACCTGCTGCGGCTGGTGATGCGGCCGCGGCGGCAGGCTCGGAGGACGCCACGGTTGAGAGCCCGTACCCCGCACCCGAGCTCGCGATCGGCTGGGGTGCCTCCACCCGTGATGCCTGGCTGCTGGCAGTGGGCTGCCGCCCCGCCTGGGCCTGGGTTTTGGATGCCTACCTGCTGAGCTGCGCTGCGTGGGCAGCGCTGCTCCTGTATGCCACTGCGCGTGGCTTCTGACCCATGAAGCCAGTCAGCGAGCGAGCCTACACCATGAACTTAACGCACCCCTTCGCCCCTTCTCCAACTTACTGCTCTTCCTCGCGTTAAAGATCCCGAGCGTCCCCTAGACTTCCCCATTTCCTGTGCAACTGCGCGCATCTTTGCACTAGGCGCGCTTGATTTGAACCCCCACCCCTTCCCGGCATGTGCTATGCTGCGTTAGAACTCGCACTTGGTACGCTGCGTGAGCAGTCTTGTTGATCCACTGCATGAGCAGTCTTGTCTGCATGGCGCCTGAGCGAACAGCCGTCCCTCTTCCAATGCCTTCTGCCAATATTGCGCCTGCGGCGCTGGGCCCCCAAAGTCCCTTTGTTTACTGGACAAGGCCGTGCGTCCACCAACAAAGTACTTTTTTCCCAACTCATGCTGGAGTACATCTATGTAACCAAAGGAGAGCAAGGAAGGAGCGTATGCTCTCACTGATCTCGAGAGGCGGCCAAACCGCAGCAGCGCGGGCGTGGGGTGGGCAAAATCATAGCATTTGCGCCCGCCCCGTTCAGCTCACTACGCTCCCCTTGCTCATCATACTACACCCAAGCTTTGCCGACCGCAAGAGCCATAAGGGCTTGCGTGGCCCGACTGTGACTGTCCCGGGCGGCTGCGCCGCGCGCCGCCAGACACTGTCGACACCACGAGAGCACCCGTAGCAACTGCTGGGACCCACAGGTGCGCGGTATGAGGCCGCTGCTGTTGCTGCCATTCCGCCGCCGCCGCCGCCGCCGGCTGGTTTGTCGGACTTTAGGCCGCTGCCTACACACCTCTCTGGTTGAAGTTGATTCCTTTTCACGTCTTCCTTTGCGCAGACACCGTGCCAGGCGCGGTGCATGAATGCAGGCATGCGGGTGCTGCAGCAGTGGGCAAACGACCCGTTTCGAAGGGCCGAAAATGAGCGGGGCACACCTGCGGATGCGACAGCTTGGAGGCGAGTGCCCGCTGTGAATCATTTTTTTGTGGGTGCAGTGTGCTCCTCTGGCAGCGGCTGTGCAATCCCGCAGTGTTGAGGTTTGGGGCTGGGGGTTACTCCTTGGGCGCGTGCTGTGCCGGCGCTGAGCGAAACCAGCCACCGGCCTGCACTGCAGTGCACCCTTGCTGCAAATCTGGCGCAGTGCTGAAGCGCCCCTTCATTTGCCTCCCACCCGCCCAGGCTGTCCTCAAGGTTCACCATGACGGCCGCTGTGGTCATTACCCTCTTTAGCAACCTGCTGCTGCCCGGTAAGCAGGGCGCTCCGGCCGCCGCCGCCCGGTGTGCCGCACACGTTTCAATTGAGGGCGGATGGCGCAGCCAGACTGACCGCCTGCCCGACTGTATTGCTGTACTGCGCCACTGCTGCACTACACCGCTCGAAGCCATGCGTTGCACCCGCTGCAGTGCAACAACCAGGCGGTTCGGCACCCAGGCTGCTGAGCCCGCCCTGCCCGTTGCAGGCACCATCCGCTTCCACATTGTGCACGCACTGTACTGCGAGGCTGCGGCACTCGTGGCCTCGCGCAAGCCTGCGTGTTACGCAGCCTACCGGGAGCCCATCGCGCTTGTTGGCTGGCTGCACCAGGTGGGAAGCGCGGGGAATGCTGTGAGTGTAGTGGTGCAAGACACTACACTAGCAGGGCGATGGGTGCGCCGAAGATGCCCCACACCACCTGCCCTCCCACCATCCCTGTCCGCAAGCAGGCGTGGACAATGGTGCAGATCGCACAGCACGACACCAACCAGCTGCAGCTGCGCCACATCAGCGTGCTGTGGATGCTGCTGCTCATGCTGCTGCGCAACGGCAGCGTGTGGATGGTGAGCCCTGGCTGGCGGCCCCTGCAGTCAGGAATGCCTGCAGGCCTGCGCCCTGGCCATGCCACCAGGCAACACCTGCCACCCCAATCCTTCCCCCTCCTTCCCTGCCTGCCTGTTGTCCACAGATGGCCTACTCGTGCCAGGGCCGTTTGAATTGGACGTACAACGTACTAGCACTGCCCTGCGTGGCAGCCATACCGCTGTACTATTCTGAGGACGTGTGCCGTGGAGCGATGCAGAACGCAGGGGTCGAGTTCCCCATGCACCGCCTGTTCAACCGCCTCGCGTGGTTGCAGTGAGTGGGTGCTGGGGAGGGTGATGTGCATGGAACGGCTGCTTGCTGCATGACGGCACCAACATCACGCTGAGCCTGCTTTGGTTGCCGGCACGCGTTGGTGCTGCCCCTGCCCCAGACGCTGCTGATGCCACCGTCCCGTGTTGTTGCCCCTGCCCCGACACTAGCCTCACCATCGCCCGTCCCTCCTGTGCCTGCCCCGCAGCATCGCGGTGGTTGACCCATCCACAGCGCAGTGGCTGTTTAGCGCCTCCGACCCGCTCTTCCACTGCTGGATGGTCAACACCTACCTCCTGCTGATGGTCGTCGTGGTGCTGCCGCTGCTGCTGCTGTGGCAGCTGGAGCGCCGCGCCCGCTGGCGGTTCTACTTGCAGCAATGGCAGCAGCAGCAGCAGCAGCAGCAGCAGCAGCAGCAGCAGCAGGGGTGGCAGCAGCAGGGGTGGCAGCAAGCGCAGCAGCAGCAGGCGCCGCCCATGCCACCGGACGAACAGCTCCGGCTGCTCGGCAGCATGCGCCCTGCCTGGGCTGCTGCCGCTGACGTGCTGCTGCTCAGCTGTGCGGCTTGGGCGCTCGTGTGCTTGTGGGCGGCAGCTCGCGGCTTCCCATGACATCTGCGCGCCTGTGCCTTGCCTTGCCTTTCTATGCAAGCGCATGTGTTTGTGCCAGCCTGTGCTTCATGGCCCGCTTCACAGGCCAGCGTGCATGTCAGAGTGTTGCGAGCCTATGTGGACACCCAATTGAACTGCCTGCAGCTGCTGAGACTGCCTGAAATGGGCCAGCCGGATGCACTCTTGATCACGTGCGCTCTGAGCGACAGCCGCCTCGAATGGCACCCACCGCCGATGTCCAGCACCAGCGGATGCGCTGAGCTGGCGCTGGTGCGGCCTTCCGGGATCTCGCTCGCAACACCTGTCCTGCACTCTGTGCTCGCTGCCCAGACGCCTTGTGCGCCAGCACGCTCCACAAGTTAGGGTAGGGCACGGCACTTGCGACTCGCGCCCCTAACACTGCGGGGCGCCGAGGTCGCTGTGGCCCTCAGCAGCACCCCCGCAGCGTGGCCATCCCAGCCGGCGCGCACGCTTGCTGTCTGGGCGCCCCGCTGCCGCCGCTCACGTGCCGCCGACATTTTCGACGTGCCGCCGAAATCTCGCATTCAGCACAGCCAGGCGCAGGCACAGGCTGTGCATGTCGCCTGTGCGACTGCTACGGCATTGGATAGATGACCCATTTCGCAGGCAAGAACATTTGCATCTGCGGCGGTGTGCTTGTGCCAGGTGTCGAACCGCCTCCAGCTGTGACGTGCCTCAAGTGTCGCGTGCGGCCAACCCTTGCCCCGGCACCCTTCCTCCACCACACCACACAGGGCCGATAACGCCGCCGCAGTGCGCAATGACGCTAGCGGCTGGCGGCTGGCATCCTGGATCGGGCTGCTGGTTGTAGGCGTGGTGGCCGCTGCCGGCCTCGTGCAGCCCAGTGAGTGAGGTGCCGCCCGCTGTGCTGCTTGCGATCATGTACTGGCCACATGCGGTGTTTGCCTGTGATGCTGAAGATGTCAGCCTGCCCATTGGTGCCTACGGCTGCCCCTGCCTGCTACTTGTCGACCGTGCCCCCTTGCTTCCTGCCCGGCAGGCGTGCTCTCGCTGGCGGGCTATCATGCCCTGCTGTGCGAAGCTGCTGCGTTCCTGGCGCTCAGGCAGCCCTCGGTGTATGCGAGCTACCGAGAGGCGATTGTGCTGGTTGGGTGGCTGCATCAGGTGAGTGCAGTGGGATGGAGGGGCGGTAGGCAGGCAAACGAGGGACGAAATAGCAGGAGGAAACCGCCGGGCCCATGCTGCATGCTGCGCACCGTCATTTCATGGCAGCCCATCCAGCCAGCTGGTTGGTGAACATTGGAGGCTTGCAGAAGCTGCAAAGCACACGAAACTCGCCAGGCAGTCCTCATGCTGCTCGCGTTTTGCTCCCAATCCGCAGGCATGGATGCATACCGAGATTGCGCTGCGCAGCAACTTCACGGTGCAGCTGGGGGGCACCAGTGCGCCTGTCCTAGCTCTGCTCCTGTGCATCCGCAACGGGGCCCTGTACATGTGAGATTTATGAGGGAAAGGGCCAGCAGTTGGCTGCTGTGCCGGTTCAACCCGCCACTTAAACGCAGCAGGTTGCCGGATGCTGCTGCCGTCGCAGCCTTGTGTGCCGGGCGCTGCTGCCGCCCACATGCAGCGGGGTGCTGCCGGCGCAGCCCGCAATCCTGCTCCCCTGCTTCCCTGCCCCACCCAGGATGGCGTACGCCTTCAACGCCCGCCTCACCACCTGGTGCAACTGCCTCTGGCTGTCGCTGGTAGTGGCCGGCCCCGTGTGGCGCTCCGAAGCGGTGTGCCGCCGCAGCCTGCTGCCCCTGCCGGGCATTGCAGCTCCCCTGGCTCGGCTCTACCAAGGCCTAGCACGCCTGCAGTGAGTGGCAAAGGGTGATGGGCTGTTGTGCGCAGCCAGCACTGCTGTGCCACAGGTTGTGCGCACGCGGCACGCTGTTCGCTGCCTTCCGTTTGCAGCTGCATAAGCTACGCAGGGCCCTGCTCGTGGATGGAGCAGTGGCCGCGCTGCCTGCCCGTGCCTCACCCATCCCACCTCACCCATCCCACACACCTCACAGCATGCTGACGGCACCCCTGGGCACCGCCGCTTGGCAGCTGGACCTTGCTGACCCGCTCTTCCACTGCTGGATGGTCAACACCTACCTCCTGCTGATGGTGGTCGTGGTGCTGCCGCTGCTGCTGCTGTGGCAGCTGGAGCGCCGCGCCCGCTGGCGTTTTTTGGCGCAACAGAAGCGGCAGCAGCAGGAGCGGGAGGGGCGGGCTGACGGAGTTAATGAGGCAGCGGCTGCTGCTGGAAGCCCTGCCCTCTCAGACCATCAGCCAGGAGGCGCGGCTGCAACGGAGGCGGCAGAGACACGCGCGGAGCCGCAGCCAGGTGCAGACCCTGCACCGCCCGCTGGCCCTGCATCGGCCACAGCCTGCGAGCTGGCCTCCTGCCAGCTGGGCGGCTCGCTGGAGGCGGACGGCTGCAGCGGCGAGGCGGGGCTGTGCCCCCCTCAGGCCTGGATGGTGCACTGGGATGCGGGGGAGGTTGCCGCCGCTGCACGCCCCCCCTGGGCGTGGCTGCTGGATGCCTACCTCCTCTCCTGTGCCATCTGGGCGGCCCTCAGTTTCTGTGTCAGCCGCTGCACACCCGCCTGACCCACCAGTTAAGTTAATTATCACCCGCCAGCCCACCGGCAGTTCCCTGGCTCCTTGTGACTGCTCTGTGAGTGCGCAAGTAAACCAGCTTGAAATTTTGCCTGCCCAGCTGCCGTGCCCCTCCTATGTGGCGCGTCACGCCACCACCTCTTGCCGCGTTCGTTCCAAACAGTGCGGCCACACACGCCTTGGTTTTTTGCCCTATCCCAATGCCTGTTTTTCTCCATCCCAATTCGAATGCCTTTTGTCCACCACTTGCATCCGCCACGTCCGACCCATGCCTCTCCCTCCCAGCACCTGCTGCCACTGTGGGATTCCTCATATCCTGGGCAGCACCAAAACTTGATCACAAGCCACATTGTCGTTGCCGTTCCCCAAGCCCACCCGCTTGCATGCACAGGTGCCATACAACGCGTGCACATGCCCCATAGAACGCATGCACACGCAAGCCCCTTCGGGCTGCTTGCCTGCCGCCGCCGCGCTGCTCAACCCGACCCAATCACGCGCGCCAATGAAGTACGCTCCGTTGCCCCCACATCCCCTGCCACTCATCCTTGACACAACGCATCTTTGGTTTCCCTGTCGTCAACTTCCACAGCGCTTGCCCCTGGATCCAGCAATGCCATCCCTTCTGAGAGTCTGTTCTCCTTTTCTTTGCGCAACCAGCAAGCCTATGCTTACACAGCCGCAAGCCTTGCCCTGCCGTTCTCTGCCACTGATGCCACCTGAGTGTGCCTTACGGTCTGTTTGAGCACCAGCCAAGCCAGCCCGCAACAATGCTCAACAGGTTGCCCGCGCATCAGCAGGGCATGGCAAGGCGGCAAGAGCTGCAGTGTGACGCCTCACGCTGAGCCAGTCACAGCAGCCCAGCCAGTTGTTGCAAGCCAGCCTGGTGAGCTGTGGGCCCGCTCACGAGGCGCGCTGCTTCACATCCTCAGCCGTCTCCTGCGAATGGGTGTGGCCAGACGATGGGTGGGCACCGCGCGGCAGCGCAGCATGGAGCACAGCATGCAGAGCAGTATCTGTTGCAAGCTGGCAAGCCATCCCCAGCAAGGGTCCAGCAATGGTGGGCAGCATTTGGTGTGCGCACAGAGGCCATCCCTCGGGGCATCTGCTGCAGGGCGGCAGTGGCCATCAACACAAATAGGCAGAGCAAGTAAAGAGCAGCAATGCAACACACAAACGCAACGCACCGAGGCTTTCTCCTTAGCGGTCTCGGCAGCACCAGCGGCCCGCTCCGTGGCCGCCTCCCCTGCTTCTTTGATGCCGGTGCCCGCCTGGCGCATGCTGTCCACCAGCCCTGGAGCGCCTGCGGGAGGAAGGGGAGGAGGGAAAGCATGAGCAGGGATTATGGCCAGGTGGGTTGGCAGCGCAGCAAGGTGCCGAAGACGGAAAGCAGCATGGAGCAAGAGGAAGGTGTAGAGCCCTGAGGAAGGGTGTGCAGGTTTCGCATGGAGCTCGCAGGAAGGCGGCCTCTGGTCCAAGCCTGGCTGCTGAGCAGGTGCTGAGCAGGTGGTGGCGTGCGGTCAAGCGGCGCTGCGGCGGCGACGGCGCTCGTCCTTACCCTGGCCCTTTGTGGCGTCGTCCAGTGCCGCCTGCTGGGTCAGCTCTGCAGTGTGGGGAGCGGAGCAGAGGTCAAGGGGGCCTGGAGACGCGGGCAGGTGCCTTGGACGCTAGGACGCTCACCATCGTCCTGCCCGATTGCCAGAGGGTCCACGTGATCCGCCATGGTGTCTCTCACGCTGAATGAGGAAACACTAGTTGGGGCAGGGTGCACTGGGTGCTGATGCCGCTGAGTGCGCAGGTGCGCGCCACCTGCCCGTCTACTCAATTCTCCAACCCACCGCCTGCCGATCTATATGATCTATCATTTACATTAAGCGTAATGGGGAGTGCAGGCAAGTGAGCGTAGTGCGGGCTTGGTGCAGAGTGGTGTTAATGAATTGGAAGGCGAGACGCAAAGGGCCGGCCGGCCGCACTGTCGACAGTTCAGCAACATGCTTGGCTACCGCCAACTGCCAGGCCGCTGCCGGCCACGGCACAAATCATATGGACGTACAGACTCAGAGGGAGGTTGTGGGAGAAGGCGGGGGAAACAAGGGGCGCAAGTACTGCAGGCTTGGGAGTGTTGCAAGGCGCACGGGCTTGGGCCCCCAATCGTGTTGAGTTGGGGCGGGGAGGGTGAAAAACAGACGCGGCGGCCAACGGGCGCGCCGCAACGAGATGGTTGGGCCGGCCAGGGGGAAGAGTGGGTTGAGTGATGACAGAAACGAGGCACACATGGTTGGAGTTTCAAGGGAGGGTGCAGGGTGCAGCTGCAAGTGCGGCCTGTGGGGCAGCCTTAAAATGCCGCCGGCAAGCAGCCGCCACTGCCGGGCAGGCGGCTGAAATTGCACGCCACCAGTAGGCGGCTGCCGAGGCCGCCACGCCGCGTCCAAGCTGGCTGGGCTGGCGGCCGGCGGCTACAGTGCCGCAGCGCTCAGGCTGAGCTGCTGCAGGTGCGGCAGCAGCAGGTCAGGCTTGCCCTGCAGCATGGGAAGCACCAGGGAAGGGAGGGCGCCATCACCACTATATAAACACCCAATGCCAGCAGCGAGAAAGTGTACAGCCCTGCCTGCCCGATCGTCCCACCCATTCCTCTGCAGAAGAAGCTGGCACAAAAGCGCAGCCCCCACACCCAGCTCACCGCCAGCGCGTCTAGGAAGGCGGGGCTGCCCAGGTGGTCGTGCTCTTGGCAGCTCGACTGCTGGCGCCGCAGCTGCTGCGCCGCCTCCACGTCTGGCGCGCTGCGGCCCTCCGCTGCTAGCTTGCTGCGACGGGACGTGTGCGGGTCAGGATCAAGGGTCAGTCACCACATGGGGAGCCACCGTGCCAAGTGAGGAGCCACCATGTTTGAATGGGAAGCTGTCCCACTGCTGGTGTGTTGATTATTATTTCTACTGCTGATGTGTTGATAATTATTACGCGCGTGAAGCAGCAGCGTGTCTGGACCAGCACAGCCGGCCCAACAGGCCCTGTGTCGACGAACAAGCCGCCGCACCTGAGGTCTGGGTACGAGTACGCCTTGCTGAGCGCCAGGCTCTTGTTGCGGTTGTCCTCCATCTCCCGCAGCAGCCAGCGGCACGTCTCGCCGTCAAAGTAGCTGCAGCAGAGTGGAGGGTGCGGCGCACGGAGGCTGGGTGAGCAAAGGTTGATCAGCCGTCACAGTAGCTGTGGCACCAGAATAGAAAAAAAAGGATTGGGACAAAGCACGTGAGCAGGGCGGTGCACCCAGCCCTCCCAGGCTAGCCTGGGCGTCCCACACACAGCCCAACCGTCTCTCTTCTAGCCCCAGAGTTGGTTGCGGTGGCAGCAGGGCCTCCCGCTTAACCGGAACGCGCCGGAGGCAGGACCCAGCCCAGCCCAGCCAGGCCCAAACAACTCGGATCCTCACCGCGCCGGGAGGCAGACCCCAGCCCAGCCCAGCCAGGCCCAAACACCTCAGCCCCTCACCGCGCCAGCAGCGCCTCCAGCTTGGAGTTGTCCTTCTTGGCGTGGAAGTTGACAAAGTGGATCTGAAGCAAGGCAGAGAGGGGCATACGAACGAGCGGTATGAGACCTGAGCAGAGGGAGCGCACTGGGTCAGGGTTGGGAAGGGGAGCAGAGGAAGGGAGCAATACCCCTCTCCTCACGTGGCGCCCAAACGCCCACCGAGAATGTTTGCAGCTGCAAGCAGCTGGCCCACCTTTTGCTGGGTGGGCAGAGCGGTCCAGCTGGCCCGCTAACATGCCAACCCCACGCAAGCCAGCATCAACCCCTTGCAGGGCAGCATGCCCTCCTTGCAACCACAGCCGGCGCCCCCTTCTGCTTGGTGACGGTGTCTGGCTGGTGCCCTCTGGGCTCAATACCCAGCTGGCCCCCTCAATCCACGCCCAAGGCTTCTCTCTTCCAGCCCCACCTTCTGCTTGGTGACGGGGTCGATGAAGTGGGAGATGGCCCGCCACAGCGTGTTGAACACCTGCGGGCAGGCGGCAGAAGGCGATGGGGCCGGGCGGTTGGCATGGTGGTGCAGAGGGAGCACCAGGGGGGCCGCCGTTGTGAAAACGAAAAGAAACGAAGCGCCCACCGTGGGTGCCGATGCAATGGAACCAGGTGCCCGACCACCTCGGATGGGCCGCCAGCAGCAGCAGCAGCAGTAGCGGGTGGGGCGGCAGCGGGAGGCGGCTAGCGTGACAAGTGGGTGCTCCCACATGCCATAGCTTTTTGCCCAGCCACAGGGCACACCCACCATGGGCCCCTCGTGGGCTGGCGCTAAGCTGTTAAACTAGACTTCAACACACTAGACTAGACTAACTAGACTAGAACTAGGCTAGACCCACCGTGGGCGCGGACACGATGAAGAAGGTGCCCAGGCGCTCGGGGTAGTGCGCCGCTGACAGGTTGAGGAAGATCTGCGAGCGGCAGCGGGGACGGGGGGCTTTCTCAAAATTGGGAGGCTGGTCTCAGGGGATGGTAGGCTGGTCTCAGTGGCTTGCGCTCGTGCACACCCTCGCTGCAGGCGTCCAACGGCCCGCGGCTGGCCCCCTGCAGCCCTGTTTCGCCCCCCCGGCAGCCCTGCTTGCCGCGGCCTCCCCACCTTGGCCAGGCGCGGGTCGCAGTCGCGGATGGAGAAGCCGTGGAAGTCCTGCAGTGGGGCAAAGCGTAAGGTTACGCCCTTAGGCATGGATTGAGAGAACCAATTGGATATTAAGCTCAGATTGGACATTATCAAGCTCACGGAGTAGGAGGGCAAGGAGCAGGGGCGGGCGGGCGCAAACATAGTCAGGCGGAAAAGAGAAGCCGTGGGAGTCTTGTGAGGGGCGAGGGGGGGCATTTGGCGGCTGGATGCACACGCAACGGACACCACAGGCGCGCGGGCATGGCTGCAATCCGTCGGCGGCCCACACCAGCATGACTGCCTCTCCTTGCCACGGCCCAGCAGCACGCCTCCGCATGTCCCTAGGCAGCAGCACGCTCCCCTACTTAGAGCAAGCAGCTGTGCCCTGATCACTCACCATGACCCAGCACCACGACTCCACGGGGCGGCTGCCGGGGGCGCAGCTGGCGGGGTCGGGCATGAGCCGGATGGCCTGCTCAAATGTGGAGATCATGTGCCTGCTTGGTACCAGGGGGCGGGGGGCAGGGGTGAGAGGGCAAGGGGAGGGCAAGGGGAGGGCAGCGAGGCGGGTGGCGTGCTCACACGTGGAGAGCAAGTGCCTGGGAGGAGGGGTGAGAGGGCAGACAGCGGCAGTCGGTGAGCGGGGACGGCACCGTGATGCAGAGACCATCACGCACAGTGGCACAGCGCAGCAGCTGGCAAAAGTCCAGGCTGCAGGGAGGCGCGCAGCACTCCGCAGCAAGCGGCTCGGGAGGCATGCTGTGAGCTGGGCAGCCCAAGCAAACGCCTCCTCACTTGCGGTTGTCCTCCACGTCTCGGTTGGTGGCTAGCCCGATGCAGCTATAGATGAGCGGCCTGCGGGCGGGCGGGCAGGTAGCGGGGGCAGGGCCGCGTGAGCAGATGGGTGCTCGCAGCGCCGTGCTCAGCGGCACAACACTGGCTGGATGGCTGGGCATGCGGCCAGCACGGCAGCGGCGCACACGCAACCACGTGCACAGCAAGCAACAGCTCTGCGTCCATGGCAGCAGCCGCTCTCCCTGCCTGCTCGGATTGTGCCGCAACACGCGTGCAGCACGTCGGCAAGCATGTCACTCCAGCACCCACATCGGCTTGGCAGCAACAGAACTGCCGCGGGCGCCCACCTGCCGGTGAGGTCGTGCCCCACCACCTGCATGTAGTGGCTCTTGTGGTTGGCGCGGCACGCTGTGCACACAATGTGCTCCGGCTGCTCCGCCCGCCGCCACTCCAGCGTATCGTGGATGCGCTTGGCCGCATGCTTCTGGTCGCCGCCTGTGGCTCGCAGGTACCTGTGCCACAGCGGCGACGGTGGGGTCAGGGGTTGACAGCTGCCAAGCAAGCGAGGGCCTGAGAGGGGCCGCTGGGCTACAGAGGCAGGGGGACCGAGGGCAGCGGCAGGGGGACCAAGGGCAGGGGGAAGGAATTCAGGGCCAGCTTGCCGGCAGCGGTGAAGCTGTCGAGAGCTGAGCAAGGCAGCACTCAGGCACCCCGGCATGCAGATGATGGTAGGGCAGCAATGCCAGCATCAGCAGCAACAGGGCAACCAGGCGAAGCTGTGCACCCGATGTGGCGGCCGCACCGGTGCGTGCCCCCACCGGCGCGACGGCGCGGCGGGGTGCCCCTTCCAGCTGCAGCCGCACCTGTTGGCCATGGCCGCATCGCACATCGCCCGGTCCTCTTCTGACAACCGCTCCAGCACTGCCGCCACCTCTGCCTCGCTGGGCCAGTAGCGCCGCTTGTCGTCTGCGGCGGCGACGCCCTCGCCGCCGGCGTCGGGCGTGGTGGGGCCCGCCACGCCCTCTAGCTGGCTGCCGCTGCTGTTGGAGGCATTGTCATCGTCTCCCGGCATCACCAGCTTGTTGCCGGGCAGCGAGAAGCGCACCATAGCGGCCTGTGGCGGGCGCAGCGTTTGCAGCGCGCAGGGTGCTTTCCTGCCTGGCCAGCAGGACGGAGGGGTGCAGATGTGGGCGAAATGGGCGTCGAGGCGAGGGGTTCAAGGAGGGCGGACGGCCTTCACCTAAGCCTCTTGAGACGCTCCCCTGCTGGCGATCAGGCCTGCTGACCTTCCAATGGGCCACTTTGTTCGGTCGCGGGCCGTGCAAGGTGCAGAAGGCGCCCAGCCTCAGCCACGCGAGTGGGCGGAAACGGGCTGCAAGGTTGTGCACGAGGCAGCCCTTGCACTCGCTGCAAGCAACGCTGTGGACGCCGGGATCGCTAGGAGAGAAGAGAGCAGAAGCAGGGACCAGCAGAGCCACTCAGCGGGCCACGCCGTGCACTGCCGAAGTACCGTCGCTTTGGAATCGGCGGCTTTATGCTCCGAGCACCCGCCCCAAGCGCGATTGATTGCTCCACACCAAGTAGGAGCACAATGGGAATGCAGCAGCCCACAGACCAGGGCTTCAGGCACCGAGGTGCCGCCGCGTGTCGCACGCCCATCTCTCAGCCGCACACATCTGGCGCCGCCGCTGCCACACACGCATGGTGCCGCCGCCGGCTGCAACTCCGCATTGTCCTCGCCCACATGCTTGTGCCTGGGCCTCGTTACAGTTGTGCAGCAGCAGGGGCTGCAGCAGCCGCCCACCCATTCAAGCTGTTGCACGTGCGCACAGGCCTCACAGCCTTGAGACCCTTCGTGCCACCCGTCTGCCCGAGACACCACGTCTCCTGAACCTAGCGGCTTGCAACTGGCTGGTAGCTCATTCCTAAAGGGTTGTGCTTAGCAGCCTTGCATGCTTGTTGCCCACCTTGCTTACAAATGAATGCATGCGTCGCTCCAGCTCCCGCTGCGTTCTGCCGCCACGCGGGCGGTGGCGGCGGCGGCCACCAGCACGCGTGAACGAGCCCAGCTGCGACGCCCTCACTTGGAGCGGTCTGATCAAACGTTTGCGAGGACACCGCTGCGCTGTGAATGGCCCTTCCACGCCTGGCGACCAGCCTCCACGCCAGGGCCTTGCTGTCGCTGAGCGCACGGCCCCTGCGGCTCCTGCCACCTCGTACAGCACATCTACGTGCGGTTGGCTCGGACGCTTCCAGCAGCCAGCCCGCCAGAGCCCTCCGCCCAGCGCCCCGCCTACCGGCGGCAGGTCGCACCATCGCAGTTAGTGCAGCAGTGGCTCGGGAGCACCCAGAGTGCGGATTCCCCGGCACAATGGAGGGCATTACATACCTGTGAGCATGGGGCACACTGCACTGGCGGCCAGGCGCTGGTGCCGGCGGGGCACGCCGGGTGTGCGGCAAGCCGGCCTCGGTGCCGCGGCATTGCAGAGTTCTGCCTTCGTCCTGTGTGCGCTCAACCGCAACCCCTGTTCATTTTGCCTGCAGCACCCAGAAAGAGGCGCAGGCGCTGGATGAGGAGCTGATGGGGCCGCTGGGCTTCTCGGTTGATCAGCTGATGGAGCTGGCGGGCCTGAGCGTGGCCAGCGCCGCCGCCACAGAATACCCCGCCAGGTGCGCCGCCTGCTGGCCCGGCGTGCATCAGGGCGTTGCAGCCGCAGCCGCCGCTGAGGCAGGCTGCCTGCGCCAGGCATGTGCAGCTGGTTTCAGGTGGGGCGTTGCATCAGCGGCTAGTTGCAGGGCAGCCCCAACCTCAGCTTGCTTCTTCTCCGTTGCACCGTGCAGCACGCACCCGCGCGTGTTGGTTGTGGCGGGGCCGGGCAACAACGGCGGCGACGGCCTGGTGGCAGCGCGCCACCTGCACCACTTTGGGTGGGTGGCAGGGCACTGCTTTGTGGGTGCTGCCGTTGCTGTTTGAGTGGCACTGCGCTGCTGCTCCTGGGCTATGGCTGCACCTGCACCACTTTGGGTGGGTGGCAGGGCATGCTGCTTCATGCGGCGATCACTGGAGCTGCAGCTTTGCTGCGCTGCTGACGTGGTTGCGGTTGCAGCGTTGACCGGCTGTTTGTTTCAGGAAGGCAAGGTATGCGCTGAGCCACGGCCATGCTCCATCTTGTAGCGCCAAAGAGTCGAGCTGAGCTGAGCCCACGCCTTGGCCTGCCCTCCGGTGTGCAGCTACCAGGTGACCATCTGCTACCCCAAGCCCACCTCCAAGCCGCTATATGACGGTCTGGTCACACAGTGCAGGTCGCTGGGCATCCCATTTGTGTCCGCTGAAGAGCTGGCGGTGAGCAGATGGCAGAATGCTGCTCACGAGCGACCGTGCCTGCATGCGCTGTTGCCGATCGCAACAGCATGCGTGAGTACCCGTGTTGCTGGTGCCGCGGCTATGGGTTGTTTGCGCCCTGCTCGCAAGCACCGACCACGCTGTGCTTACCCACGTCGCGCAAGCACGCCCTTGAAACCCCTCATGCAGGCCAGCCCGCCGGCCTCCAAGTTCGACGTGGTGCTGGATGCCATGTTTGGGTTCTCCTTCCAGGGCACGCCCCGCCCGCCCTTTGACGCCATCCTCGAGGCAAGCAGCTGGCGACCTGACCTGGCATCCTCGGCCTCGGGCTGCTTGGGCCGCCGTTGCTGAGCAGTGCGGCTCCTGACGCCTGGCCCTCTGCTGCCCACCCTGCTCACCGTCGCATGCTGGGCCCTTTTCCTCCTTCCACCAATGCTCTCTCTGTTCATCATCCAACAGATGCTGAAGCCGGGCGCCCACCCGCCGCCGGTGGTGGCGGTAGACATCCCCAGCGGGTGGGCGCTGCTGCCTCCCTGGTGATGTGCCGCATTGAGCTGCAGCCGGCGCTCCGCGGCGTGCATGCTGCATGTATGCGTGCTGCACCGCATGTTGACACATGAACACGCAGCAAACCAGGAGCACTGCAAGCTGTGCTGCATACTGCTTCCAAGGCGCGTGCACTTGCACTCCCTCCGTCCCCGCAGCTGGAACGTGGAGGCAGGCGATGAGAGCAGCGGCGGCCTGCGCCCCGACATGCTCGTCTCCCTCACCGCCCCCAAGCTGTGCGCCAAGCAGTTTGCGGGGTCGCACCACTACCTGGGCGGCCGCTTCGTGCCGCCGCAGGTGGGCTTGTGGGTTTGCGCGTCTTGGCGCGTAGCATGGGATCACACTGGCGGGTCGCACCACTGCCTGGTGGGGCGCCCGAAGTGGTTGCCCCAACACGCAAGCTGCCCAGCTCTTGTTCTCCATTTCTGAACACTTCTGGTTAGTTGGTTTCTTGTCCTGCAGATCCGTGAGAAGTACCAGCTCAACCTGCCGCCCTACCCCGGCGTGTCCCAGTGCGTGCGCATCGGTGGGTCGGGGCGGTCGCCCGCCGCCGGCCCCGCCAACGTGGCAGACATGCGGCTGAGCTACGGGGCCGGGGGGCAGAGCCTGGACGAGTCCGACGTGAGTTGCTGCGTCTCCCAGCAGTGCCACAACATGCGGAAGCATAGCGCTGGTTTGCCGCGCGCACCATGTGCATCCTCCGCGACTTCCCAACCAGCAGTCAAGTCAGTCTACCTACTCCTCTCCCTTTTGTGGCTCCCCGCTCCCAGATGGCGGCGGCGGCCCCATGCAGGAGTTTGACGCTGCATCATTGCATCGTTGTTTCCATGCCTATGAATGCATTAGCAACCTCCCATTGTCTCTTGCCTCCCTGCCCAGATGGCAGAGGCAGGTCCCATGCAGGAATTCGACAGCTGGTTTAAGCTGGCAGCCTCCTGCGGCATGCAGGTCAGCTGCAGCCGCTGCTGTTTGGTGCAACAGCTCCTCACGCCAGCTCGGTGTGGCATGGCACTGTTGAGTTGGATGGGTGCTCACGCTTCCAGCAAACGTATACAGATAGGCTTGTGTCATTCAACAAGGCACGACGCTGTGTGCTTGCAACGCCCTGCGCCGACAGCTGCCACGTGCCTGCTGCTGTGCAGGAGCCCAATGCCATGAGCCTGGCCACTGCGACTGCGGATGGGCGGCCATCTGTTCGATAGTGAGTGAGCGTTTTGCATGCTGGTGGTCACTCATGCTGATGCAGCCTGGCACGTTTCAAGGCGACCCCTGCAGCCTGCGGGCAGCATCTGCTTTCCTGGCATCCGTGTTGCCGCAATGCTACAGTCCCGCTGCCCCAACAGCCATGGCGCATCTGCCCCTGTGCAGCGTGCTGCTCAAGGGTTATGACGAGCGCGGCTTTATCTGGTACACCAACTATGACTCAGCCAAGGTGAGTGACCGAATAAGTCTGAAAAACACTCGCTGTCCGTACAGCGGCATGGCTTTCGTTCTGACTCAGCTCTTCTAAGCTCGTCTCGTCATCAAGCCAGCTGGCATGGCTCGGTTGAGTCGGCAGGGGTGCATGCGAAGTGCAGGCATGGCCTTAAACCCGAACATGGAAGTGGAAATGGCAGCCTTGCGGCACTCGCTCCAAGCCGCCGCTGCTCAGCACCTTAAGTTGCGCATGCAACTGCTCTGCGAGCGCCCTGCAGGGCAAGCAGCTGGAGGAGAACAGCACGGCTGGGCTGGCCTTCTGGTGGGAGCCGCTGCAGAGGCAGGTGAGCGCTGGCTGCCACGAGGCCGCTCTGTTGCCACTGCATCGCGGGCGCTTGTGAGGTGCGCTCGAAGCAGCAGCCTGCACTGTGCAACGCTGATTGCTGCAGCCAAATGTCACACGCGTGATGCCTTGCACGTGCCTGAGTTGCGGGTGTGGCGGCAAACGCGCCCGGTTCCTGGCCTCGTGCACTCCTGTTGCAACCCTCGGCCCCTTCTGCATGGTTCTTGTGCAGATCCGCATCGAGGGCGTGGTAGAGAAGGTGCCGGACGAGGAGAGCGACGCCTACTTCTACAGCCGGCCACGGTGCGCTTTAGCACGTGTTGTGCCCAGCAGCAGCGGCTG
Organism: Chlorella sp. Dachan; assembly: GCA_006782975.1. Lineage (NCBI taxonomy): Eukaryota > Viridiplantae > Chlorophyta > Trebouxiophyceae > Chlorellales > Chlorellaceae > Chlorella > Chlorella sp. Dachan. The sequence continues at coordinate 1,714,574 of RRZL01000078.1, read as the reverse complement.
ATGCCGCCCGCATCCGCCTCGTGAGCTGCACGTGCAGCACTTCAGCTGTGCATCTGTGCTCGTGCCAAACGGCAGCAGCAGTGAGCTTAGGCGCGTGTTGGTGCCCACCTTTTTGTCAACGTCCCTGGCCTCGCTCTGTTGGACTGGCATGTTTTGCAGGGGCCACCAGATTGGGGCGCTGGTCTCCATGCAGTCCACGCCGCTGCACCGGGGGCGGGCGGAACTGGAGGAGCGAGCGGCACGGCTAGAGAAGCAGTATGCGGATGAGAGCGTGCGGGTGAGTTCATGCTGCGCTGCGCTGTGCTGTGCTATGCTGTGCTGTGCAATGTGCTGCGCTGTGCTGTGCTGCGCTGTGCTTTGAGATGGGTGGAGTGAGCAGCCTGGCTGGTGCAGCAGCACCGGCGAGTGTTGAGCTCGCCAGTGCTGCACCGCATTGTGCTCAGTACCGGCCGTTGACGCAGCTGCAGGCACTGCCGCCACTGCATTGCCAAGCATAGCGGTCTTCAGCACTGCTCGCCCCCCTCGCAGGTGCCCCGTCCTCCTCACTGGGGAGGGTTCCTTTTGCGCCCACTATCCATCGAGTTTTGGCAGGTGAGCGCATTCCAGCAGAAACAATGCGGCTCCTGCATTTGGTGGCGGTCGGAGTGGCGGGCCTGAAACACAGCCCCTCCACACTTGGCCAGTGTGCCCACCCTTTGCTGAGCCGCTGAAAGTCGCGCACGCTCAGACACAGTGGCTTGCGGCCTCCACCACCCCGCAGGGCCGCCCCTCCCGCCTGCATGACCGCCTGCGCTATGTGCGGCCGAGCGTGGAGTCGAGCGAGTGGCGCCTGGAGCGGCTGGCGCCCTGATGCCAGCCAGCACACAATCTGTGGTTGAGGAGAAGGCATGGCAAGGCCTTTGACGCGCTTAGCAGGAGCTCCTGCCTCGAGTGGTGCCTGGAGCTGCGGAAGGCATGTAATTCACGCACCACATGCAAGCGCTGCAACGCGTGTGCGCATGGGAGGATACCGAGAGGAAGCGGTCCATGCAATGACTGGGCTGTTGTTACATTCCGTTAAGTAGGAAATACGATACCAACGCCATATTGCAGAAGGGCAAGGGGGTGGGGTACAGATGAGCTGATGTGGCAGTAAAACTGAACTGATGTGCCGAACCAAAAGGAAAAGGCTGAGCGGCAGGCATCCCAGGGACAGTTACGACAGTCAAAAGCTCAGAAGCTCTACATCAGCGGCATGCGGCAGCCAACATGTAACTGCATTGTTATGCTGCGGGGTGTGCAGCAGCTTAAGGCACTTGCTGTGTTGCTGGGCTGGGGCTTTGCGTACAAAAGGCACAAAAGGCACCCGTTGGCTTGGAGAGCCAGACGTTGAGCGCCAAAGTTTGCATCCCTTGTCAGCACCTTGTTCTACCGAACCAGAGCAGCCGCCGCCATCACGGCAGCCAGCAGCAGCAGCAGCACGCTGTGAACGCCGCCGCTGGCGCTGCTGCCAGGTGCCGGGGCTGGAGCGGGGGCACCAGCAGCACCATTGATGGCAGCGGAGGCACGGCCATTCACACAGCTGCCTGCGGGCGGCTTGGCAAGCCACACTTGGTCGACAGCCCCAGTCTCGCCCCCAACATCGGTTGTGCGGTGCCATGCCCACTTGGCGTGCGTTGCATTCACAAGCTCCAGGACGCCTGCGTGGCACAGCATGGGCACAGCGTGGGCGCGGGATTGGCCAGCGAGGCAGGGGTGCTGCTTAGCATGGAGCCTGCCGAGAGGGCTGCTGTGCCGGCGCCTCCATGGTAGTTGCAAGTGCATGGCTGCACATGCAGCTGCAGATGCGGCATGGAGGGACATACACACCCTCCAACAAATGAAACGCACCATGGCCAAAGGTGGGCTCGCGGTATGCGCTCCAAGCGGGCTGGGAGGTGGGGCAGAACTGGCCGCCCTGCAGCGTGATCACCGGCTGCTCACCTGGGATGGGCTGGTAGGCGGGCAGCTGCGAGGGGGCAGTTGCAGTGAGCAGTGGGAGGCCAGGTGAGAGCACGCACGGTGGGGGTGCGGCTTGGTGGCACAGGGCTGTGGTAGGCGCAGCGGCGCGGGATGCTTGTGCAGGGTGTGTTGACGTGGGCTGCAAGTCACGCGAGACAAGGGCCCAGACTGTGCGTGCCTGGTACAACGAGGTGTTGGCGCAGTAGGCGTTCTGCGGCTGCGAGTCGATGAACTGCTTGTACAGCCCTTCCACGTTGCCGCCGTCGCCTGAAGCAAGGAAAATTCGGAGCGAGAGGAGCCCTTGGTATCAGATGTTGGATGTATTTGTAGCGTCGCAGCAATGGACCTCAGGGCCCCCTTTCCCCAGTGCATGGCAATCGCTGGGGCGCACCCATCAGGGTGTACTGTGGGCCGCATGCATCCTTCTGGTACTTGTAGACGCCTCCAGCGGTGCGCTCGTATGCATGCACGTGGCCTGCATACACCTGCAGTGCAAAGGGGGGGAGGCAGTGGGAGGGGGCATGGCGGGGGGGGCATGGTTTCAAGGCGCTGGTGTGCCTGCGGGGCAAGCCACACAGGCCCATCCGCCACCCGGCCCATTCCACGCCCACCACCCCAGATTCACGACAGCGGAAACACACACACCACAAAACCGGGGCGCCAACAGCTCACCAGGTCCACGCCGTGCTCGTACAGGATGTCCTCGTAAATCGACATGAAGGTGTCGGCCTCCTTGAAGTGGCCCGAGTAGCTGTGGTAGGCCTGGGGGGTGGTCCAATGGAGGGGGCGGTGTGGCAGTGAGCGAGAGGTTGGGGCAGCCACCCCTCTGCAGGCAGCAACCTCTGTGCACATGGGTGTGCCATGCCGCGCACAAGGCCGCCGCAGAGCAGCCCCATGCAGGGCAGGCATGGCCCGAGGCTCACCGCAGTGTGCCAGATCACAATGAGCCAGGGGGTCCTCTCACGGTTCACTGCAGGCAGGAGCCAATGAATTGCCCCTAGTGGGCTGGCGCTAACTGTTGAACTAGATTAGACTAGGAGCCAATGATTGCGCCTCGAGCATGGAACGAGACAGCAGCAGCAGCAGCAGCAGCAGCGACAGCAGCAGCAGCGGCAGCGGCGGCAGCAGCAGCAGCAGCGATGCGCCTATCCTTGCGCCCCGACCTACCACTCACCCTTAGCCAGGTCCTGCAGCAGCCACTTGTGCTGCGCCGAGCCCTTGCCCCAGGGCAGGTAGGAGTTGAGGGATACAATGTGGGCAGCACCCGGAAATTCCAGGGAGTAGTAGGCAGAGGCGGGCTGGAAGCCGCTTTCGTTCACAAACTGCCTGTTGGGGGTGGGTTGGGGGAGGGGGAGGGCGCGTGCAGGCACTGGACAAGAGGAGCGCCGCTGCAAACTGCCCGCGGCTGGGTGCTGAATGCAATGCCCGCATGCAATAAACACCAGGAAGCCGATGCCCGCATGCAATCAACACCAGGAGGCATTCCTGAGTGGCCAGGGTGCACGCTGCGCACGGTTGGCACATGGATCAGCACGCATCGTGCTAACTGCTGCACATGGCAGGACGGCATTCCAGAGGCATCAGCATGCTGCGCACCCGCGGCCGGAGGTGTTGACAAAGTTGGTGCCGAATTGCTCCAGGTAGAAGATGCCCAAGTTGGCGCCCGTCTCAATTTTGGAGGGATCCTGTGGCGGAGCAGGCGGCAAAGCCAGATCAGCAGCGCCGAGCTGCTGCGCAGGGATGGCAGCGGCATGCTGGCTGGTGCGGCAAGCGCGATCTCGCTGCTGCAATGCGTCAACCCCCCTGCAACTCAAACTTTGCGTGCTGCCTGGGTGCAGGCAAGCAGGGGGCCTGCCTGGGTTTTAAAATGTCCACCCCTGGGTTGATTTGCCTTTTTTGCTTACCCTGGGGTAGGGGTAGCGCGCCGCAGCGGCCCGCATGGTTGTGTTGCCCATAGCCACCAGCTGCTCAACCTCATGGTTCCTGCAGATGGGAGGGGAGGGGAGGGAGTGTTCATGCAGCCACGGCAGGGTTGGGACACACACATCGCCAACAGCTGCTTGACAGAGTGCCTGCCACTTTCACGCCAGCCATGCACTGTGCGCACCCCCCAGCTGGGCAATCTGCGGCTGTGGTGACGGTCACTCGCTCACCCTCGGCAGCTGATGAGCGCCTTCCTGCCCAGCAGAGGTTGGGTCATGCGTGCCCAGGCATCCCAGCGCCTGCAGGCGGCAGGCCAGGCACGGCGCAGTGGCGCAAGCGCAGTCAGCATGGCAGTGCAGATCCGGTCATGATCAGGGCCCATGGGGGCGGTGCACGCACAGCACGCTGTAGCGTTGCGCAGGCTGCTTCACCAGGGGCAGCAGCAGCGCACAGACTTTGCTACGCTGTTGCACCACCATGGCCTCGCTGCCACTCACCACTGTCCAAAGCAAACCCTTCACTCACCGCTGCTCTGAACGGAAGATGCCATCCCCTCCAGGCACCTCCTGGCCCGCCACTGCGGCACGGGACAGCAGGAGGCAGTGAGCACGGCAAGGCACAGGCGCTATCTGCTCACTGGCTTCACCCGTCGTCAAGTGGTGCCATCGGCGTCCCCCATACACCACTCGGGATCCCATCTGCCTGCCCTGCCTGCGGCCAGCCGTTGAAGCAACTCACGCTGGCCGGGCTCGTGGTCATCGGCGTAACTGAAGTCTCCCACAATCACGACGACATCGGGGTCGCTGGCAGCCAGCTTGCCCAGCGTAGCAGAGGAGTTGGCGGTCTGGGTGTAGGGGTGGGGAGCAGTGGAGTAGCTGGGTGGGCTGTGTGTACTTACGGCGGCGATGCAAGTTTTGCAGGTGTCAAACGGTGAGCGGAGGCGGCTCCGGACGCGCAGAGGGGCTGGGTGGCAGCTGAGGGCACAGCGGGACGCCCGCAGGCCCGCATGCACACAGCACAGCAGGCCGTACCCCAAGACAGCACCGGCGGCAAGGATTTCCAAGCGTCGCTCAAACTTCTTATCAATGTGCCCACCTGGCCCAGGTCGCCAATCATACCCAAGCGCAGCGGGAAGCCTGGGCGTGGCATCGTGAAGGACAGCTCCTCGCTCCACCCATGCGCCTCATCGCCTGTGTGGGTGGGTGGGTGGGTGGGTGGGTGGGTGATGGAGAGCCCCACAAGAACATGAGTGCGAGTGCGCGGGGCACCTTCCACTATGCCGCCCTCGGACTCCCAGTGTTTACTCGCCCACGCTGTAGAAGTACGTTGAGCCCGGGTCCAGCCCCTTGAGCAGCACGTGGTGCAGGATGGGGGAGTGGTACACCTCGGCGATGTCGGTCTGGTTGTAGGTGAGGTCTGCAGTGGCAGCAAGGATTGCATTTCGGGCGCACAGTTGAGTTCACATCCCCATGGCGTGCCACGCCAGTGGCACAGCGGCAAGCAGGCACCTGCGAATCAGGCAGGCTGGCGGGCGGGCAGTGCAGAGGCGCTCGCCCAGCCCTGGCGCTTCCTTTCTCTGCCTGCCTCACTCTGAGGGTAACGATACGTGTACACCAGGCTGTCCTGCCCCTCCGTCTGCTCTGTGTATTTGCCGCTCTGGGTGCCCCAGCGCACAACCGATTTGACACTCTTTGGGTCGTACGGTTTGGGTGCATCCGCACTGCTGCCCGTCAGCGGCTCTGCAGCAGCAGGGGGTGGGGCCGTGCGTCACAGCAGGACGCCTTGCATGCACAGCACCCGGCCACGCATTGGATGCGCCTGTTTGCACGGGCGGCACCTTACCGCCGGTCTGCCAGGACACCAGCATTTGGTCAGACGTCCACTGCGTCAGGTGGATGCCCTCGGGTTGGAAGCCCGTCACCGTGCGGACCTGTGCCACATTGTGCAGGGGAAGGTGCATAAGGGCTCGGGATGCCTGCAGGAGGCGGCGGCGGCAATCTGGCTGATGGGCCCGCGGTCTCACCAGCGGAGGCTCGTCCAGCGGCAGATCCGGCGACTGGGACTGATCGTTGGGCAGGCTCCAGGCCACCGAGACCTGGCCCTGGTCCCCGACCGTCTCTATGAGGAGCCGGCTTGCCCGCTGCCGCGGCACGGCAGCTGCGGAGCCCAGGAGGGCCAGCAGAAGCACCGGCAGGGCACGCATGGCGCCACAGAAGGATGTGAGGATTGCCGGGGGAAGCCGGCCATTCAAGATGCCGCCGCCCCCGCTGCCGTCGGCCCGCTGCGCAGCGCGTGCAAGCAAATCCGCACTTACATGTACGGGCTGCTGTCACTCAGCGCTGGTATGGATGGCAGCAGCTGGCAGCTGTAGTTTCAGTGCTGCATCCGACTGGGTGTGAGAGAATCATCCCGTCGCACACCACCCAATCTCGTTTGCCTGCCGCAGCGCCCGTGCACCCCTTGAAGTGCCGACATGGTTGTTGCCAGCTGGAAACGTGACTGGATGTGATGACATGCATGTGCAGCGTTGGTTGTGGGGAAGGCTCAATTAGCCGGGGAGATGCAAGGGCGGGAGGGAGGGCAGCAGAGTGGGACGGCGCAATCCTGTCCATGCTGCGCCGGCAAAGAAAGTGCCAGAGCAATAATCATGACATGGCATGGAATGTACAAGCGAGGAGAGATGTGCAGGCATGTGCAGGGATGGTGCGGTACAAAGGCGCGCCTATTCCGCGAGCAGCGCCGCCACATCCGCCAGAGCGGCGGCGGTAGAAAAGTTTGCGGGGTTGTAGCGGTGCAGCCAGTGGGGGCCGCAGCGGTACCAAAACTTGCTGTGCAGCAGCCGGCCCTCAAAGCGCTGGCAGAAGGCCTCGTCGCTGTCGCTCACTGGCTCCCACTCTGTTTGCAGCCGCTCCAGGGCAGGCAGCGCGGTGAGGATGCGCTCCAACGCTCGGCGCTTCATCACGCTCGCGTCCGTGCCAGTGTTGCCGTCCAACTTCAAGCTGCGCAAGTGCCACAGCTGTGGATGTGGGAGGCGTGGGTGCGGGCAGAGGTGGGATGTAGGTTGCTAACCAGTGGGATGGTCGTCACATCACAGCGACCGCGGCCTCACTCACTGCGTATGGCAGGCAAGGGCGGCAGCAGTGCATTCGCTGCTGTCTTCACGCGCAGCCCACACAGCAACCCCCAAGCGCCCACAACGCGCACAGCAGCACCTGGCCCACCTGTGCCACCTCAGAGGCCACCCGCATGGGGTGGCTCTTGACCACCAGCGCAAGGCGGGTGAGGCCGCTGCACGCCCGCAGCGGCGCCACCCAGGGCCAGCAGACTTCGTCCTCCACTCCAATCTCCAGCTCCCGAAGGTGTGGCAGCCGGGCGAGGCTCGTCACAACAGCTGCGTCAACGTGCATGTAATCAAGGCTGACTGCCTCGAGGGCCTGCAAGCGGCTGACCTGTGTCAGCATATCGCCAGGCCACCCGCCAAACGTGGAGGCGCCGTGCAAGCGCAGGCGCTGCAGGCGGGTGGGGGTGGAGAACAGCCAGCGCGGTAGCAGCTCCATGCGCCGCCACATGGCCGGCAGCTCCTCATCCTCTGCAAACCAAATGGAGGTTAGAGCGGCAGGCAAGCTACTTGATCTGCACAAGTGCCTCTGCACCACGCTCGCAAGCAAGCAGGACAGTGCGAGCAGACGCGTGCATTTGTGCATTGCGCCCCGCCTCACCATCCAAGTCTTCCAGGCGAAGGGTGCTCATGTCCAGTGCCAGGCTGGTGAGGGAGCTCAGGGTGCCAGCTGGGATGGCGGCAGCATCGGCCGCCGGCAGCAGGAAGGCCAGCAGCACATCCCAGGCAACTTCCAGGTGTCGCAGCTGGCTGAATGCACCGGCAGGCAGGGCTGTGCATGTGCAGCCCTGGCTGTCGGCATCCCAGTCCAGCTGGCCGCTGCCACAGTACCGCGTTTCTGCCTCGTCCACCAGAGACAGGCTGCGCAGCGTTTAGCAGGAATCAGGGCAGACATGCCATCCAGGTTAATGGTGAGGCAGGCATGTGAATCAACGCAAATGAACACCGGCAGGGAGCGCACAAGGCGGCTCAGAGGGATTGGCTTGGCAAGGGAGCAGGGGTGCGGATGCGCAAGGGTCCAGCCAGCAACTGGGGATACCAACAGGGCTCAAGCAGCGTCGGCAGATGAAGTGGGAGAGGCCGCTGCCAAGCAGGCTGCAGCGCAGCCGGTCACTCGCGCCGGCTCCTCCGCTGGTGCTGCTGCCGCCGCCTCCGCAGCTGTTGCGCATGCATCAGGCACTGGCATTGTTGTTGTCGGCTGCCAAGCAGCGGCCAGGGAGGGAGGAGGGGCTGGCCGGGGCCCCAGCTGGTCCCCCGGCATGCCGGCCTGGCGGCGCCGCTGTTCTGCTGTGACGAGACGGCGCAGGGTGTCCAGCCCGAGCTGGATTGCCCACTCGGGCATTCCTTCTTCTGCCTTGCGTGCTGCGAACCCTTGCGACGCCTGCTCAAACAGGCGCCTGGCATGCTCGTCCCAGTCGCTGTGGGGCGCCGTTGCTGCTGCCGCCGCTGCCGCCGCATCTGCGGCTGTTGTGTCAGTGCCTGAAGACGCTGTCGCAACTGCCTGCCGAAAAGCCTTCTCGCGCATCTCGCGCCTGTCCGCCTGATCCACTGTGACAGAAAAGCGCAGCATCTCCACCTCCTTCTGGATAGCCGCCTCAGGCAGTCCTTCTTCTGCCATTTCTGCTGTGAGCTTTTGAGACAACAGCTCAAAAAGGGCCGCTTCGTCGTCCCAGACTTGTAGCAGGCGGCTGTTCCAGCCTGCTCCTTCGCTGTCGGCGGGCGTTGCCGCCAGCAGCAGGCAGCGCCCGCTGCGGGATGCAGGCGGGCCCCTGGGCGTGCGTTGCAGCCGCACGCTGCTGGTTAATGAAGCAGGAGCAACGTGGCGGGTGCCTGGGGGTGCGCTGGCACGCAGAGGGCGCGCAGCGACGGCCCGCATGGCTGCAGGGGGCGCTGCAACTGCGGTAGAACGCACGGTGCAGGTTTGAGGAAGCGGCGTGCCTCGGACAATTGAACAGCGAAACTTTGACGCGGCTGGCGCAGCAGGCACGGCGCGCGACGGCCATGCAGTGGGCACGGCGCGCATGCGTGCAGCTGGGCTCAATCGTGGGCTGTGCTTTGTCCAGGCTGCTGTTATGGCAGCTGAAATCCATTCACGCCAGCTGACGGCAGCAGCAGCAGTCGAAGCCGACTGGCATTCCATGCAGCAAGGGGAGCCGCGCTCCCAGTGCCCGCCGAGCCCTGCTCCGTTTTAGCCCAACTGCGCTGCTCCGTTTTAGCCTAACTAACTGCGCTGAACTGTTACCGGGGGTAGTGCTGGTGATACGTCAGTAAGGCTGGGCAGGCAGGGCGCAGCAATGACTGCGCCTGCTGCGTGGAAAGTGAGGCCGAATGAAATCTAGCAGCTGTTGAGAGGGAGGGGCAGGAGGGGGCGGGAGCATGGGAGGGCGGCGCTCCCGCCCAGCAAGTGGGGAAGGGCAGGCGGAGGGGCCGAAAATGTACGCTGCCTAAAGCAAGTTGCAAGGGAGTGTTCATTGCATGGGGGACCATCATCATGGGCGGGACCTGGGCGCCAGGGCTGCCAAGCTGGCCGGCAAAGCTGTGACCAAGTGGCCAAACAGCACGGCGCTACCCAGGGCGGCCAAGCCGCTGAGCTGGCTCGCACGGCAGCCGCCAAATGCCGGCTGTGGCTGCGCGCCAGCTGCACCGGCTGGTCAGCCGGCTGCTCACGCCAGCTGCGCCATGATGTCGGCATCCCGCACCACAATGTACTGCTTGTCGTTGGCGCCCTCAAACTGCGGGCAGGCAGCGTGGGTGCAGGCAGAGCATGGGTTGCAGGCAAGAGCTAGCCGCTATGCAATGTGAGGATGAAAGGACAGCAGGGAAGGACAGCACACCCCAGCCGTTGAGCACATGTCGGCCACAACGCCCCTGGCGTTCCTCCCGTCAGCTCCCTTCCGGCTGCCTGCACCACAGGCTGGTGGCCAGTTTGGCAACCAGCTCATCGCTGGTCTCCACAGAATGCGCCGCTAAGGTGGGAGCACATGCATGCAAGCCGGCCGCAATGCGATAGCTCAACGACTGAACGCAATAGCTCAACGACTGAACGCGGTAGCTCAACGGCTCAACGCGGTAGCTCAACCGCTCAACAGGCGCCAGCTCAATGCTGATGGCAACATCCAGCAGCCAGGCAGGCCTGCACCCACCTCGGTGCCGCGCACTTGCTGTGGAGCCCCATCCCTCCGCAGCCAGAGCCCACAAAAAGCATGCTCCATCCCCCAGCCCCTCCCCAGCACCCACCTCGGTGCCGCTGTACTTGCTGTAGAGCACGGTGGCGCCCACATCCACCTTGGGCTTCACGCTCTTGCCGTCCTCCTCACGGCCGGGGCCCACAGCCACAACCTGCACAGGTAGGGGGGCGGCCAGGCGTGAGCACTCGAGCAGCACCGGGCGTCTACCGGCAGCCGGGAAGAAGGGGCGAAAAGGGGCAAGAAGGCGCCGCCACATCCTGACAGGCGTGCGCGGCCGCTTCTTCCCAGCCGGACAACAGCACGAGCCAGCATGGCTGCAACTGCAATAGCCTGCAGCCTGTGGTGCTGTTCGGCATGCACCCCAATGCTTCAGCAATTTACCCATGGTAGGGCGCTCTTGGGGCCCTTGGTGAGCATTTAAATGCAAGCAGCTCAAAGCGCTACCCTCCCAGCCCAAGTCGTAACCGAGGTGTTCAGCCTGCCCCACGCACCTTGCCCATGGTGGGGCGCTCCTTGCTGCCCTCAGTGAGCAGCAGGCCGCCCGTGGTCTTATCTGCGGCCTCCACCACCTCAATCAGCACGCGGTCCTGCAGCAGACGACAGCACCCAACAGGCTTTCAGCACCCATGCAGCAGCAGGGGGGTCCAGCGCACGTGCATCAGCTGCCACGGCGGCAGCCCTCAGTGAAGTGTGCCGGGGCGAGCAGCACGGCCGTGCTCACCAGCACAGTGACTGCCACACAGCGATGCAGCTCACAGAACACACAACTTTGGCCAGCAGCAACGTGTACAGGCATGGATGCACGCATGCATGCAACCGCTGGCTGCTGGCCCACCACCCACTGCGCGGCACGCCGCCTCCCCACCTGCAGCGGCTGCAGCTTGGCAATGTCATCGCCGCCGGGCAGCAGGCCAATCACGTCGTCCTCCTGCAACCACAGCACGCAGAGCGCACGAGGCATGAGTGACGCCGGCACATCAACAGGCGCAGCACCTGCGGCAGTGTTAATGCCATGCCGACGTGCTGGCCGCGGCGGCTGTGCGGCCTTGCACGTGCCCATCAACAGGTGCCCATCTCCATGGTGCATCGGGCTGCCCTGCATGTGCCATACTGCGCACAGTGCAGCGACACAGGCGCTGCCCAGCGCCAGAGCCTGCGACTGGCTGAGCCGGCGCTGGCGCTGCTCTGGAAGCTTCCAGCGGTGCCGCACCTTGAGCAGCACAAAGTTGCCGCCCTGCAGCTCCAGCTCGGTGCCGGCGTACTTGCTGTAGACCACCTTGTCACCGGCCTGTGGCAGGGTGGGTGCTGGGGAGTGAGGCACGGATGGGGGATGCGCGGGGAGGCCGTCAGGGCACCCAGGGCAGCGCCCACCTTGACGGCCTTGGCGCTGCCCGCCGACTCGACGGTGCCCTGCGTCGGCCGCTTCTGCGCGGAGCTGGGCAGCAGGATGCCGCCCACGGTCTTGCTCTCCGCCTCCTCGGCCTTCACAAACACGCGGTCGCCAACGGGGGTGACGGTCTTGACCTGCAGGTGGCAGGCAAGGGGGGGTGGATGGGCGCCTGCGGCCTGCATGGCCCGCACATTGCCATGCATTGGGCGGCTGGCGGCGCGCACCTCGGCGGGGAGCGCCGTGGCGGCGCGCACGGCCAGGGCGCCGCGCCGG